>CM056057.1:209397628-209557628 GCA_029574335.1 Rana kukunoris
TAAATAATCACCCCCCCCCCCCAAAAAACAAAACAAAAAAAAAACAGACAGACTCAATGGACTACTCACTCTTTTTTCTGCCATCACTTTATATGTTTCTATATTAATGGAAATAAATAAATAAATATAAATAAATAAGCAGTTTCAAACATGCTTGGGACAAACAGATCTAGACAAAAAAGTAATAAATAAAAATAAAAAATAAAATAAGAAAAAAAGACTCAATGGACTACTCAATCTTTTATCTGCCATCACTTTTCTATGTTTCTATATTAATGGCAAAAAAAAAGGATAAATAAATAAATACATAGAAATGGTAAAAGTGGGACTTTGAATGAGATGCGATTTTAGCAATATGCAATTAAATATAAACATGGAAAATAAATTGTATGTAACCATGTGACCAGGCTCAGAGTTGTCAACCAAAAAGCACTAAAACAAATTAATCTGTCTAAAGCCCCATACACACGGTCAGACTTTTGGCCAACCAACTTCAAAATCTGCAACTTTTCAAATTTGTCTGATCGTGTGTACGCTCCATCGGACCAACTTTTTCAGGTTTCATCTGACAAAAAGTTGGGTCTGCGAACGGACCAACTTTTCAGCAACAAAAGTCTGATGGTGCTTTGTGTGACCGTTTGTACAGCAATCCAACCAACTTTTGTGCAAAGTGCAAATACGCATGCTCAGAACCAATGTTAAAATCAACCAACAATAGCATAAGTTAACCAAAGGGTGGCGGTAAAGAGCAGAAAAGAGCAGAAAAACCACGTGATGATGGGAAAGTTTTAGAAAAGTTTGCAGAAAAGTCTGACTGTGTGTATGCTATGGGTGTGACCGGACAAATCAATTAGGACAAAAATCCAAAGGAAATTTTGTTGGAGGTCCTACCGTGTGTACGAGCCTTAACTGGTGTAAGTAAAAACAGAGGTTTAGTTGCAAGCATTTGCAAATACATGGGAAGCTGCAGTGCCAACTCCATGGCACTCTGCATGGCTGCAGTCCTATCTATAAATTTAGGGCCCTTTCACACGGTGCGGACCGTTTTTCGGTCCGCTCCGTGTGTGTCCGTCGGCTCAGCGGGGGGTCCCGCTCAGCTGTCGGCGGACAGGGCGGACCCCGCACACTGTGCAGGGACCGTCCTGTCTCTCCTCCGCTATCCCCTATGGGGAATCGGATGGAAACAGACCATCTGTCCGTTTGCATCCGATCTGATCCACCGGACGAAAGAAAAATAGGGTTTTCTTCCATCCGCAAAACGGATCCAGACGGACGCGGATCGTAGGCGGACGCTAGCGGATGCATCATCCGCTAACGAATCCGCTCCCATAGGGCCCCATTCTAAGTCCGTTTACGGACCGTTCGTCCGCACGTGTGAAAGGGCCCTTAAGGTCTCCTGAAAGGGAGCCCAGGTGTGCTAATCGCTAGTGTTGAGCGGAATACGCCATATTCGATAACAGGCAGACTCAGTGGACTACTCGGTCTTCTGCCATCGCTTTTCTATGTTTCTATATTAATCAATGTATTGTACTGGAATAAACTTCCAGCAGAAGTAGCGAGACAGTCAACTGTAAATGGTTTCAAACATGCTCGGGACACACATAGATCTATACAAAACAAGTAAATAATAATAAAAAAAGTACAAAAAAAAACCCATCAACCCCCCCCCCCCCCCCCCAAAAAAAAAAGAAAAGAAAAAAAGGCAGACTGAATGGACTACTCAATCTTTTTTCTCTGCCATCACTTTTCTATGTTTCTATAATAATGGCAACAAAAACATATTCAATGTAGCAATGTCAAAATAAACAAATAAATATAAATACATTTTTTGTATCAATGTGTTCAATGTATCAATTGCAAATAAATAAATATGGCCGATGCAATAGAATTAAAATGTTTCTAAAATTCTAACATTTTTTCTGGTCTCTTTTTTTTTTTTTGACAGAACTTCCTCTGGTGCCAAATTCCCTTACACTTGCCACTCAAAAAAAAAAAAAAGGCATAAAAAGAGAACTCATGCTCTGCCTCATAGTATGAATCAAATACCACAATTATATTAAAATCTAAAAACTGCAATTACACAGAAAAAAGGCAGATACAGGCACAGCGCTGTATAATCACATTGTTTATCTCAAAGGACAAATGAGAATGTCATATTTGACGAAACATGTCAGGGCGGGTTCAAGCACATGACGTCTTCTCAATCTGGATGTGTCCTTCATGATGATGTGATTTTACAACGTTGTATCCGCCCCGTTATGCGGCGGAGCAAGTCTCTCCTTTTTGAGAGGCAAGTGGAAGGGAATTTGGCACCCGAAGAAGTCCTGCCAACCGGCCCTGGGGGTCCTCTCTACCCCCAATGTGAGAACAATCTAACATCTTTGGGCAGTTTGGTATTTGACCTACTTTCAAGTTGTGTGTCGTACAGTGAGCCAAGGAGATCCCATCCATGAGAGTCATGACCTTCCCATTACGTTTGGAGGTCTCTGGTAAGCCTCCATACAGGGCTGCCATTAGGAATTTTGGGGCCCCTTACACAGCTTCAGGCAAGGGCCCCTGAAGCAGAGAACCCGGGGGGATTGCTGCCGCCGCAAACTGAGAAAAGTGGGGGCTGCCGCAAATTGAGTAGCGAGGGGAGTGTCGCCGATAATTGATAAAATTGAGAAGTGGGGGCAGGGCTGTCTTAATGAGAGGGCCCATCTGGGTACTGCCCAGGGGCCCCAGCTGCATGGGAGGGCCCTGCACTTTCCCCAAAGCAGCTGGTCTTTGAGCCCACGCTGCGCTGGAATTGGAGGCCCCATGATGGCACTGAGAGTGATAGATACACAGGGGAGGCAGTCTGCCTCCTACCTACTTGATGTCTGTTTTTCCTGCGCTGTCATCATTGTAGGGGCCCCAGAGCATTACTTTGCCCAGGGGCCCATAATGTTATGAAGACAGCTCTGAGCAGGGGGTGTCGTGAATTGAGAAGGAGAAGTGGGGGGGGGCACACATTGAGAAGCGGGGGGTGCTGTGCCGCCGCAAATTGAGGCCGTGGGGGCTTTGGGTGCTGATGAGCCAAAAAAATTATAAAAAAAAGGGGGTTTGCCATCCGGGGCTCTGGGGACCTCTGGGCCCCTACAAAAAAATGGGGGGTTGCTATCTGGGCCCCTGGGGATTTCTGAGCCCCTGCAAAAAAAAAAATAAAAAATAAAAAGGGGGGGTTGCTATCCGGGCTCCTGGGGACCTCACCTCCGGGCCCCTTACAGATGTACTGCCTGTACCCCCCTGATGGCAGCCCTGCCTCCATACATTTATTTTTAGTGGCGGTTTATTACACCTACATTACAAGTGGACATGTTTTCACTTTCATAGGTTCTGTAATTTTTAAATGTTAAATAGCTTCTTTGTTGTTTTTTTTTTTTTTACAATCTTTGCACCATAATTACGTTGTTCAGCGTAGCGCAGTATTTTTAGTTTATCATTAGTGTTCAACTCTGGACCTAATAATTTGACAAAGTTTGCTTGTTTTTATTCACGATCCAAAAGTAAGCGCCGTGTTCTTTTGATGGCATTGTTCATAAATTATTTCATTTTCCTCATAGATTTCAAATAAGAAAAAGAGCAAATATGTTTAGATTTTTCTTCCAGTTTGACAAGTCTGACAAGTAATTAATTAAAAAAGCACAAGTTTTAGTACAGATATAACGTGTGAATTTTATTGTGTCATTTGTTGTTTTTATGATGACGCCAACAATATGTATTTGTGTCAGTTATTTACACAGTCATTCAAAAATGGTGGTAATTTAGTTTTATTTATGTATTTATTTAATTTATTTATATATATTTACTTATTCACACACTTATTTAAAAAAAAATGGTTGTAATTTATATTTATGTATTTATTTTATTCATATTTATTTGTTTATAAAAAACACACATTCAATAAACAATTGTAGAAATATATGTTTTTTATTTATGTAGTTATTTAATTGTATGTATTAAATTGATTTATTTAATTATGTACTTATTCAAAGGGATGTATTTATTTATTAATATAATAATAATAATAACGATGATGATGATGATGATAATATATAAAGTAATATATAAAAAATGATAATAATAATACATATAATGGGATCAACGCTATTATTTATCCCACTCAATGGAAGGTGATTGCCAAGTTCATGCTTTAGTCAGTTGCGAAAATTTGTTTTTCTTTTAAATTTTGTTTATTATTTAATTTAGTCTCAGACATGAAACCATATTCCATTCACAGGATTAAATCTGTTGATGTGGGGGGGGGGGTCTGGGGGTGTGTGATAGTTGGGATGGGGGTTGCATGTTGGGGGGGTGTGATGGGGTGGAGGTTGGATGTTGGGGGGTCTGGGGGTGTGTTGTGGGTTGGTGGGGTGGAGGTTTGGACGTTGGGGGGTCTAGGGGTGTGTGATGTGGTTGGTGGGGATGGGGTGGGGGTTGCATTTTGGGCTGGTGTGATGGGGTGGAGGTTGGGTGTTGGGGGGTCTGGGGATGAGTGATGGGGATGAGGTAGAGGTTGAATTTTGGGGTTAGTGAGGTTGGTGGGGATGGGGTGGGGGTTGCATGTTGAGGGTTGTGATGGGGTGGAGGTTGGATTTGGGGGGTCTGGTGGTGTGTGATGGGGTTTGTGGGGATGGGGTGGAGGTTGGATGTTGGGGGGTCTGGGAGTGTTTGATGGGGTTGGTGGGGAGAGGGTGGGGGTTGCATGTTGGGGGTGTGTGATGGGGTGGAGGTTGGATGTTGGGGGGTCTGGAGATGAGTGATGGGGATGAGGTAGGGGTTGGATTTTGGGGGGTACTGAGTGTGTGTGATGGGGTTGGTGGGGATGGGGTGGGGTCGAATGTTGGGGGGTCTGGGGGCGTGTGATGTGGTTGGGGGGGATGGGGTTGCATGTTGGGTGTGTGTGATGGGGTTGGAGGGGATGGGGTAGGGGTTAGATGTTGGGGGGTCTGGGGGTGTGTGATGGGGTTAGTGGGGATAGGGTGGGGATTGCATGTTGGAGGGTGTCTGATAGGGTTGGTGGGGATGGGGTAGGGGTTGGATGTTAGGGGGTCTGGGGGTGTGTGATGGGGTTAGTGGGTATGGGGTGGGGGTTGCGTGTTGGGGGTGTGATGGGGTTGGAGGGGATGGGGTAGGGGTTGGATGTTGGGGGGTCTGGGGGTGTGTGATGGGGTTAGTGGGGATGGGGTGGGGATTGCATGTTGGGGGGTGTGTGATGGGGTTGGTGGGGATAGGGGTTGGATGTTGGGGGGATCTGGGGGTGTGTGATGGGGTTGGTGGGGATAGGGTGGGGGTTGGATGTTGGGGGGATCTCGGGGTGTGTGATAGGGTTGGTGGGGGTGGGGTAGGGGTTGGATATTTTGGGGGGGTCTGGGTGTATGTGATGGGGTTGGTGGGAATGGGGTGGAGGTTGCATGTTGGGGTGTGTGTGTGATGGGGTTGGTGGGAATGGGGGTTGGATGTTGGGGGGCCTGGGGTTGTGTTATGTGGTTGGTGGGGATGGGGTGGGGGTTGGATGTTGGGGGTCTGGGGGGGGGGGGGTGTGATGGGGTTGATGGTGAGGGGTGTCATATATTGCACCTTCCAAAAAAGGTGCACTTGTAAGACCGCTGTGCAAATACGGTGTGACAAAAAGTATTGCAACGACCGCCATTTTATTCTCTAGCATTAAAAAAATATATGTAATGTTTGGGGGTTCTAAGACATTTTCTAGCAAAAAAAATGAATTTAACTTGTAAACAACAAGTGTCAAAAGGCTAAGGGGGTGAAGTGGTTAATAAGGATTTTTTTTTAATGATAGAGTAACAAAAGGAAGAAAAGCAACTAAGTATCTCCTGCATCTCGCGGTGTGACAAGGCAGCACAGTCAGAGATGTAGAGTAACAATTACAGCAGACCCGCTTTTCCTCCACAATCCCATTTCTTCCGTCTTTCAGGATCTGAGTAGAACAGTTTGAGCGTGTGACCTCTCCGGCCTTGTGATGCATTAGCAGCATTAAGGACCGCGCCGTCCTATGGTGAAGTGCCGGACTGACCCTAAAGCAATGAGTGAGGTGTCCAAACAACGCTGATCTACCGCGGGAAACACCGACCTCTGTAAAACAAATATCACTCTTCATAAGCCAAACAGTGCATCCTCGCATGCGGCGAGCGAGATTGCGAACGCCCTTTGGCTCATCTGCTAAATCAAGATTGTTGGAAGGATTAGCTATGTAAAGAGTACAGGGTTCTGGGATGAGCTATGTACAGAGTGCAGGATTCTGGGATGAGCTATGTACAGAGTGCAGGGTTCTGGAATTAGCTATGTACAGAGTGCAGGGTTCTGGGATAAGCTATGTACAGAGTGCATGGTTCTGGGATTAGCTGTGTACTGAGTGCAGATTTCTGGGATGAGCTATGTACAGAGTGCAGGGGTCTGGGATGATCTATATACAGAGTGCAGGGTTCTGAGATGATCTATGTACAGAGTGTATTGTTCTGGGATGAGCTATGTACAGAGTGCAGGGTTCTAGGATGAGCTATGTACAGAGTGCAGTGTTCTGGGATGAGCTATGTACAGAGTGCAGGGTTCTGGGATGAGCTATGTGCAGGGTTCTGGGATGAGCTGTGTACAGAGTGCAGGGTTCTGATATGAGCTGCATGCGGAGTGCAGGGTTCTGGAATGAGCTATGAATAGAGTGTAGGGTTCTGGGATGAGCTGTGTACAGAGTGTAGGGTTCTGGGATTAGCTGTGTACAGAGTGTAGGGTTCTGGGATTAGCTATGTACAGGGTGCAGGGTTCTGGGATGATCTGTGTACAGAATGCAAGGTTCTGGGGGTAGCTGTGTACAGAGTGTAGGGTTCTGGGATTAGCTGTGTACAGGGTGCAGGGTTCTGGGATGAGCTATGTACAGAGTGCAGGGTACTGGGATGAGCTATGTACAGAGTGCAGGGTACTGGGATGAGCTATGTACAGAGTGCAGGGTACTGGGATGAGCTATGTACAGAGTGCAGGGTTCTGGAATGAGCTATGTACAAAGTGCATGGTTCTGGGATTAGCTGTGTACAAAGTGCAGAGTTCTGGGATGAGCTATGTACAGATTGCAGGGGTCTGGGATGAACTATGTACAGAGTGCAGGGTTCTGGGATGATCTATGTACAGAGTGCAGGGGTTCAGGGATGATCTATGTACAGAGTGCAGGGTTCTGGGATGATCTATGTACAGAGTGCAGGGTTCTGGGATGATCTATATACAGAGTGCAGGGTTCTGGGACGATCTATGTACAGAGTGCAGGGTTCTGGGACGATCTATGTACAGAGTGCAGGGTTCTGGGATGTGCTATGTACAGAGTGCAGGGTTCTGGGATAAGCTATGTACAGAGTTCAGGGTTCTGGGATGAGCTATGTACAGAGTGCAGGGTACTGGGATGAGCTATGTACAGAGTGCAGGGTTCTGGAATGAGCTATGTACAAAGTGCATGGTTCTGGGATTAGCTGTGTACATAGTGCAGAGTTCTGGGATGAGCTATGTACAGATTGCAGGGTTCTGGGATGATCTATGTACAGAGTGCAGGGTTCTGGGATGATCTATGTACAGAGTGCAGGGGTTCAGGGATGATCTATGTACAGAGTGCAGGGTTCTGGGATGATCTATGTACAGAGTGCAGGGTTCTGGGATGATCTATATACAGAGTGCAGGGTTCTGGGATGATCTATGTACAGAGTGTCTTGTTCTGGGATGTGCTATGTACAGAGTGCATGGTTCTGGGATAAGCTATGTACAGAGTGCAGGGTTCTGGGATGAGCCATGTACATACAGTATGTACAGAGTGCAGGGTTCTAAGATTAGCTATGTACAGGGTGCATGGTTCTGAGATGAGCTGCATGCAGAGTGCAGCATTCTGGGATGAGCTATGTACAGAGTGCAGGGTTCTGGGATTAGCTATGTACAGGGTGCAGGGTTCTGGGATGATCTGTGTACAGAGTGCAAGGTTCTGGGATTAGCTGTGTACAGAGTGCAGGCTTATGGGATTAGCTGTGTACAGAGTGTAAGGTTCTGGGATTAGCTATGTACAGGGTGCAGGGTTCTGGGATGATCTGTGTACAGAGTGCAAGGTTCTGGGATTAGCTATGTACAGGGTGCAGGGTTCGGGGATGATCTGTGTACAGAGTGCAAGGTTCTGGGATTAGCTGTGTACAGAGTGCAGGCTTATGGGATTAGCTGTGTACAGAGTGTAAGGTTCTGGGATAAGCTATGTACAGGGTGCAGGGTTCTGTGATGATCTGTGTACAGAATGCAAGGTTCTGGGATTTAGCTATGTACAGAGTGCAGGGTTCTGGGATTTAGCTATGTACAGAGTGCAGGGTTTTGGGATGATCTGTGTACAGAGTGCAGGGTTCTGGGATGATCTATATACAGAGTGCAGGGTTCTGGGATGATCTATATACAGAGTGCAGGGTTCTGGGATGATCTATGTACAGAGTGTCCTGTTCTGGGATGTGCTATGTACAGAGTGCATGGTTCTGGGATAAGCTATGTACAGAGTGCAGGGTTCTGGGATGAGCATGTACATACAGTATGTACAGAGTGCAGGGTTCTAAGATTAGCTATGTACAGGGTGCATGGTTCTGAGATGAGCTGCATGCAGAGTGCAGCATTCTGGGATGAGCTATGTACAGAGTGCAGGGTTCTGGAATTAGCTATGTACAGGGTGCAGGGTTCTGGGATGATCTGTGTACAGAGTGCAAGGTTCTGGGATTAGCTGTGTACAGAGTGCAGGCTTATGGGATTAGCTGTGTACAGAGTGTAAGGTTCTGGGATTAGCTATGTACAGGGTGCAGGGTTCTGGGATGATCTGTGTACAGAGTGCAAGGTTCTGGGATTAGCTATGTACAGGGTGCAGGGTTCGGGGATGATCTGTGTACAGAGTGCAAGGTTCTGGGATTAGCTGTGTACAGAGTGCAGGCTTATGGGATTACTGTGTACAGAGTGTAAGGTTCTGGGATAAGCTATGTACAGGGTGCAGGGTTCTGTGATGATCTGTGTACAGAATGCAAGGTTCTGGGATTTAGCTATGTACAGAGTGCAGGGTTCTGGGATTTAGCTATGTACAGAGTGCAGGGTTTTGGGATGATCTGTGTACAGAGTGCAGGGTTCTGGGATGATCTATATACAGAGTGCAGGGTTCTGGGATGATCTATATACAGAGTGCAGGGTTCTGGGATGATCTATGTACAGAGTGTCCTGTTCTGGGATGTGCTATGTACAGAGTGCATGGTTCTGGGATAAGCTATGTACAGAGTGCAGGGTTCTGGGATGAGCCATGTACATACAGTATGTACAGAGTGCAGGGTTCTAAGATTAGCTATGTACAGGGTGCATGGTTCTGAGATGAGCTGCATGCAGAGTGCAGCATTCTGGGATGAGCTATGTACAGAGTGCAGGGTTCTGGAATTAGCTATGTACAGGGTGCAGGGTTCTGGGATGATCTGTGTACAGAGTGCAAGGTTCTGGGATTAGCTGTGTACAGAGTGCAGGCTTATGGGATTAGCTGTGTACAGAGTGTAAGGTTCTGGGATTAGCTATGTACAGGGTGCAGGGTTCTGGGATGATCTGTGTACAGAGTGCAAGGTTCTGGGATTAGCTATGTACAGGGTGCAGGGTTCGGGGATGATCTGTGTACAGAGTGCAAGGTTCTGGGATTAGCTGTGTACAGAGTGCAGGCTTATGGGATTAGCTGTGTACAGAGTGTAAGGTTCTGGGATAAGCTATGTACAGGGTGCAGGGTTCTGTGATGATCTGTGTACAGAATGCAAGGTTCTGGGATTTAGCTATGTACAGAGTGCAGGGTTCTGGGATTTAGCTATGTACAGAGTGCAGGGTTTTGGGATGATCTGTGTACAGAGTGCAGGGTTCTGGGATTAGCTATGTACAGGGTGCAAGGTTCTGGGATGATCTGTGTACAGAGTGCAGGGTTTTGGGATGATCTGTGTACAGAGTGCAGGGTTCTGGGATTAGCTATGTACAGGGTGCAAGGTTCTGGGATGATCTGTGTACAGAGTGCAAGGTTCTGGGATTAGCTGTGTACAGAGTGCAGGCTTCTGGGATTATCTGTGTACAGAGTGTAAGGTTCTGGGATTAGCTATGTACAGAGTGTAGGGTACTGGGATGAGCTATGTACAGAGTGCAGGGTTCTGGAATGAGCTATGTACAAAGTGCATGGTTCTGGGATTAGCTGTGTACGGAGTGCAGAGTTCTGGGATGAGCTATGTACAGAGTGCATGGGTCTGGGATGAACTATGTACAGAGTGCAGGAAGTAGGAAATAGCCAGAAATGTTAAGGGCGTTGGAAAACTTCAGCTGTTCAGAATGAGGCAATTAAGGCCTCTATAATTTATCCAAAGGATGACTACTGATTGCTGCATCTTGAGGCTTTTTGAGTGAAGGAGAGCAGTGACTTCTGAAGAGGTGAGGTGGTTGTTGATTTTTCTGTGTGATAAAAATCAAAAAGACTATTGTTTCTCTGCTGTAGGACCAGCAGTAGGCTGTGCCAGACTCCATAGGTAGGTTCCTGTGTGGTGAAGGTAGACGCCCCAAGTGGCAAGGGTTTATTTTATGTTTTGTTTTGTTTATGCTGTTTTGATATTTGCACTTGTATCCCGCAATATGGAAGAATAAACCATATCCTTTGTTTTCAACTATCCTCAACTGCCTTTCTGTACAGTTCTGTACAGTTCAGCGTGTAGTGAACCCATCCAGGGGGTCACACACACCCGCTACTTAGCTAACCCCTTACACTATGTACAGGGTGCAGGGTACTGGGATGAGCTGTGTACAGAGTCCAGAGTTCTGGGATGAGCTATGTACAGAGTGGGGTGGCAGTGGAGGGCAGTATGATGGGAGGGGTGCTAGTGGAGGGCAGTATAATGGGAGGGGCAGTGGAGGGCAGTATGATGGGAGGGGTGGTATTGGAGGGTAGTATGATGGGAGGGGTGGCAGTGGAGGGCAGTATAATGGGAAGGGTGGCAGTGGAGGGCAGTATGATGGGAGGGGTGGTAGTGGAGGGCAGTATGATGGGAGGGGTGGCAGTGGAGGGCAGTATAATGGGAAGGGTGGCAGTGGAGGGCAGTATGATGGGAGGGTTGGTAGTGGAGGGCAGTATAATTGGAGCGGGGCAGTGGAGGGCAGTATGATGGGAAGTGTGGCAGTTGAGGGCAGTATGATGGGAGGGGTAGCAGTGGAGGGCAGTATGATGGTAGAGGTGGTAGTGGAGGGCAGTATAATGGGAGGGGTGGTAGTGGAGGGCAGTATGATGAGAGGGGTGGTAGTGGAGGGCAGTATGATGGGAGGGGTGGTAGTGGAGGGCAGTATGATGGGGTGGAGGGCAGTATAATAGAAGGGGGCAGTGGAGGGCAGTATGATGGGAAGGATGGCAGTGAAAGGCAGTATGATGGTAGGGGTGGCAGTGGAGGGCAGTATGATGGGAAGGGTGGAAGTGGAGGGCAGTATGATGGGGTGGAGGGCAGTATAATGGAGGGGGCCGTGGAGGGCAGTATGATGGGAGTGGTGGTGGCAGTATGATGGGAGGGGTGGTGGCAGTGGAGGGCAGTATGATGGGAGGGGTGGTAGTGGAGGGCAGTATGATGGGGTGGAGGGCAGTATAATGGGAGGGGGCAGTGGAGGGCAGTATAATGGGAGTGGTGGTGGCAGTGGAGGGCAGTATGATGGGAAGGGTGGAAGTGGAGGGCAGTATGATGGGGTGGAGGGCAGTATAATGGGAGGGGGCCGTGGAGGGCAGTATGATGGGAGTGGTGGTGGCAGTGGAGGGCAGTATGATGGGAGGAGTGGTAGTGGAGGGCAGTATGATGGGGTGGAGGGCAGTATAATGGGGGGGGGGCAGTGGAGGGCAGTATGATGGGAGTGGTGGTGGCAGTGGAGGGCAGTATGATGGGAGGGGTGGTAGTGGAGGGCAGTATGATGGGGTGGAGGGCAGTATAATGGGAGGGGGCAGTGGAGGGCAGTATGATGGGAGGGGTGGTGGCAGTGGAGGGCAGTATGATGGGAGGGGTGGTGGCAGTGGAGGGCAGGATGATGGGAGGGGTGGTAGTGGAGGGCAGTATGATGGGGTGGAGGGCAGTATGATGGGGTGAAGGGCAGTATAATAGAAGGGGGACAGTGGACGGCAGTATGATGGGAAGGATGGCAGTGAAGGGCAGTATGATGGGAGGGGTGGAAGTGGAGGGCAGTATGATGGGGTGGAGGGCAGTATAATGGGAGTGGTGGTGGCAGTGGAGGGCAGTATGATGGGAGGGGTGGTGGCAGTGGAGGGCAGTATAATGGGAGGGGGTAGTAGAGGGCAGTATGATGGGAGGGGTGGTAGTGGAGGGCAGTATGATGGGGTGGAGGGCAGTATAATGGAGGGGGCCGTGGAGGGCAGTATGATGGGAGTGGTGGTGGCAGTATGATGGGAGGGGTGGTAGTGGAGAGCAGTATGATGGGGTGGAGGGCAGTATAATGGGAGGGGGCAGTGGAGGGCAGTATAATGGGAGTGGTGGTGGCAGTGGAGGGCAGTATGATGGGAAGGGTGGCAGTGGAGAGCAGTATGATGGGGTGGAGGGCAGTATAATGGGAGGGGGTAGTAGAGGGCAGTATGATGGGAGGGGTGGTAGTGGAGGGCAGTATGATGGGGTGGAGGGCAGTATAATGGGAGGGGGCAGTGGAGGGCAGTATGATGGGAGTGGTGGTGGCAGTGGAGGGCAGTATGATGGGAGGGGTGGTAGTGGAGGGCAGTATGATGGGGTGGAGGGCAGTATAATGGGAGGGGGCAGTGGAGGGCAGTATTATGGGAGGGGTGGTGGCAGTGGAGGGCAGTATGATGGGAGGGGTGGTGGCAGTGGAGGGCAGTATGATGGGAGGGGTGGTAGTGGAGGGCAGTATGATGGGGTGGAGGGCACTATAATAGAAGGGGGACAGTGGACGGCAGTATAATGGGAAGGATGGCAGTGAAGGGCAGTATGATGGGAGGGGTGGCAGTGGAGGGCAGTATGATGGGAAGGGTGGAAGTGGAGGGCAGTATGATGGGGTGGAGGGCAGTATAATGGGAGGGGGTAGTAGAGGGCAGTATGATGGGAGGGGTGGTAGTGGAGGGCAGTATGATGGTGTGGAGGGCAGTATAATGGGAGGGGGTAGTAGAGGGCAGTATGATGGGAGGGGTGGTGGCAGTGGAGGGCAGTATAATGGGAGGGGGCCGTGGAGGGCAGTATGATGGGAGTGGTGGTGGCAGTGGAGGGCAGTATGATGGGAGGGGTGGTAGTGGAGGGCAGTATGATGGGAGGGGGCAGTGGAGGGCAGTATGATGGGAGGGGTGGTGGCAGTGGAGGGCAGTATTATGGGAGGGGTGGTAGTGGAGGGCAGTATGATGGGAGGGGGCAGTGGAGGGCAGTATGATGGGAGGGGTGGTAGTGGAGGGCAGTATGATGGGAGGGGGCAGTGGAGGGCAGTATGATGGGAGGGGTGGTGGCAGTGGAGGGCAGTATGATGGGAGGGGGCTGTGGTGGGCTGTATGATGGGTGGGGTGGTGGCAGTGGAGGGCAGTATAATGGGAGGGGGTAGTAGAGGGCAGTATGATGGGAGGAGTGGTAGTGGAGGGCAGTATGATGGGGTGGAGGGCAGTATAATGGAGGGGGCCGTGGAGGGCAGTATGATGGGAGTGGTGGTGGCAGTATGATGGGAGGGGTGGTAGTGGAGAGCAGTATGATGGGGTGGAGGGCAGTATAATGGGAGGGGGCAGTGGAGGGCAGTATAATGGGAGTGGTGGTGGCAGTGGAGGGCAGTATGATGGGAAGGGTGGCAGTGGAGAGCAGTATGATGGGGTGGAGGGCAGTATAATGGGAGGGGGGTAGTAGAGGGCAGTATGATGGAGGGGTGGTAGTGGAGGGCAGTATGATGGGGTGGAGAGCAGTATAATGGGAGGGGGCAGTGGAGGGCAGTATGATGGGAGTGGTGGTGGCAGTGGAGGGCAGTATGATGGGAGGAGTGGTAGTGGAGGGCAGTATGATGGGGTGGAGGGCAGTATAATGGGAGGGGGCAGTGGAGGGCAGTATGATGGGAGTGGTGGTGGCAGTGGAGGGCAGTATGATGGGAGGGGTGGTAGTGGAGGGCAGTATGATGGGGTGGAGGGCAGTATAATGGGAGGGGGAAGTGGAGGGCAGTATTGTGGGAGGGGTGGTGGCAGTGGAGGGCAGTATGATGGGAGGGGTGGTGGCAGTGGAGGGCAGTATGATGGGAGGGGTGGTAGTGGAGGGCAGTATGATGGGGTGGAGGGCACTATAATAGAAGGGGGACAGTGGACGGCAGTATAATGGGAAGGATGGCAGTGAAGGGCAGTATGATGGGAGGGGGTGGCAGTGGAGGGCAGTATGATGGGAAGGGTGGAAGTGGAGGGCAGTATGATGGGGTGGAGGGCAGTATAATGGGAGGGGGTAGTAGAGGGCAGTATGATGGGAGGGGTGGTAGTGGAGGGCAGTATGATGGTGTGGAGGACAGTATAATGGGAGGGGGTAGTAGAGGGCAGTATGATGGGAGGGGTGGTAGTGGAGGGCAGTATGATGGTGTGGAGGACAGTATAATGGGAGGGGGTAGTAGAGGGCAGTATGATGGGAGGGGTGGTGGCAGTGGAGGGCAGTATAATGGGAGGGGGCCGTGGAGGGCAGTATGATGGGAGTGGTGGTGGCAGTGGAGGGCAGTATGATGGGAGGGGTGGTAGTGGAGGGCAGTATGATGGGAGGGGGCAGTGGAGGGCAGTATGATGGGAGGGGTGGTGGCAGTGGAGGGCAGTATTATGGGAGGGGTGATAGTGGAGGGCAGTATGATGGGAGGGGGCAGTGGAGGGCAGTATGATGGGAGGGGTGGTAGTGGAGGGCAGTATAATGGGAGGGGGCAGTGGAGGGCAGTATGATGGGAGTGGTGGTGGTAGTGGAGGGCAGTATAATGGGAGTGGTGGTGGCAGTGGAGGGCAGTATGATGGGAGTGGTGGTGGTAGTGGAGGGCAGTATGATGGGAGTGGTGGTGGTAGTGGAGGGCAGTATGATGGGGTGGAGGGCAGTATGATGGGAGTGGTGGTGGCAGTGGAGGGCAGTATGATGGGGTGGAGGGCAGTATAATGGGAGGAGGCCGTAGAGGGCAGTATGATGGGAGGGGTGGTGGCAGTGGAGGGCAGTATGATGGGAGGGGTGGTGGCAGTGGAGGGCAGTATGATGGGAGGGGTGGTGGCAGTGGAGGGCAGTATGATGGGGTGGAGAGCAGTATAATGGGAGGGGGCCCTGGAGGGCAGTATGATGGGAGTGGTGGTGGCAGTGGAGGGCAGTATGATGGGAGGGGTGGTGGCAGTGGAGGGCAGTATGATGGGAGTGGTGGTGGCAGTGGAGGGCAGTATAATGGGAGTGGTGGTGGCAGTGGAGGGCAGTATGATGGGAGTGGTGGTGGTAGTGGAGGGCAGTATGATGGGAGTGGTGGTGGTAGTGGAGGGCAGTATAATGGGAGGGGGCAGTGGAGGGCAGTATGATGGGAGTGGTGGTGGCAGTGGAGGGCAGTATAATGGGAGGGGGCAGTGGAGGGCAGTATGATGGGAGTGGTGGTGGCAGTGGAGGGCAGTATAATGGGAGGGGGCAGTGGAGGGCAGTATGATGGGAGTGGTGGTGGTAGTGGAGGGCAGTATGCGGGGACCACATCCTTCCTCGGGGGTGGGTGCATTTCTCCAACCTTTTGTTCCAGCGGCAGGAACAGCCTTCAGGCAAGACCCGGAGTTGGGGGCGGAGTCGGGGCAGGGCTTAGGCGTGAGGAGGAGGACTCCTCTGAATGCTGGGGCCCTGCTCTCCTCCTCCTCCTCATGACGTCACTGGTTGCTAGATGCCAGGTGGGTCTTAGACCCACTCCCTGATTGGCCGGAGGGAGGAAAAGTGTTTCAGTAAAGAAAATACAAAATAAATACCGATTAAAAACTTGGTGGTCGGTGAACTTCATGAACTGTAGCTGCGTGTTGGAGATTGTAGATTCCGTAAAAAGTAAAGCATTCAGCCGCGGTAAGCGCTCAGCCGTAGGGGGGGAGGGGCTGCGGCGGCGGGGCTTCTGAAGACGGACTCCCTCTAATTGCCGCCGTTGTGTGACATTTCGGGCGCCGCGGATGAAAGGGCCGGCGTGTTATACATTATTGATTACACATTAGGCAACAAAAAATAAGTCAAGTACCTGCGCAGAGTCCGCCGCGCCTCTCATTACCGACCGCGTGAATCCGCAGCTTATCAATCATTTATGGGAATTATCTGCGAAAAGATTTGA
The DNA here is from genome assembly GCA_029574335.1 of Rana kukunoris. Taxonomy (NCBI): domain Eukaryota; kingdom Metazoa; phylum Chordata; class Amphibia; order Anura; family Ranidae; genus Rana; species Rana kukunoris. Next base: position 209,413,964 of record CM056057.1, read on the forward strand.
CGGGATTATTGACGCCGCGCAGAATATTCCTAAAGACTTCGCTGGACGGGGAATCGCCTCTCGCTGGGTAATAATGAAAAAGACGGTTTAGGGAATGAAACTTATCACTGTATCCATCGTGAAGATTACATTATGAAACATTGTTTCTAAAGCGGTGCTAACCACTTCACCTCCGGAACATTTACCCCCCCCCCCTCCCTTCCATGACCAGGCCATCCTTTTGACGATTCGACACTGCGACGCTTTAACTGACAATTGCGCGGTCGTGCGACGTGCTTCCCAAACAAAATTGGCGTCCTTTTTCCCCCACAAATAGAGCTTTATTTTGGTGGTATTTGATCACCTCGGCGGTTTTTATTTTTTGCGCTAGAAACAAAAAAAGAGCGACAATTTCGAAAAAAAAAAAAACAATATTTTTTTTTTACTTGTTTGCTATAATAAATATCCAATTTAAAAAAAAAAAAAATTCCTCGGTTTAGGCCGATACGTATTCTTCAACATATTTTTGGTAAAAAAAAACAAAACCGCAATTTGCGCAAAAGTTATAGCGTCTACAAAATAGGGGATAGATTTATGACTTTTTTTAAAAAAAAGTAATGGCGGCGATCTGCGATTTTTGTCAGGACTGCGACATTATTATGGCGGACACATCGGACACTTTTGACGCTATTTTGGGACCATTCACGTTTATACAGCGATTAATGCTATACAAATGCACTGATTACTGTATAAATGTGACTGGCAGGAAAGGGGTTAACACTAGGGGGCGGGAGGGGGTTAAATGTGTACCCTGGGAGTGATTCTTTCTGTGGGGGGGAGGGGACTGACTGGGGGAGGTGACCGATGCTGTGTCCCTAATGTACTCACCATCGGTCTCCTCTCCCAGAAAGGACGCAGATCTCTGTGTTTACACACACAGACATCCACGTCCCTGGCTCTGTAAATGGCGATCGTGGGTACTCAGAGGACATCGCGGCTGCCAGGCACGTGCATCGGCACCCGCGCGACGCGGCGGGCACGGATTTTCCCAGATGCGCACCCGCAGCGGCGCACGGGGAACTTGTAAACAGGAGGACGTCCTCCCGGCAATTGAGGGCCGCACTGCAGACGTTTTTTTTCGTCTATAACGCCGGCGCAAAGTGGTTGAAGGGTAACTCCATTTTTGTTGGAAAATAAATAAATAATATTAATAATAATAATATTAACAACAACTACAACAGTGATAATAATATCATATAATTATATTATTAATTATAATAATTATAATAATAATAATAAATACAAATAATAATGATAATAACAACAACAACAACAATAATAATAATATCATATAATTATATTATTAACTATATAATAATAATAATAATAATAATAACAATAATAATAATAATAATAATAATAATATCATATAATTATATTATTAATTATATAATAATAATAATAATAATAATAATAATAATAATAATAAAAATAAATACAAATATTAATGATAATAACAACAACAATAATAATAATATCATATAATTATATTATTAACTATATTATAATAATAATAATAATAACAACAACAACAATAATAACAATAATAATAATAATAATAATATCATATAATTATATTATTAATTATATAATAATAATAATAACAACAACAACAATAACAATAATAATAATAATAATAATAATAATAATATCATATAATTATATTATTGATTATATAATAATAATAAAAATAAATACACATAATAATGATAATAACAACAATAATAATAATATCATATAATTATATTATTAATTATATAATAATAATAATAATAATAATAACAACAACAACAACAATAATAACAATAATAATAATAATAATGATAATAACAACCATAATAATAATAATAATAATAATAATAATATAAATAATATAATTATATGATATTATTATTATTGTTCACAGGAAATTAGGGGCCAGATTCAGATACACTTAATATTGCGCTGCGTAATCGAAATACTCTACGCTGCCGTATTTCACCAGGCTCTACACTGAATCCTGGTAGATTTTTGCCCGTACGCTACGGCGGCGTAGTCTATTTCTCGCCGCGTAATCGAAATACGCGGTTAGGGGGCGTGAAGCATTTAAATAAAGCGCGTCCCCGCGGCGATCGAACTGCGCATGCTCCGTTCAGAAATTTCCCGCCGTGCATTGCGCGAAATCACGTCGTTACGTCATTCGTTGTTTGAGTAGCGTCGTTTACGGACATTCCTATTCCCGGACGACTTACGTAAAAAATAATAAAAGACGTCGGAAAACGTAGAAATTTGACGCGGGAACGACGGCCATACTTAACATGGGCTGTCTAATATTAGAGCAGCAAAAAGCTGGTATAGTGTCACGCAAAAAAAAGATGACTAAAGATGCCGTAAGAGATTGCGATTGAAGATCGTAATTTCGGGGATCGCCGGCAAAAGCTCATTAGCATACCCCGACGCGGAAAACGACGGGAAGTCCACCCAGTGGGCGCAATTTTATTGCAGCGTAGATCCGAAGGTGTACGAACACGTAATCCAGTCGGATTGAAGCCCGCAGCCGTCTATTCATGGTTTGAGGTTTCCGACTTGCTAGAAAACGCGCGTAATTCGAAATTACTCCAGTCTAACACCCAGTTACACAGGAGTAAGGGCTCTGTGAATCTGGCCCTACATCTCTGAAAGGTGTTCTGTGTACAGAGCGCCTCTAGGTGGCCATATTGCATTTTACATAAAATGACAGCGGCTGCGGATTGAAAAAGAAAAGGTGTTTTTTTTTTTTTAATTACATTCAATTACAATATGACTTGTGTAGCAAAATATTATTATTATTATTATTATTATTATTATTATTATTATTATGATATAATTAGTAATATAATTATAGGATAACATATTATTTTGCTACACAAGTCAGATTGTAATTGAATATTATTTAAAAAAATCGCCTTTCCTTTTCACTCTGCAGCCGCTGTCATTTTCTGTAAAACGCAATCTGGCCACCTAGAGGCGCTCTTGTACACAGAACACCCATCACAGATGTCATTTCCTGCCTGTGTGATTGGCTCACTGATTTTCCCCCAGAAGTCTGCACCCAGATACAAGTCAGATTTTAGGCACCCCCTGCAGCAAGATTTTTATTTTTGGTGCGAAAAGAGTTATTCACTCCGAAAGGGATGCCGACTCTGCAACTTTCCTCATCAGAACACTGCAAGTGCATCAGGTGATTAATAATGATAATAATAGATTCATTTTGCACATTGACATTATTTAAAACTCTTTATTTCAGAGCAGAAACGGGTGGGAATTTGAAACAACGTTTGTTAAAAGCGGCGCAATGTACATAGATCACAGAGAGGGGCGTGTTTTTATTTAATATTATTATTTTTTTTCTATTTTTTTTTTTGACAGTGAATTACATTTTTTATTATTATTATTATTATAATTTTTTTTTTTTTTTTTACAGTGAATTTAAATTTTAGCTCCTGCGAGGTTATTATTACCTGTTGGTATTTTATTACTTTCTCACATTTTTAAATAGCGCAGATGAAAATAAGCGTTATGCTAAAAGGGTCAGGTGACTCCTGCCGAATAATGGTGAGAACGCACCTACACCCTCGTGGTGTGAAGCGAGTCTAACAAGGTGTTTGTGTGTTTTATTTTTTAATTTTTATTTTTTTTAGTGAGTAGAAAGTAATTTGCACCGCATTGTTTATTGTGGATCTTGTGAACATTAACACACAGTGAAGTGATATTTACTATGACACCATAAAAATAATAATAATAATAATAATAATAAAAAGAAAAAAAAAACGGCACAGTTATAAAAATATATCAAAAATTTATCTAAGGCCAAGCATTTTTTCTTACTACACAATCCTCTTATTTTTATTTTTTTTTATTTTTTTTTTATATAGTTTACATTCAGTTTTAATACATTGAATATGTTTTAAGATGCCGGTTCTGATCTGAGGGGGGCTCTGACAAGAGCTCTGATGTAAGGGGGCACTCTGATGAGACCCTGATATGAGGGGGCATTCTGATGAGACCCTGATATAAAGGGGCACTCTGATGAGACCCTGATATAAGGGGGCATTCTGATGAGACTCTGATGTAAGGGGGCATTCTAATGAGACCCTGATATAAGGGGGCATTCTGATGAGACCCTGATATAAAGGGGCACTCTGATGAGACCCTGATATAAGGGGACATTCTTATGAGACCCTGATATAAGGGGGCACTCTGATGAGACCCTGATATAAGGGGTCACTCTGATGAGACCCTGATATAAGGGGGCACTCTGATGAGACCCTGATATAAGGCGGCATTCTGATGAGACCCTGATATAAGGGGGCATTCTGATGAGACCCTGATATAAGGGGGCATTCTGATGAGACCCTGATATAAGGGGGCACTCTGATGAGACCCTGATATAAGGGGTCACTCTGATGAGACCCTGATATAAGGGGGCACTCTGATGAGACTCTGATGTAAGGGGGCATTCTGATGAGACCCTGATATAAGGGGACATTCTGATGAGACCCTGATATAAGGGGGCACTCTGATGAGACCCTGATATAAGGCGGCACTCTGATGAGACCCTGATATAAGGGGTCACTCTGATGAGACCCTGATATAAGGGGGCACTGTGATGAGACTCTGATGTAAGGGGGCATTCTGATGAGACTCTGATATAAGGGGGCACTCTGATGAGACCCTGATATAAGGGGTCACTCTGATGAGACCCTGATATAAGGGGGCACTCTGATGAGACCCTGATATAAGGGGGCATTCTGATGAGACCCTGATATAAGGGGGCACTCTGATGAGACCCTGTTATAAGGGGGCACTCTGATGAGACCCTGATATAAGGGGGCACTCTGGTGAGACCCTGATATAAGGGGGCATTCTGATGAAACCCTGATATAAGGGGGCACTCTGAAGAGACTCTGATATAAGGGGGCACTCTGATGAGACCCTGATATAAGGGGGCACTCTGATGAGACCCTGATATAAGGGGGCATTCTGACGAGACCCTGATATAAGGGGGCATTCTGATGAGACCCTGATATAAGGGGGCACTCTGATGAGACCCTGATATAAGGGGGCACTCTGATGAGACCCTGATATAAGGGGGCACTCTGATGAGACCCTGATATAAGGGGGCATTCTGATGAGACCCTGATATAAAGGGGCACTCTGATGAGACCCTGATATAAGGGGGCATTCTGATGAGACCCTGATATAAGGGGGCACTCTGATGAGACCCTGATATAAGGGGGCACTCTGATGAGACTCTGATATAAGGGGGCATTCTGATGAGACCCTGATATAAGGGGGCACTCTGATGAGACCCTGATATAAGGGGGCACTCTGATGAGACCCTGATATAAGGGGGCATTCTGATGAGACCCTGATATAAGGGGTCACTCTGATGAGACCCTGATATAAGGGGTCACTCTGATGAGACCCTGATATAAGGGGGCACTCTAATGAGACCCTGATATAAGGGGGCACTCTGATGAGACCCTGATATAAGGGGGCATTCTGATGAGACCCTGATATAAGGGGGCATTCTGATGAGACCCTGATATAAGGGGGCACTCTGATGAGACCCTGATATAAGGGGGCACTCTGATGAGACCCTGATATAAGGGGGCATTCTGATGAGACCCTGATATAAGGGGGCACTCTGATGAGACCCTGATATAAGGGGGCACTCTGATGAGACCCTGATATAAGGGGGCATTCTGATGAGACCCTGATATAAGGGGGCACTCTGATGAGACCCTGATGTAAGGGGGCACTCTGATAGGGACTCTGATGTAAAGGGGGCACAGTGGGATTTTTAGCGGCCGGCATTCCCAGGAGGCGGTAGTGCCCCCCCTCCCCCGGTGACTTCAGCATCACCTATAATTTTGGTTCTACCAAAACAAATGTGTGTTTACAAACGTTCCGCTTATTGTTTCTTCTCTGGAAATGAAAGAAAAAGCAATAAGAAAGAAACAAATAAAAAAAGGTAAAAGGTGAGGCGGGGGTGGGGGTGAGGGGAGCGGAGGGCGGCGTGTCCCTGACATCGCCTCGTATTGTCGCAATCACAAAGACAAACGGCGGAGCTGCGAGTGAACATTCGGTGACACCGGCCTCCAGGACACGCCGCCGTGACCCCGCCGCCGTCGCTAATAATGCCGCCACAGCTCAGCTAGTAGTACATAAAGCCGGGGAAGGGGGGGATGAAAAGGGCAGCTGTTCCGTCAGGGGGGGGGGGAACAATTGACAGGCGCCGTCTGACAATTATTTCGCGATGCCGGTGAAAGGTGAGAGAAGAACACGGGAGGAACGACTTCGCACACAATGCCGCTTCTGGGCGGCGCGGCGGATGTGAGAAATACCACCGACTGCATTGTAGAGGAGTGACATTGCACATTTCAATACCCCCCCCCCCCCACACACACACACATTTTTATAGCACTGATCGCTGTAAAAATGCCAATGGTCCCAAAATAGCGCCAAAAGTGTCCGATGTGTCCACCATCATGTCGCAGTCACGATAAAAAACGCTGATCGCCGCCATTACTAGTAAAAAAATAAAATAATAAAAATGCAATTAAACTACCCCCTTTTTTGTAAACGCTATAGGTTTTGCGCAAACCAACCGATAAACGCTTATTGCGATTTTTTTTTTTAACAAAAATAGGTAGAAGAATACGTATCGGCCTAAACTGAGGGAAAAAAATGTTTTCTATATATTTTTGGGGATATTTATTACAGCGAAAAGTAAAAAATATAAAAAAAAAAAATCAAAATTGTCGCTATATTTTTGTTTATAGCGCAAAAAATGAAAACCGCAGAGGTGATCAAATACCACCAAAAGAAAGCTCCATTTGTGGGGAAAAAAGACGTCCAATTTTGTTTGGGAGCCACGTCGCACGACCGCGCAATTGTCAGTTAAAACGACGCAGTGCCGAATCGCAAAAAGTGCTCCAGTCTTTGGCCAACCAAATGGTCCGGGGCTCAAGTGGTTAACCACTTCAGCCCCGGACCATTATGCATGTTAAGGACCTTGCCCCTTTTTGCGATTCGGCACTGCGTCGCTTTAACTGACAATTGCGCGGTCGTGCGACGTGGCTCCCAAACAAAATTGGACGTCTTTTTTCCCCACAAATGGAGCTTTCTTTTGGTGGTATTTGATCACCTCTGCGGTTTAGGGGTTAAGTGTGACCTCATGTGTGTTTCTAACTGTAGGGGGGCGTGGCTGGACGTGTGACTTCACTGATCGTCTTTCCCTATATCAGGGAACAGACGATCAGTGACACTGCCACAGAGAAGAACGGGGAAGCTGTGTTTACACTCATCTCTGTTTTGTATGAAGGAGCCTGGTGGGCACGCGATCGTCGTTCATCAAACATGTATTAATTACCATCCCCCTCTGCCACCAACACCCCTGCCTTCACCCCCCTCTGCCACCAACACCCCCTGCCTCCACCACCTCTGCCACCAACACCCCTGCCTCCACCCCCCTCTGCCACCCCAACACCCCTGCTTCCATCCCCCTCTGCCACCAACACCCCCTGCCTTCACCCCCCTCTGCCACCAACACCCGCTGCTTCCATCCCCCTCTGCCACCAACACCCCCTGCCTTCACCCCCCTCTGCCACCAACACCCCCTGCCTCCACCACCTCTGCCACCAACACCCCCTGCCTCCACCCCCCTCTGCCACCAACACCCCCTGCCTCCACCACCTCTGCCACCAACACCCCCTGCCTCCACCCCCCTCTGCCTTCAATCTCCCCCTGCCTCCACCCCCCTCTGCGGTGCCACCAACAATCCCTGTCTCCACCCCACACCCTCTGCGGTGCCGCCATCCCCCTCTGCGGTGCCACCAACACTGCCTGCCTCCATTCTCCCCCTGCCTCCAATCACCCCCTGCCTCCAATCTCCCTCTGCCTCCAATCTCCCTCTGCCTCCAATCTCCCCCAGGTTCCCTGCCTCCAATCTCCCTCTGCCTCCAATCTCCCCCAGGCCCCCTGCCTCCAATCTCCCTCTGCCTCCAATCACCCCCTGCCTCCAAACACCCTCTGCCTCCAATCACCCCCTGCCTCCAATGTCCCTCTGCCTCCAATCTCCCCCAGGCCCCCTGCCTCCAATCTCCCTCTGCCTCCAATCACCCCCTGCCTCCAATCTCCCTCTACCTCCAATCTCCCTCTGCCTCCAATCTCCCTCTGCCTTTAATCTCCCCCAGGCCCCCTGCCTCCAATCTCCCTCTGCCTCCAATCTCCCTCTGCCTCCAATCTCCCTCTGCCTCCAATCTCCCCCAGGCCCCCTGCCTCCAAACACCCTCTGCCTCCATCCCCCTCTGTGGTGCCACCAACAACCCCTGTCTCCATCCCCACCCTCTGCGAAGCCACAACCCCCCTCTGCGGATCCTTCAATCTCCCCCTGCCTCCAATCCAGTTCCAATGCCTCCTCTTGTCCTGGCTGACCACCATCCACATCCCCGGCCTGTAATGAGGCGCTATACTGGTGCAGTGCAGTGTATGGCGGTGCGAAAGTACGAACCACACCAAAGAACTTCTACACCTTATAGGAAGTGCCGGGCCAGACACAGGGCTGGGACAGACATTTGGCCCTGGACTTCATCCAGACTGGCCCACTTTGACAGGTCTCTGCCATGGCGGCCGGACAACTCCCGCACCCCCCCATCGGCCACCCAAGCCCCTCACCCCCTTCACTAGCCACTAGTCGTTCTACTTTATTAGAGTAGAATGGCTGGTACTGGTTCTCTTATAGGCAGTACCAGTGGGGAAGCTAGACATTATTTCACCCGGGGCAAAGAATCAGTTTAGTGCCCCCCCTTATGGGACAAGATTAGGCAGAAGGGAGAAGCTCCCAGGCCATAGCTGTTGAGTCAGCTGTCTGTCCCCTCCCCCATGCTCCTCTGTCGTTCCTCCTGTTCCTCTGGTCCTCCCCCTGCTTCTCTGTTCCCCCCAGGTGAGCGCTGCGGGGAGGAAGAGGAGGTGAGCACTTCGGGGAGGAAGAGGAGGTGAGCGCTGCGGGGAGGGAGAGGAGGTGAGCACTGCGGGGAGGAAGAGGAGGTGAGTGCTGTGAGGAGGGAGAGGAGGTGAGCGCTGCGGATAGGGAGAGGAGATGAGCGCTGCGGGGAGGGAGAGGAGGTGAGCGCTGCGGGGAGGAAGAGGAGGTGAGCGCTGCGGGGAGGGAGAGGAGGTGAGCGCTGCGGGGAGGAAGAGGAGGTGAGCGCTGCGGGGAGGGAGAGGAGGTGAGCGCTGCGGGGAGGAAGAGGAGGTGAGCGCTGCGGGGAGGGAGAGGAGGTGAGCGCTGCGGGGAGGGAGAGGAGGTGAGCGCTGCGGGAAGGGAGAAAAAGAGGAGCGGATTGGGACGGCGGTCCGCTGTCACTGAAGCCGGCCTACTGAGCCATCGGCCCACCGAGAAACTCCCTGTAGTCCCAATGGCCAGTCCATCCCTGGCCTGACACCATGTTCCTTATTACATATCAATCTTCCCCCCCGGACCATCCGTCACCCGCTCCGACCTGACAAAGGAAGAAAAAAAAAAAAAAAACCAGATCGAACGCTTCCTCCGCCCCGGCTCTCCGATGGCGGAACGGCAGACCGGACCTTCCTTATGAAACATTTCTAGTCCTTTATGTTTGTGTGTGCGTGTGTGGCGGGGGAGTTATTGATGGCGGCACGTTGCCTCTGCATTAACGGTTTTATATAATGGCAGCGAACGGCGGGGAGTGACCGCCATATCTCTATAATTGTGTCGCACTCAGGCTGAACAACGGGACGCTAATCCATTTGATCTCCTACACACGGCCGCTGACCTATATGCTCCAAATTAATCTTAGAAGGCGTCTAATTTTCTATCAATAACTGTGAAAGGGCCGCTAATGTACGGCAATATTTTAGCTGCTTGGCCTGTGGAGCTTCCAGAGAAAAAAAGTTTCACTGAACTTAAAAAACTAAAGTTTAATCTGCTTAGATTTTGCTTTCTCTGGTTCCTCCCCTCCCCCCTTATTCATTATTTTTTAAATAAAACCTTTTAGTTTTGTTATTTTTGGCTGAAGGGGCCGGCAGGGTGCTGTGCATAGCTTCCTGAAAGCATTACAGCATCCTGCCTTGATTCACATCTATGCATGTTGCTTTTGAGCGTTTTTGCAGTGATTTCTGATTTTTTTTTAAACGCTGTATGTAGCCGGTTGCTAAGGAGAGGGCCGCCCTGTCCTTAGCAACCAATGAGTCATCAGCTGTCAGTAGGATTCCCTGCTGACAGCTATATGTAAAAGAAAAGAAAAAAAGAATAACGGGCAAAAAAAATGTGTGGAAAAAAGGCAACCCCTGCCTCGCTGCACCCTCCCCCCCCCATGTTGAGGGCATGCAGCCTGGTATGGTTCAGAACAGGGGGGGGCACTCGCTCGTCCAGCTCGTCCCCTCACTTTTCTGACCTGCCGAGCTGCATGCTTTTTTTTAACCGTAAATTTGCCACTATTTGCTTTTTTTTTTTTACATTCACTGCATGTAGCTGGTTGCTAAGAAGAGGGCCAGGAAGCCAGCCGCCATGTCCTTAGCAACCGATGAGTCAACAGCTGTCAGCGGGGTTCTCTGCTGACAGCTGAATGTAAAAAAAAATAGAAAAATAGAATAGCTGGCAAAAAAAAAATGTGTGAAAAAAAAGGCAACCCCCCTGCCCCGCTGCACCCCCTCCTATATTAACCACTTGCCCACCGGGTTTGTTTTTCAGATTCGGTGTTTACGAGACTAAAACTGTTTTTTTTGCTAGAAAATTACTTAAACCCCCCAAACATTATATATTTTTTTTTTTTCTAACACCCTAGAGAATAAAATGGCAGTCATTGCAATACTTTTTGTCACACCGTATTTGTGCAGCGGTCTTACAAGCGCACTTTTTTTGAAAAAAAAACACTTTTTTGAATAAAAAAATAAGACAACAATAAATTTGGCCCAATTTTTTTATATATTGTGATAGATAATGTTACGCCGAGTAAAATGATACCCAACATGTCACACTTAAAAATTGCGCCCGCTCGTGGCATGGCGTCAAACTTTTACCCTTAAAAATCTCGATAGGCAACGTTTAAAAAATTCTACAGGTTGCATTTTTTGAGATACAGAGGAGTCTAGGGCTAGAATTATTGCTCTCGCTCTAACGATCGCGGCGATATCTCACTTGTGTGGTTTGAACACCGTTTTTCATATGCGGGCGCTACTCGCGTATGCGTTCGCTTCTGCGCGCGAGCTCGTCGGGACGGGGCGTTTTACATTTTTTTTTTTTTGTTTTTTATTTATTTTTAATTAGTTTATAATTTTATACATCGAAATAAATTAAAAAAAAAAAATTATCACTTTTATTCCTATTACAAGGAATGTAAACATCCCTTGTAATAGAAAAAAGCATGACAGGTCCTCTTAAATATGAGATCTGGGGTCAAAAAGACCTCAGATCTCATATTTAGGCTTATTAAATGCAAAAAAGAAAAAAAAAAAAAAAATGTCATTTTTCAAATTTCAGAAAAAAAAAATGTTTCTTTAAGACGCTGGGCGGAAGTGACGTTTTGACGTCACTTCCGCCCAGCAGAGCTGTGGGGGACGGGTGGGGGCGATTTTTCCCTCACTCGTATCCCAACACAGCCAGCAAGAGGACCCGATGCCTCCGCCGTTACGACGCTCCGGTAAGCGGCGGCTCCGTAGGGAGAGCGGCGGAGGCGGGGAGCGAGCGGGGAGGGGGGGGGGGGCCCTCTCCCGCCACCGATAACGGCGATCTTGCGGCGAATCCGCCGCTGGGACCGCCATTATCGTGTACAGCACTGCCCATGGAAAAGATGGATATCTCGGTTGTGGCAGCAGCTGCTGCCGTTACCGAGATATCCATCTTTAAAGTCATGACGTATTTTGACTATGACACCATGGGCAAGTGGTTAAAGGGCATGCAGCTTGGTTTTGTTCAGAAGGGGGGTGGGGCTCGCTTGTCCCCTCCTTATTCTGACCTGCCGGCCTGTGTGCTTTTTTTAACCGCAAATTTGCCACAATTTGCCTTTTTTTTTCTTTTACATTCTTTTACATTCACTGTATGTATCTGGTTTCTAAGGAGAGGGCCAGGAAGCCAGCCGCCGTGTCCTTAGCAACCGATGAATCATCAGCTGCCAGCGGGTTCCCTGCTGACAGCTAAATTAAAAAGGAAAGAAAAAAAAGAATAGCAGGCAAACAAAATTGTGAAAAAAAGCACCCCCCTGCCCCCGGGGCACCCCCCCCCCCTGTTGAGGGCATGCAGCCTGGTCTGCATTTTTTTAACTGCAAATTTGCCACGATTTGCTTTTGTGTTTTTTGGTTTTCTTTACATTCACTGTATGTAGCCGGTAGCTAAGGAGAGGTCATGTCCCTAACAACCAATGAGTCATCAGCTGTCAGCGGGGTTCCCTGCTGACAGCTGAATGTAAAAAAAATTGAATATCAGGCCAAAAGAAATGTGAAAAAAAACATGTTTGCCATGATTTGCTTTTGTGTTTTTTTTTTTTTACATTCACTGTATGTAGCCGGTTTCAAAGGAGAGGGCCGGGAAGCTGGCCACTGTGTCCTTAACAACCAATGAGTCATCAGCTGTCAGCGGGGTTCCCTGCTGAAAGCTGAATGTAAAATAAAAAATAAAAATAGAATAGCGGGCAAAAAAAAGGCATCCCCCTGCTGCCCCGAAGCACCCCGCCCCCCAAAGTTGAGGGCATGCAGCCTGGTATGGTTCAGAAGTGGGGGGAATTCTATACCAGATCCTTTGGTTCTGGTATGGGCTTTATTATTATTATTCAGGATTTATATAGCACCAACAGTTTACGCAGTGCTTTACAATATAAAAGGGAGACAATACAGTTATAATACAATAAAATACAAATGAATTAAGAAGAGCTTACAATCTAATAGGGTGGGGCAGGTGGTACAAAAGGTTGTAACTGAGGGGAATGAGCTGTTGGAAGTGGTAGAAGATTAGTTGGAGATGAGATAGGCTTCCCTGAGAGTTTTTAGGGATTGCCTGAAGGTAACAAGGGTGGGGGATAGCCAGACAGGTTGAGGTAGCGAGTTCCAGAGGATGGGAGAGGCTCTAGAGAAATCCTGGAGATGAGCATGGGAGGAGGAGATGAGGGAGCTAGACAGTAGGAGGTCTTGAGAAGAGTGGAGAGGACGTTTAGTGTGATATTAGGAGACAAGATTGGTGATGAGCTCGGGGCAGAGTTGTGAATGGCTTTGTATGTTGTGGTTAGTATTTAAAATTTAATTTGCTGGGGATTTGCTGGCGATTGGGAGCCAGTGTAGGGATTGGAGGAGAGGTTTGTTGGCCAGTGTAAGGATTGGAGGAGAGGGTTGGTGGCCAGTGTAGGGATTGGAGGAGAGGTTTGGTGGCCAGTGTAGGGATTGGAGGAGAGGGTTGGTGGCCAGTGTAGGGATTGGAGGAGAGGGTTGGTGGCCAGTGTAGGGATTGGAGGAGAGGGTTGGTGGTCAGTGTAGGAATTGAAGGAGAGGGTTGGTGGTCAGTGTAGGGATTGGAGGAGAGGGTTGGTGGCCAGTGTAGGGATTGGAGGAGAGGTTTGGTGGCCAGTGTAGGAATTGGAGGAGAGGGTTGGTGGCCAGTGTAGGGATTGGAGGAGAGGGTTGGTGGCCAGTGTAGGGATTGGAGGAGAGGGTTGGTGGCCAGTGTAGGAATTGAAGGAGAGGGTTGGTGGCCAGTGTAGGGATTGGAGGAGAGGGTTGGTGGCCAGTGTAGGGATTGGATGAGAGGGTTGGTGGCCAGTGTAGGAATTGGAGGAGAGGGTTGGTGGCCAGTGTAGGGATTGGAGAAGAGGGTTGGTGGCCAGTGTAGGGATTGGAGGAGAGGGTTGGTGGCCAGTGTAGGGATTGGAGGAGAGGTTTGGTGACCAGTGTAGGGATTGGAGGAGAGGTTTGGTGGCCAGTGTAGGGATTGGAGGAGAGGTTTGGTGGCCAGTGTAGGGATTGGAGGAGAGGGTTGGTGGTCAGTGTAGGGATTGGAGGAGAGGGTTGGTGGCCAGTGTAGGGATTGAAGGAGAGGGTTGGTGGTCAGTGTAGGGATTGGAGGAGAGGGTTGGTGGCCAGTGTAGGGATTGGAGGAGAGGTTTGGTGGCCAGTGTAGGGATTGGAGGAGAGGTTTGGTGGCCAGTGTAGGAATTGGAGGAGAGGGTTGGTGGCCAGTGTAGGGATTGGAGGAGAGGGTTGGTGGCCAATGTAGGGATTGGAGGAGAGGGTTGGTGGCCAGTGTAGGGATTGGAGGAGAGGGTTGGTGGCCAGTGTAGGGACTGGAGGAGAGGGTTGGTGGCCAGTGTAGGGACTGGAGGAGAGGGTTGGTGGCCAGTGTAGGGATTGGAGGAGAGGGTTAGCAGACACTGAGCAGTTAGTAAGGTGGATAAGTCTGGCAGCAGCATTCATGATGGACTGAAGAGGGGAGGAGCCTATAGAGAGGCAGGCCAATGAGAAGAGAGTTGCAATAGTCAAGGCAAGAGATAACAAGGGAGTGAATGAGGAGCTTGGTGGTTTGATTTGTTAAAAAGGGGCACATTTTAGAGATGTTACGGAGGTGAATTCTATAAACGACTATTGGATTTGAGGCCGAAAGGGTAAGTCAGGTTCTGAGATTACACCGAGTACCCTGGCTTGAGGGGAGGAACTGATGGTTCCCTCACAAAAGTCAAGAAGACAAAGGGCAAGGTCCCCCCCCAAAAAATCCATACCAGACCCTTATTCAGACCTTACCCTTATCCAAGTATACAGCCTAGCAGGCCAGACCTTCATCCAAGTATGCAGCCACACCCATTCCAGGCCAAATGACCTCAACATGTGGGGGTACATTTCTAATGGGGACCCCCTTCAAAGCACCTTGTCCCCATGTTGAGGAGGACAAGGGTCTATTCCCCACAACTCTGGCATAGAAGTTGTGAGGGTCAGGATCTAGATGGTAGAGATGGTTATCTGTGTGTGGTGGGGGGCTTATTAGAATCTCATAGAAAATAAATAAGCAAGGTTCCCCAAAAATCTACACCAGGGCCTTATCCAAGCATGCAGTCTAGCAGGAAGGGGGAAGGGGAGGGGGAGGGGATTAACATGTAGCCCCTCTCCTGAACCATACCATACCATACCATACCATATCTTGGCAAGGAAACCCTCATGCTGAGGGCATGTGGCCACATGCCCTCAGCATGAGGGTTTCCTTGCCAAGATAAGCCACCTATCAAAGCACCTTGTCCCCATGTTGATGAGAACAAGGACCTCATGCCCACAACCCTGGCCTGAAAGTTGTGGGGGTCTTATAAGAATCTGGAAGGCAGGGGTGGTTATCTGTGTATGGGTGGGGGGCTTTCTGGAATTGCATTGCCAACAAATCCCAAAGAAACACAAGGTTCCCCTACAAATCTATACCAGACCCTTTTCCAAGTATGCAGCCTGGTAGGCCAGGAAAGGGTGGGAGAAGAACGCGCAGCCCCCCTCTCCTGAACCACACCAGGCCCTATGCCCTCAACATGAGGTGGTGTAGTTTGCCATGGGAAACCCCCCTGTCAAAGCAACTTGTCCCCCTGTTGGTGAGGATAAGAGCCTCTTCCCCACAACCCTGGCCTGAAGGTCATATCAGAATCCGGAAGGCAGGGGGTTTTATCTGTGTATGGGTGGGGGTTTATTGGAATCTCATAGACAAAAAACCCTGCAAAGGAGAAAAACATGCAACCCACCCCTATTAAACCTATTATAATGTGGTACCTCTATTGTACCAGGCCACATGCCCTCAATATGGAGTGGAGATTCCCCCACGTAGTCCATATGTTGATGACAGTGGCGGCTGGTGCTCAACATTTTTGGGGGGGGGGCGCAAAAAAAAACAAACAATTGCAGCCTCACTGTGCCCATCAAATGCAGCCACTGTGCCCATCAAATGCAGCCACTGTGCCATCAATTGTCACCACTGTGCCATGCCATCAAACGCAGCCACTGTGCCATGCCATCAAACGCAGCCACTGTGCCCATCAATTGTCGCCACTGTGCCATGCCATCAAACGCTGCCACTGTGCCATCAAGTGTCACCACTGTGCCATGCCATCAAATGCAGCCACTGTGCCATGCCATCAAACGCAGCCATTGTGCCCATCAATTGTCGCCACTGTGCCATGCCATTAAATGCAGCCACTGTGCCATCAATCGTCACCACTGTGCCATGCCATCAAACACAGCCACTGTGCCATGCCATCAAACACAGCCACTGTGCCATGCCATCAAACACAGCCACTGTGCCCACCAATTGTTGTCACTGCCCCCTTTAATTGTCGCCACTGTGCCCTTTAATTGTCGCCACGGTGCCATGCCATCAAACGCAGCCACTGTGCCCCCTTTAATTGTCACCACTGTGCCCTTTAATTGTCGCCACTGTCCCCTTTAATTGTCGCCACTGTGCCAATTGATGCCACTGTGCCCTTTAATTGTCGCAGCTGTGCCCTTTAATTGTCATCCTCCTTCCATGTTCCCTCGATGTCTTCTCCCGCCCTCGATGACGCTTCAGCCAATCAGGTTACCGGTAAACCGGTGAACCTGATTGGCTGAGACGCCTGTCAGTCTTATCCAAGGAATTCACCCCCCGTGCATCCCCTGGATAAGTATTTGGAAGCCGATTACAGCCTAAGGGCCGCTGGCTCTGATAGGCACTTCAACAGCCAACCAGCTGCCATTATTCAGATGGCCAGCGCTCACCAGGGGGGCGTCCATCTGATTAGTCAGCAGCAGCGGCGACAATACATAGATTCATGCAATGCATGAATCTATGTATTGTGTCAGTGGCTGTGGGAGCGAGAGGGTGCGGCGCTCCGGCGCCCTCTATGGACGCATGGTTGATGAGGGCAAGGGCCTCTTCCCCACAACCATGGCCATGTTGCGTATTGGTAAGTGCTGGGATCACCCATCCAGGGAATGTAGGGGTGCTGTGCCAGGCCGCCGGGGGGGAGGGTTGTTTGTTTACCACCCCCCCAAATAAGAACTCACCAGTCGCCACTGCTGAAGGGTATTAGCAGCACCCATAAAATTTGGGGCCCTTCCTTTGCACTCCCCGCTTGGAATGTTTTGGGGGTTCTAAAGTAATTTTCTAGCAAAAAAAGAATGATGATTTTTACATGAAGGAGAGAAGTGCCAGAATAGGGGCGGTGTGGAAGCGGTTAAAGCGGAGCTCCACCCAGTAAAACAACATTTTCCCATGTTGTTTAAAAAAAAATTAAATAAAAAAAACCTGAAAAAAAAAAAATACTCACCCGAAATACCTGTTGCTATGCGGAAGTCCGTAATCTGCCTCTTCCACACCGCTGTGTCTTTTCTTCTGCTTCTTCTGCTTGTGAATGGGGCGCGCTGCTTTCTGGGAACTGTGTGTGTTCTCAGAGAGCAGCGCGCCCATTCACAAGCCGGCGCGAGACTCGCGCAGGCGCAGTAGGAAACGGGCAGTGAAGCCGTACGGCTTCACTGCCTGTTTCCCCTAGTGTGAATGGCGGCGCAGGACCTGGATCGATCGCGGGAACGGCATCGGGGGGCCCATCAGCGCGGGCAAGTAGGACAAGGTAAGTGTCCTTATTTAAAGTCAGCAGCTACACTGTTAGTAGCTGCTGACTTAAAAAAAAAAAAAAAAATTGCGGCTGGAGCTCCGCTTTAAAAAAAAAAAAAATAAAAAAAATAAAAGCTATTTATTTGTCGTAATTGAATAATGAAAATTTAATTGACGTTCCTCATTCTATAAACTGACAGGTGTTTAAAAAGTTCTTAAGCCGAAGAGTTGGATAATAATAATCGTTCTTGGAGAACACCGTCGGCCAGACGTCCTCAAAGTGGCACTGTTGCGCAACAGATTTTTATGGCTGTTGGAAAAAAAAAAAATAAAAAGGGGTTTTATAGCCGCAATTAACATGAGAAAATCTCCTAATCCTCCCTTAATTATAGTGGGATTTGCAGCTCAATATTCATATTGTGTTATCGGACACCTCGGCCCTCCGCATTGGACTGCGCGGGGGCCATTTGAGTGCAGGAGGCGAGTCGCAATCTCTGCACTCATCGCAGCACGCGGTGTCCATAGATCGCCATCGATCCGGCACTGCGGGGGGCCGAAAGTATTTACAGAAATTCAGAAACTTCTGCGGCTCAGACGGAATTCTAATTTGTTTTTTTTGTATTTTATCTGGAAAGTAATCTCAGCTCACTTGATGAGACTTGTCTGAGGGCCTCATTGAGATGGGCGGAGGGCGCTGGAGGACCGGGGGCTCATTGAGATGGGCGGAGGGCGCTGGAGGACCGGGGGCTCATTGAGATGGGCGGAGGGCGCTGGAGGACCGGGGGCTCATTGAGATGGGCGGAGGGCGCTGGAGGACCGGGGGAACCTTCCCGACACTCTCATCGTTTTAAAGAATTCGAGGAACGGGGGAGAATTTTAATTGTTTGTAAAGTTGTGTTGGGTTTGAGGTTACAATCCGGGTGTGGACAGTGTCAGAGCTGTCTTAATGAGAGGGCACTGCCCAGGGGCCCCAGCTGCATGGGGGGGGGAGGCCCTGCACTTTCCCCAAAGATACTGGTCCTTGAGCCCACGCTGCCCCGAAATTGGGGGCCCCCATGATGGCACTGAGAGTGATAGACACACAGGGGAGGAAGTCTGCCTCCTACCTACTTGTTGTCTGTTTACCTGCACTGTCATCATTGTAGGGGCCCCAGAGCATGACTTTTTTTTTCCAGGGGCCCATGGTTCTGGACAGTATACCATATATACTCGAGTATATGAAGTTTCAGGTACGCTGCAATGGGCAAAGTGAGGTTGTAATGGGCACAGTGAGGTAATGGGCACAGTGAGGATGGGCACAGTGATGATGGGCACAGTGAAGATGGGCAGTGAGGTAATGGGCACAGTGAGGATGGGCACAGTGAGGTAATGGGCACAGTGAGTATGGGCACAGTGATGATGAGCACAGTGAGGATGGGCACAGTGAGGATGGACACAGTGAGGATGGGCACAGTGAGGATGGGCACAGTGAGGTAATGGACATAGTGAGGATGGACACAGTGAGGTAATTGGCACAGTGAAGTAATTGGCACAGTGATGATGGGCACAGTGAGGATGGGCACAGTGAGGTAATTGGCACAGTGAGGTAATTGGCACAGTGAGGATGGGCACAGTGAGGATGGGCACAGTGAGGATGGGCACAGTGAGGTAATGGACATAGTGAGGTAATTGGCACAGTGAGGTAATTGGCACAGTGAGGTTATTGGCACAGTGATGATGGGCACAGTGAGGTAATTGGCACAGTGAGGTAATTGGCACAGTGAGGATGGGCATAGTGAGGTAATTGGCACAGTGATGATGGGCACAGTGAGGTTAATTGGCACAGTGAGGATATTGGCACAGTGAGGATATTGGCACAGTGAGGATATTGGCACAGTGAGGATATTGGCACAGTGAGGATGGACACAGTGAGGTAATTGGCACAATGAGGTAATTGGCACAGTGAGTATGGGCACAGTGAGGTAATTGGCACAGTGAGGTAATTGGCACAGTGAGGTAATTGGCACAGTGAGGATGGGCACAGTGAGGTAATTGGCACAGTGATGATGGGCACAGTGGGGATATTGGCACAGTGAGGTAATTGGCACAGTGAGGTTGCAATGGGCACAGGATCAGCGGAACACTAAACACAGTCTCTGCTGGGAAACCAAGTCCAAGAATGAAAGAACGTCTGTGATAGGCGGAACACTGAACACAGTGACAAACACCTATCATGGGGCGGGACCCAGTAGGAAGCCACGAGTTTTAAAAAAGGAACGCCTGCAGCGCAGCCTGTCAAGAATTTCAGGTGTGCTGCAATGGGCACAGTGAGGTAATTGGCATAGTGAGGTAATAATTTCTGCGCAATTCATTGACGTCACAAGGGGTGGGGTCACCCAATGATGAGGCACAATTCCATCCAATGACATCAACAATGGTGCACAATTCCTACCAAAGACACTAAAGCTGGGGCACTTTTCCTCCCAATGACACAAGTGATGGGGCATTGGTTTACTGATGCTGGGACTTTTTCTACTCCGGATGGCCACAGTCTGGCCCCTGCTAAATTCTGATGAACAGTAAAGTGGCCCTTTGCTTAGAAAGTTTGGAGACCCCTGGCAGAGGCGGCTCTAGGCTTTGTGAGGCCTTAGGCAAAACTTGACATGGGGCCCACCCGCACCCCCATGATGGGAAATATAATTCAAGGGCAAGAGCCTCTTCCCCACAACCCTGGCCGGTGGTTGGGGGGGGGGGGTCTGTTGACAGGGGGCTCATTGGAATCTGGAAGCCCCCCTTTAACAAGGCGGCCTCCAGATCCTTCTCTTTAATAAATAAGTGGCCAGGGCCACCGCGGTGATGTCACCTGGTGAACCCGCCCCCTTGTGACGTCATTGACTGAGGGCATGCTGGGTCATTGACGTCACAAGGGGTGGGGTCACCGATATTCACTGGTTGTTAGGGACGCTGGCGGCTCCTGAGTTAGGGCTCCTAACGCTGCCTAAGCACAGCAGCGTTAAGGTCCCCTGTCCCTTAAAACTGGGGAAATGCATTGGGCAAGTTAGGCGGCCGCGAGGCCCCTGTGAGTGTGAGGCCTTAGGTGACCGCCTAATTAAAGAGCCGCCTATGACCCCTGGTTATATTGGGCATTACTATCCCCTCCCCTTTATTTTTGTAGCAGTTTCTACAAGTCACAAGCAATCCGGCTGTCTTGAAGAATGTTGCTCCCTGACAGGTCCTCTTGATGTTGAACTTCCATTGGAAGACAGCCTGGCTTTCATCATCCCTCCACACCTGCACACCTCCTATCCCCGGCCCTTTGTATTCCGCCATCAATTTGTTCCAGTAATTTCCGGGGACACAAATAAAATCACGTCTCTTAATTCCGTTTCGTTCGGGTGAAAGCCTGACTCATCTACGCGTTTTGTCAGCAGATTTGTAAAAAAAGCGTAAACAGACGCTAAATTCCGATTTTATCATTACAAAGACGGCGCTTTCAGGGGTTCCCGAGGTTTTTTGTGTTGTTTTTTCTTTCTCCATAAAACCTAATTAAGGGAAAACTTCACAAGGCTCAGATTGCTCCGTCGTGCTCAAAAGGAAGACGGATCGTTCGGAGAAGAATCAATTCCTCGGGGTTTGTTTAAAATTGAAAGGCATCTTTTCTTTTTTTTTTTTCTTTTTTCGAAGATCTATGAGCCGCGGCGACAGGAAATATTAAAATACATCGGGAACATCACTCACACCAAAATACACCCGACCGATGATAACTCCGGCCCAATGGAAGATCCGGATAGATTGTATTGTTTTTTTATACAAGGCGGGAACTGGACTTACTCATGGCGGCTAATTTCAAGTGAAAGAGAGAAAACAACAATCCTGGGGATTTGTGGGGAAAAATAAAAATAAATTACCGTATATACTCGAGTATAAGCCGACCCGAATATAAGCCGAGGCACCGAATTTTACCACAAAAAATGGGAAAACGTATTGACTCGAGTATAAGCCTAGGGCGTTCATCTGCATGCCTCACTGTGCCTCACTTTGCCTCACTGTGCCCATGCCTCACTGTGTCCATGCCTCACTGTGCCTCTCTGTGCCCATGCCTCACTATGCCCATGCCTCACTGTGCCTCTCTGTGCTCATGCTTCACTGTGCCTATCTGTGCCCATGCTTCACTGTGCCCATGCCTCACTGTGCCTCTCTGTGCCCATGCCTCACTGTGTCCATGCCTCACTGTGCTCATGCCTCACTGTGCCTTTCTGTGCCCATGCCTCACTATTCCCATGCCTCACTGTGCCCATGCCTCACTGTGCCTCTCTGTGCTCATGCCTCACTGTGCATCTCTGTGCTCATGCTTCACTGTCCCTCTCTGTGCCCATGCTTCACTGTGCCCATGCCTCACTGTGCCTCTCTGTGCCCATGCCTCACTGTGCTCATGCCTCACTGTGCCCATGCCTCACTGTACCCATGCCTCACTGTGCCTCACTGTGCCCATGCCTCACTGTGCCCATGCCTCACTGTGCCTCTCTGTGCTCATGCCTCACTGTGCCTCTCTGTGCTCATGCCTCACTGTGCATCTCTGTGCTCATGCTTCACTGTGCCTCTCTGTGCCCATGCTTCACTGTGCCCATGCCTCACTGTGCCTCTCTGTGCCCATGCCTCACTGTGTCCATGCCTCACTGTGCCCATGCCTCGCTGTGCCCATGCCTCACTGTGCCTCACTGTGCCCATGCCTCACTGTGTCCATGACTAGGCTGACGTTTAACATGGGAGTCTATAGAAGGGTTTCACAGGCTTTGAAAAATCGGTGCTCCCCGGCCGTAGGTCCCCCCCAGACAACAAACTTTGCACACGTGTAGAGGAGAAATGGGGCTACATGAGTGCCAAGTTTCTGGTCTGGGTCTCCAAAGTCACCAGAGAAATGACCATTTAACATGGGAGTCTATGGAAAGGGTGGCCGGGTTTGAAAGATCAATGAATTAACTTGAGTATAAGCCTAGGGTGTCCATCTGCATGCCTCACTGTGTCTATGTTTATGCCTTACTCTGCCCATGCCTCACTGTGTCCATGCCTCACTGTGTCCATGCCTCACTGTGCCCATGCCTCACTGTGTCCATGCCTCACTGTGTCCATGCCTCACTGTGTCCATGCCTCACTGTGCCCATACCTCACTGTGTCCATGCCTCACTGTGTCCATGTGCATGCCTCACTGTGTCCATGCCTCACTGTGCCCATGCCTCAATGTGTCCATGCCTTACTGTGTCCATACCTCACTGTGCCCATGACTAGACTGACATTTAACATTGGAGTCTATGGAAGGGGTTTTCCAGGCTTTGAAAAATCAATGTTCCTCTGCTGTAGGTCCCCCGGGTCCCCAAAGTCACCAGAGAAAATACCGTTTAACATGGGAGTCTATGGAAGGGGTGCCCGGGTTTGAAAAATCGGTGCTCCCCGGCCGTATGTCCCCCGGACAACAAACTAGAGTATAAGCCGAGTAAACCGATAAATGACACTGGCAGTGAAGGGGTTAACCAGGAGGGGGGTGCTGTAGGGGTTAAGTGTGCCCTAATGTATGATTCTTACTGTTGGGAGGCGTGGCTGGGCGTGTGACGTCACTGATCGTCGTTCTCTACGATAGGAAGCAAAGGGAGTGGTTTGTTTACACTTACCGCTCCCCGTTCTTCAGCTTTGTGACCCGATCGCGGGACAGATCCACTGTTCCCACGGGGAGGTTGCAGAGAAGAGGACCGGGTCACAAGCGCACCATCATCGGCACGCTCACGACCCACGGCTGGGATCTTAAAGGGGACGTACATGTACGCCCTTGTGCCCAGGCGTGCCATTTCGTCGTGCACCGGTCCTCAAGCGGTTAAGTGGTTAAAGATAACAGTCCTGGTCGTTTTCTGCACTAAGGCCCATGTGGCGCTCAAATACGACTTTTTGCTTACCTGATGTGTGTAGGAGTTCAGAAAATGCAAATGAAATGTAATTTAGTGCAGCGGAATCCTATTTTACCTTTTCAATGTCTCTTCTCATCGATGTGCGATCTGTATGTTGAAAGAACCATATGCGGAGCAGATCAGGTTCATGCGAAATCCAATTAAAGCTGATAATTTGTTCCAGGTGTGAAGGATCGTATTTTTAGTAGCAAAAATATCACCTGTTCATCAGATATTTGAAATAAAAATATTTTTCATACACTTAGAGCTGAATACGGCATTTCCGATTATTTGAGTGCAAAATTAGACTGTAAAGCTGGCCAAAGACGGGATCAAATCTCGGTTGGTTCAGCAAGAACTGACCGCAACTCGATCCATGTATGGGCAAGGCTGGTTGTACTGAAATCAATTAATGGGCAAGCAACATGTCGGATTTTTTGTGCATGTGATCATTGCCGGCAGGCCCGGACTGGGACAAAAAATAGGCCCGGGCATTTTGGATTGAGAAGCCCATGACATGCTAACCGGCCCCTTCCCCACTCTCCACCCTGACAGATCCCCTAAGAGAGAGGAGGGGGGAACCCAGCAGAGGTGTGTGGGGGGGGTTAGGTGGGACCAGGAAAGAGAAAGGGGGGATGGAGAGCACAGGGAAGAACCTTGAGAACATGGGGTGGGGCGAGAGCACAGGGGAGAAGTAGAGAACACAGGGAGGAAGAGGAAAGCACAGTGGGGCAGCAAAGGGCCTGGGAGGGGGGGGGGTGGAGAGCACAGGGATTGTGCCAGAGAACATGGGGGGTGTGGAGAGCACAAAGAGGGTGGCAGAGAGCATGGGGGAGGTGGAGAATACAGGGAGGGTGGCTGAGAGCATGGGGGGAGGTGGAGAGCATAGGGAAAGGTCGAGAGCATGGGGGAGGTGGAGAGCATGGGAGGAGGTGAAGAGCACAGGAAGGGCGGCAGAGAGCATGGGAGAAGGTGGAGAGCACAAGGGGGGCTGGTGGAGAGCATGGGGGGTGGCAGGCAGCATGAGGGAAGGTGAAGAGCACAGGAGGGCGGCGAAGAGCATGGGAGGAGGTGGAGAGCACAGGGATGCTGGTGGAGAGCATGAAGGAGGTGTAGAGCACTGGGGGGGTGGCAGAGAGCATGGGGGAGGTGAAGAGCACTGGGGGTGGCAGAGAGCATTGGGGGTGGCAGAGAGCACTGGGGGGTGTCAGAGAGCATGGGGGGAGGTGGAGAGCACAGGGGGAGGTGGAGAGCATAGGGGGAGGTGGAGAGCACAGGGAGGGTGGCAGAGAGCATAGGGGGAGGTGGAGAGCACAGGGAGGGCGGTGGAGAGCATGGGAGGAGGTGGAGAGCACAGGGGGGCTGGTGGAGAGCATGGGGGGTGGCAGGGAGCATGGGGGAAGGTGAAGAGCACAGGGAGGGTGGCGGAGAGCATGGGAGGAGGTGGAGAGCACAGGGGGGCTGGTGGAGAGCATGGGGGGTGGCAGGGAGCATGGGGGAAGGTGAAGAGCACAGGGAGGGTGGCGGAGAGCATGGGAGGAGGTGGAGAGCACATGGGGGCTGGTGGAGAGCATTTGGAAGGTGTAGAGCACTGGGGGGGGGGGGGGGTGTCAGAGAGCACGGGGGAGGTGGAGAGCACAGGGAGGGCGCCGGAGAGTATGGGGGAAGGTGGAGAGCACAGGGAGGGCCCCGGAGAGCATGGGGGGAGGAGGAGAGCACAAAAAGGCTTCCTTTGATGGGCACAGTGGCTGCGTTCTATGGGCACAGTGAGGCTATCTATCTATCTATCTGTCTGTCTATCTGTCTGTCTGTCTGTCTGTCTGTCTGTCTCTATCTTTTTACCTTGTACAGGGAATAGAACGTAGATTATCAACATTGTTGCCATTGTTATGTTCAGGTAGAAATCATTACACAATTAAAAGTTAATGAAGAAGCGTTCCATACTACATGGCATGGCCCCAGAGTGATAATGAATACATGTTGTGTTATTATGACATCAGCGCACGGGAGACGGACAGGCATAAAAATGCGCACACGCCAGGCCGCACAGGAGCAGCCCGCCAACTCGCCGCATTGATGTGGATCAAGTAAATGACCTTTGTAATCCCTCTCGAGGTGCGCATTAACGATAACACCATAATTAGGATTCAGCAAATTAACGTACAATGAAAACCTCTTAATATGTTTAGAGCTTAGCTAATTACATATGAAAGACACCGAGTCCGCCCCCCTCGGGTACGCTTCCCCCCGCCCCTCGTAAAACAATTGATATCATGCCTATTTATTAAAAGATTTTGTACAAATACGTTTTAATTTTCCCTCCGGAACGGAAATAAGGACTGCTTTAATTTTCGAGGAGGTCTGATGATAAATTGCCCGCAAATACCAGGAGACGCCCGAACTCCTTTCCCGTCTCTCCCCTCCAGGATTGGATGCCGTTTTTTCCTCTTTTCAAAAAAAAAAAAACGAAAAAATTCCCAATTCGCAGTTAGTTAGTATTAATCTAAATATATTTGCACATGAACGTTATAATTAAAAGTTCTTTGGTAATTTTAATGTTTGCATAATTTGGAAAATAAATACGGCATGAATAGCTGCCAAACGAGACGTCGGCGAGCGCACAATGTATAATTAATTGCACGACGGGCCAATCGCGGGTTTCAAGCCTTGAGATGAACACATTTTACATTTTTTTATTTAATTTTTTTCTTCTTTTTTTATTATTATTTTTTTTTTAATTTCAAGGCTCTTCGGTTGAACTTTGGTTGCCATGGTAGCAGGTTCACAAATGCTGTCAGAGTTGGGAGGCTCGGTGTCATTGCTATTAAAATATCGCTCCCGATAACGTAATAAGCCTGGCGGCATTTTTTTTTTTAATCACTGTTAACCAAACACAGGTTAATTACCACATTTGTGAGCATTTAGCGCACACACAGAAGAAATACATTTCGTAAAGTAGTTCTTTAACCCCTTCAATACCGGGCTTTTATTCCCGCCTCCATACCGGGCTTTCATACCCACCTCCATACCGGGCTTTCATACCCACCTCCATACCGGGCATTTATACCCACCTCCATACCAGGCTTTTATACCCACCTCCATACCGGGCTTTTATACCCACCTTCATACCAGGCTTTTATACCACCTCCATACCAGGCTTTTATACCACCTCCATACCAGGCTTTTATTCCCACCTCCATACCGGGCTTTTATACCCACCTCCATACCGGGCTTTTATACCCACCTCCATACCGGGTTTTATTCCCACCTCCATACCGGGCTTTTATACCCACCTCCATACCGGGTTTTATTCCCACCTCCATACCGGGCTTTTATACCACCTCCATACCGGGCTTTTATTCCCACCTCCATACCGGGCTTTTATACCCACCTCCATACCGGGCTTTTATACCCACCTCCATACCGGGCTTTTATACCCACCTCCATACCGGGCTTTTATACCCACCTCCATACCGGGCTTTTATACCCACCTCCATACCGGGTTTTATTCCCACCTCCATACCGGGCTTTTATAACCACCTCCATACTGGGCTTTTATAACCACCTCCATACCAGGCTTTTATACCCACCTCCATACCGGGTTTTATTCCCACCTCCATACCGGGCTTTTATACCACCTCCATACTGGGCTTTTATACCACCTCCATACCAGGCTTTTATACCGACCTCCATACCGGGCTTTTATTCCCACCTCCATACCAGGCTTTAATACCCACCTCCATACCGGGCTTTTATACCCACCTCCATACCGGGCTTTTATACCCACCTCCATACCAGGCTTTTATAACCACCTCCATACTGGGCTTTTATACCACCTCCATACCAGGCTTTTATACCGACCTCCATACCGGGCTTTTATTCCCACCTCCATACCAGGCTTTTATACTCACCTCCATACCGGGCTTTTATACCCACCTCCATACCGGGCTTTTATACCCACCTCCATACCGGGCTTTTATAACCACCTCCATACCGGGCTTTTATAACCAACTCCATACCAGGCTTTTATACCCCTCTTCATACCGGGCTTTTATACCCACCTCCAGACCGGGGTTATATACCCACCTCCATACCCGGCCTACCCCGGCAATTCTCTCCTACATGTACAAATCATCATTCTTTTGGTAGAAAATTACGCAGAACCCCCCAAACGTTAGATATTTTTTATTTTTTTAGCAGACATCCTATGGAATAAAATAGCGGCCATTGCAACTTTTTATCTTGCACGGTATTTGCGCAATCATTTTTTCAAACGCCTTTTTTTGGGGGGGGGGGGGGGGAAATACGGTTTCATGAATTAAAAAATAACAAAACAGTAAAGTTAGCCCAATTCTTTTGTAAAATATGAAAGATGATGGAAGTGGAAGATGATGGAAGTGGGAGTGACCCCATGCAAATGATGGTCTGAGCATGATGCAGTGTTGTACGCCTGGCGTATCATGAACTGCGCATGCGCCGTGACGTTGCCGTAACGTGAACGCATGAAACAGCAACCTTATGCGCATGCTCACAACCACCCCAGCACAAATGCCTAAGCTACGCCGGATCACCACGTACACCGTGAACGTAACGTACGCCCAATACGCCGGCCTGTGTTCCCTGGTGCAGACCTTTGCATGTCTGTTGCTGGGTTGCGCCTCTTCTATGGGGAATAACTTTACGCCGGACGTACAATTTACGTGCACCTCGCGTACCATGCGTTGGGCGCACGTACGTTTATGAATCGCCGTATTTACCTCATTTGCATGTTTGAATGCCTAATCAATGGGAGCAGCAGCATGCGTCCAGACGAAAAGTGCGCCCACGCTACGCCGGCATATGTAAGCTACGTCGGTGTAGGGTGGCCAGTTTTTAGGCGTATGTTGGTTTGTGGGTCCGGCGCACAGATACGCCGGCGCACATTTGCACTTAGGTCGGCGTAAATGCTTTGTGAATCTGGGCCTATGAGTTTTGTTCTCAAGGTACTTTACAGGATCATGGTAACCATTATTTGCCAACCACAATTTGCGATAGTTCTCATATCCACAGTTCGATGACACGTGAATTTCTCCTATTTCTGCTGTCTGCCCTTCCTAATCAGGATTGTCATTCTAAAGAGAGAGAAAAATTGTGTCCAATTCTCACCTTTTATGAGGCTTCTGTTACAATATTAAACCTTCAATGTCATCCATGTGTCTATTTGAATTATTCTTTGTGTAATTTTACTAATATTGCACACAAGGGGCAAAGATTATTTCTCCAATATTGGATGCCTAATACAATCCTGAAATTGGTGTAATGACATTATTTCCGTATCCCTTGACGCTATAAATTGGGAATTGCATGTATTCTTCTTAGGGATTTATAAGGAAGCCTTGACATCATACTTACTTGGCTTTTTGTGTTCAGGGATCTCTTCATGTGAAAGATATAGGAAATATTTTGCTGCATTATCCTATATATGGACTTACACTGATCAGCCAAACATTATGACTACTGACAGGTAAAGTGAAAACCATTAACTATCTCATTACAATGGCACCTGGAAGTCCACTTGATTTATTAGGCAATAAGTGTAAAAATGTGAGCGACTTTAACGAGGACTAAATGTCTAAATTATTGGGTCAGAGCAACTCCAAAAGTGCAGTTCTTGTGGGATGTTCCTGGTCTGCAGTGGTCAGGATCAACCAACAGTGGTCCAAGGAAGGAAAACTGGCCTACCAGGGATAGTCTCATGGGTGGCCAAGGCTCATTCATGGGGGTGGGGATGGAAGGCTCATTGATGGAGGTGGGGGAAGGAAGGCTCATTGATGGAGGTGGGGAGGGAAGGCTCATTGATGGAGGTGGGGATGGAAGGCTCATTCATAGGGGTGAGGGAAGGAAGGCTCATTGATGGAGGTGGGGAGGGAAGGCTCATTCATGGGGGTGGGGATGGAAGGCTCATTGATGGAGGTGGGGGAAGGAAGGCTCATTGATGGAGGTGGGGAGGGAAGGCTCATTGATGGAGGTGGGGATGGAAGGCTCATTCATAGGGGTGAGGGAAGGAAGGCTCATTGATGGAGGTGGGGAGGGAAGGCTCATTGATGGAGGTGGGGAGGGAAGGGTCATTCATAGGGGTGGGGGAAGGAAGGCTCATTGATGGAGGTGGGGAGGGAAGGCTCATTGATTGAGGTGGGGAGGAAAGGCTTATTCATAGGGGTGGGGGAAGGAAGGCTCATTGATGGAGGTGGGGAGGGAAGGCTCATTGATGGAGGTGGGGAGGAAAGGCTTATTCATAGGGGTGGGGGAGGGGAGGCTCATTGATGGAGGTGGGGAGGGAAGGCTCATCGATGGAGGTAGGGAAAGAAGGCTCATTGATGGAGGTGGGGAGAGAAGGCTCATTAATTGAGGTGGGGAGGGAAGGCTCATTGATGAAGGTGAGGAAAGAAGGCTCATTTATGGAGGAAGGGAGGGCAGGCTTATTGATGGAGGTGGGGAGAGAAGGCTCATTGATAAAGGTAGGGAGGGAAGGCTCATTTATGGAGGTAGGGAGGGAAGGCTCATTTATGGAGGTGGGGAGGGAAGGCTCATTTATGGAGGTGGGGAGGGAAGGCTTGTTGATAAAGGTGGGGGGAGAAGGCTCGTTCATGGAGGAAGGGGAAGAAGGCTTATTGATGGAGGTATGGAGGGAAGGCTCATTGATGGAGGTGGGGAGAGAAGGCTCGTTGATGGAGGTGGGGAGGGAAGGCTCATTGATGAAGGTGGGGAGGGAAGGCTCATTGATGGAGGTGGGGAGGGAAGGCTCATTTATGGAGGTGGGGAGGGAAGGCTCATTGATGGAGGTGGGGAAGGGAAGGCTCATTGATGGAGGTGGGGAGGGAAGGCTCGTTGATGGAGGTGGGGAGGGAAGGCTCATTGATGAAGGTGGGGAGGGAAGGCTCACTGATGGAGGTGGGGAGGGAAGGCTCATTTATGGAGGTAGGGAGGGAAGGCTCATTGATGGAGGTGGGGAGGGAAGGCTCATTTATGAAGGTGGGGAGGGAAGGCTTGTTGATAAAGGTGGGGGGAGAAGGCTCGTTCATGGAGGAAGGGGAAGAAGGCTTATTGATGGAGGTATGGAGGGAAGGCTCATTGATGGAGGTGGGGAGAGAAGGCTCGTTGATGGAGGTGGGGAGGGAAGGCTCATTGATGAAGGTGGAGAGGGAAGGCTCATTGATGGAGGTGGGGAGGGAAGGCTCATTTATGGAGGTGGGGAGGGAAGGCTCATTGATGGAGGTGGGGAAGGGAAGGCTCATTGATGGAGGTGGGGAGGGAAGGCTCGTTGATGGAGGTGGGGAGGGAAGGCTCATTGATGAAGGTGGGGAGGGAAGGCTCACTGATGGAGGTGGGGAGGGAAGGCTCATTTATGGAGGTGGGGAGGGAAGGCTCATTGATGGAGGTGGGGAAGGGAAGGCTCATTGATGGAGGTGGGGAGGGAAGGCTCATTGATGGAGGTGGGGAGAGAAGGCTCGTTGATGGATGTGGGGAGGGAAGGCTCATTGATGAAGGTGGGGAGGGAAGGCTCATTGATGGAGGTGGGGAGGGAAGGCACATTGATGGAGGTAGGGAGGGAAGGCTCATTGATGGAGGTGGGGAGAGAAGGCTCGTTGATGGAGGTGGGGAGGGAAGGCTCATTGATGGAGGTGGGGAGAGAAGGCTCGTTGATGGAGGTGGGGAGGGAAGGCTCATTGATGAAGGTGGGGAGGGAAGGCTCATTGATGGAGGTGGGGAGGGAAGGCTCATTGATGGAGGTGGGGAGGGAAGGCTCATTTATGGAGGTGGGGAGGGAAGGCTCATTGATGGAGGTGGGGAAGGGAAGGCTCATTGATGGAGGTGGGGAGGGAAGGCTCATTGATGGAGGTGGGGAGAGAAGGCTCGTTGATGGAGGTGGGGAGGGAAGGCTCATTGATGAAGGTGGGGAGGGAAGGCTCATTGATGGAGGTGGGGAGGGAAGGCACATTAATGGAGGTAGGGAGGGAAGGCTCATTGATGGAGTTGGGAGGGAAGGCTCGTTGATGAAGGTGGGGAGGGAAGGCTCGTTGATGAAGGTGGGGAGGGAAGGCTCGTTGATGAAGGTGGGGAGGGAAGGGTCATTTATGGAGGTGGGAGGGAAGGCTCGTTGATGAAGGTGGGGGAGGGAAGGCTCATTGATGGAGGTGGGGAGGGAAGGCTCATTGATGGAGGTGGGGAAGGGAAGGCTTATTGATGGAGGTGGGGAAGGCTGATTGATAAAGGTGGGGAGGGAAGGCTCATTGATGGAGGTGAGGAAGAAAGGCTCATAGATGGAGGTGGGGAGGGGAAGGCAGCGGGAGCCAATGGCTGCATGGCTGTGCTGCTATCAATCTATCCAATGAAGAGTCAAGCACTCTGGGCAAAGATCCAGTGCATCCAGTGGGACTTTCGAGGGCTCAGGTAAGTAAAAAGGGGGGGGGGATAGGGGGGCCAGTAATTGTCAGATGTTTTTTCATCTTAATGCATAGGATGCATTAAAGTCGATGTAAACCCAAAGGTTGCAGTGGCATAGGGCAGGTTGGGGTGGTATACAGCAGGTTGGGTGGCATATGGCAGGTTTCGGTGGCATAGGGCAGGCTGGGGTGTAATAGGACAGGCTGGGGTGGTAGAGGGCAGGCTAAGGCGGTATAGGGCAGTTTGTGGTGGTATAGGGCAGGCGGGTGTGGTATAGAGCAGGTTGCGGTGGCATAGAGCAGGTTGGGGTGGTTTAGGGCAGGTTGGGGTGGTATAGGGCAGGTTATGGTGGTATAGGGCAGGCTGGGGTGGTATAGGGCAGGCTGGAGTGCTATAGGGCAGTTTGGGGTGGTATAGGGCAGTTTGTGTTGGTATAGGGCAGGCTAGGGTGGTATAGAGCAGGTTGCAGTGGCACAGAGCAGGTTGGGGTGGTGTAGGGCAGGTTGCGGTGGTATAGGGCAGGTTATGGTGGTATAGGGCAGGCTGGAGTGCTATAGGGCAGTTTGGGGTGGTATAGGGCAGTTTGTGGTGGCATAGGGCAGGTTGGGGTGGCTCCTGGGTGAACTGCACCCCGTCTAGGATTGGCCCTGATGTGACTCACATTTTGCGAGCTGTGATGGCCGCACGGCGCCCCTGTTGTCCATGGCGCCCAGTGAGGCTGCACTGCACGCACACCCCAAAGGCCGGCCCTAAAGCTAGGGACAGGGTTGCGATTGCGATCCCTGCAACCCCTTATGCTACGCCCATGGTCCTGACAAAGGGTGGCCTTCTGACCAGTAACCACCACTGTAGGCGGGGCATATTGACCAACAATGAGTTGGTTTCAACAGAGGTTCCCCAACATCTGAAAATGATGGCAAAATGTTTGAGAAAAACTAAATTGTGCCCTTGTATAATATTATTCTTACAATTCCCTAAAATCTCTTGTTACATTGTTGACGAGGCATTATCTGTCTAGCTAAAAAAAATAAAAATCCTTGTAAAAGAAGGTTAAAATAAAAAATTCCTTTCTGTAAGCGTAACAGCCCTGAACCAGTCTTCGCAGTTCAACAAGTTCCCTGAGTTAATTTAAAAGAAAAAGCATAAAAAACGACATAAAAAAAACAAAACAGTGGAAATGTTCTGTACTACTGAGCTATTTAAATTTTAATAAGCCCGACTGTAAGTACAACTTGTTAGCTTGAAGCGCTGCAGGTGGCGAAATTCCTCCCCAAGCCGAGCGCAATTTCTTTGTTATTTTCTTGCTTCTCGCGGCTCCTTCACTCCCCGACGCACTTTGATGTAAAGAAAGCTCAGCCGGGTTTTTTTGTATTGTTAAAAGTTCTTGTGTTCCATAATTAAATGGCAGCCGGTGTCATAATACATTTAGGCCACTGAACTACACAGCCCAAACTTCAGCTGCTCTAAATGAGCATTTTGTAATTATTTGACTCGGCTGTCGCTTCGTTATTCGCTTCGCGCTGATGCGGTTGCGGACGGGGGGGGGGTGGAGCGGCGGAGATGGATTGCGAGCAGTGGGACGCCTTCATAGCTCTCTATTAAGCCGGTCTCCTTTGTGCATTGCTGCTGACCCGTGCCGGGATCAGTCAGAGGGACAGGAAATGTGCCTCTC
Organism: Rana kukunoris; assembly: GCA_029574335.1. Taxonomy (NCBI): domain Eukaryota; kingdom Metazoa; phylum Chordata; class Amphibia; order Anura; family Ranidae; genus Rana; species Rana kukunoris. The sequence goes on from CM056057.1 coordinate 209,447,595, forward strand.
AGCAAGTTTTTCTCTTTAAACAAAAATTATTTTCTTAACCACTTCAGCCCCGGAGGATTTGGCTGCCCAATGACCGGGCCATTTTTTGCGATTCGACACTGCGCCGCTTTAACTGACAATTGCGCGGTCGCGCGACGTGGCTCCCAAACAAGATTTGCGTCCTTTTTCCCCCACAAATAGAGCTTTCATTTAGTGGTATTTGATCACCACTGCTTTTTTTTTATTTATTTTTTTGCGCTATAAACAAAAATAGAGCGACAATTTAGAAAAAAATGTAATATTTTTTTTACTTTTTGCTATAATAAATAAATATCCCCCAAAAAAGATATACATTTGTTTTTTTGGCCCATGTTTTGCGATTCGGCACTGCGCCGCTTTAACTGACAATTGCGCGGTCGTGCGACGTGGCTCCCAAACAAAATTGGCGTCCTTTTTTCCCCCATAAATAGAGCTTTCTTTTGGTGGTATTTGATCGCCTCGGTTTTTATTTTTTGCGCTATAAACAAAAATAGAGCGACAATTTTGAAAAAAAAATCTATATTTTTTACTTTTTGCTGTAATAAATATCCCCCAAAAAAAGATATAACATTTTTTTTTCCTCGGTTTAGGCCGATACGTATTCTTCTACATATTTTTGTTAAAAAAAATCGCAATAAGCGTTTAACGATTGGTTTGTGCAAAATGTATAGCGTTTACAAAACAGGGGTTCATTTTTAGGCATTTTTATTAATAATTTTTTTTTTACTGCTAATGACGGCGATCAGCGTTTTTTTTTTTCATGACTGTGACACTGTCATAAGGCGGACACATCGGACAATTCTGACACATTTTTGGGACCATTGTCATTTTCACAGCGAAAAGTGCTATAAAAATGCACTGTTTACTGTGAAAATGACAATTGCAGTTTAGGAGTTAACCACAAGGGGGCGCTGTTGGGGTTAATTGTGACCTCATATGTGTTTCTAACTGTAGGGGGGCGGGGCTGGACATGTGACGTCAGTGATTGTCTTTCCCTATGTCAGGGAACAGACGATCACTGACACTGCCGCAATGAAGAACGGGAAGATGTGTTTACACTCAATCGGGTCACGGAGCTTCGAACCGGGTTGTGGGCGCGCTCAGGCGACGCACGCACGACCCACGGCTGGGCACTTAAAAGAGACGTACCCTTACGTGATTGTGCCCAGCCGTGCAATTTATCCCTTAAGGTGGTCCTTAAGGGATAAAAGGAACCGCAGCGGAGGGAGCGTTGTCTGGATAAAAGCCAAGAGTTTTTTCTTTTCAGTGAATTGATGCAGGTAACGTATATTTGTGCTGCAGTGTTTGTGTACATTCTAATGGTGGTATCAATTAACTTTATTAAAGTAGTTGTATACCGCTGGACGTTTTTTTTTTTCTTGTTTTTTTTCCCTGCAAGGTAAAGTCATAATGTAAAATCATATTGTGCTGGTATGCACACTTCTCCTGCTTTTTCAATGCCTCCTCCAGAGATTTCTGCTTGAATTCCTCCCTCTTACTGCAGTGTTTCCAGACTTACTATGCAGGGATTCCTTGTTCCTGAAATCTGCGTTCAGCACAGCAAGCTTCTGTTCCTCCTTAGTAATAGGACAACGTCTATTAACCACTCTATCCAGAAAGGCTGGTAAGGACTTCCTTTGCATAGGGACAAGCCCAGGATCCAATGCAGCTTGAGCACGTGGTGTAGGCCTCAGTGCCTCTGGAGAGCCTTCACCTTTGTCTATCCCAGCCTAGTTCATAATAGCTGGGAAAAAGCCTGTAGGAGAGGCCCCAGGCTTACAATGCAGGGATTCCCTTTTCCTGAAATCTGCTTTCAGAACAGCAAGCCTCTGTTTCTCCTTAGTAATATGACGAAGTCTGTTCACCACTTTATCCTGAAAGGTTGGTAAGGACTTCCCTTGCATAGGGACAAGCCCAGGATCCAAAGCAGATGGAGCATGTGGTGTAGGCCTCAGTGCCTCTGGGAGAGCCCCCACTTTCATCTTCTCCAGCCCAGTCCATGATAGCTGGGGAAAAGTCTGTAGGAGAGGCTTACTATGCAAGGATTTCTTGTTCCTGAAATCTGCATTCAGCACAGGATGCTTCTGTTCCTCCTTAGTAATATGGCAAAGTCTATTAACCAATCTATCCTGAAAGGCTGGTAAGGACTCCCCTTGCATAGGGTCAAGCCAAGGATCCAATGCAGCGTGAGGATGTGGTGTAGGCCTCGGTGCCTCTGGAGTGCCTTTACCATCGTCTTCCCCAGCCCAGCCCATGATAGCTGGGAAAAAGCCTGTCGGAGAGGCCCCAGGCTTACTATGCAGGGATTCTCTTTTCCTGAAATCTGCTTTCAGGACAGCAAGCCTCTGTTTCTCCTTAGTAATATGGCAAAGTCTATTAACCAATCTATCCTGAAAGGCTGGTAAGGACTTCCCTTGCATAGGGTCAAGCCCAGGATCCAATGCAGCTTGAGCACATGGTGTAGGCCTCAGTGCCTCTGGAGAGCCTTCACCTTCGTCTTCCCCAGCCCAGTCCTTACCAGCCTTTCAGGATAGAGTGGTTAATAGACTTTGCCATATTACTAAGGAGGAACAGAAGCTTGCTGTCCTGAAGGCAGATTTCAGGAAAAAGGAATCCCTGCATAGTAGGTCTGGAAGCAGTAAGCGGGAAGAATCCAAGCAGAAGTCTCTGGAGGAGGCATTGAAAAAGCAGGAGAAGTATGCATACCAGCACAATATGACTTTATCTTGCAGGGGTAATAGAAGAACAAAACGTGAGGCATGCAGATGGACACTCTAGGCTTATACTTGAGTCAATAAGTTTTTCATTTTTTTGTGGTAAAATTAGGTGCCTCAGCTTGACACACACATAGCCCCATCTATCCTCTATAAGTGTGCAAAGTTTGTTGTCTGGGGGACCTACGACTGGGAAACACCGATTTTTCAAAGCCGGGCCCCCCTTCCATAGACTCCCATGTTAAACAGTAATTTCTCTGGTGAATTTGGGGACACGGTACTGGCCGGTCATAGGTCCCCTGGACCCGGAACTTGGAACACATGTAGCCAAATTTCTCTTCTACAAGCGTGCAAAGATTATTGTTTGGGGTACCTACGGCCGGGGAGTAACAATTTTTCAAACCCGGGCACCCCTTCTATAGACTTCCATGTTAAACGGTCATTTCTCCAGTGATTTTGGGGACCCGGTACCGGCCGCCTGTAGGTCCCCTTAAACCGAAACTTGACACACTTGTAGCCCCATTTCTCATCTACAAGTGTGCAAAGTTTGTTGTCTGGGGAGCACCGATTTTTCAAATCCGGGCACCCCTTCCATAGACTCCTATGTTAAACGTTAGTCTAGTCATGGACACAGTGAGGCATGGGCACAGTGAGGCATGGGCACAGTGAGGCATGGGCACAGCGAGGTATGGGCACAGCGAGGAATGGGCACAGTGAGGCATGGACACAGTGAGGCATGGGCACAGTGAGGCATGGACACAGTGAGGCATGCACATGGGCACAGTGAGGAATGCACATGGACACAGGGAGGCAAAGTGAGGCAAAGTGAGGCATGGACACAGTGAGGCATGGGCACAGTGAGGCATGGACACAGTGAGGCATGGGCACAGTGAGTTATGGGCAGAGTAAGGCATGGGCACAGCGAGGCATGGGCACAGTGAGGCATGGACACAGTGAGGCATGGACACAGTGAGGCATGCACATGGGCACAGTGAGGCATGCACATGGACACAAGGAGGCAAAGTGAGGCACAGTGAGGCATGGGCACAGTGAGGCATATACACAGTAAGGCATGGACACAGTGAGGCATGGACACAGTGAGGCATGGACACAGTGAGGCATGGACATGGACACCCTAGGCTTATACTCGAGTCAATACGTCACAGAGCGTGAGCACGAGTGAAGCCGAGCCTGGCCGAATGTACCCGAGTGTACTGCACTCGGTATATGTCGGCGGAGGCGTTCAAACTGAGTGCGGGAAGCGGGGATTCGACTCGGAGACAACGCTGGAGAAGCCGAGAGGACACCACTGAAGGCGAAGGCGGACGCCGGACCGGACGATGGACGCCGCACAAGACACCAAAACTGTAAGTACCAAAAACATGTTTTACAGTTCCACATTAGGGGTGCGCGCTATATGCCGGAGCGCTCAATACGGCGATAAATACGGTATATACGGTACATTTTATCAACAAGCTCCAGAATATAATCCAGTCTGCAAGAAACGTTTGGAGTTCAATACAAAGCAGGGTCGCGGCGGGCAGACGCACACGTGCGCGCCACGACGTTAAATAACTGGAAATATATACGGACTAAATAGAGATTTTTACGTCTGTCTGGATTTCTATTTTCATAAACATTTCCCGTAAACTCGGAGTGTATAAATATTTTAACTTTGAATTTGTTTAATCAAGTTACAAAAAAAAAAAAAGAGGAAATCATCAGATTTCACTGCCGAGATATTTCCAGTGAACGTGTTCCGAGCGGCGGCTCTCTGAAATAAACCGCGCAGGAAAAGTAAATATTCATAAAAGAATTATGATTCCAGAAATGTAATTCAGGATCATATTTGAAGTTCGGGGGGATGAATAATTACGATTTCCTTATGAGCGGCGCGCGCGTGCTCGCTGCGTAGGAATTATAAAAAAAACGGGATGAACAAATATTTAAATCATGTCCCTGCATATCTAAATGTCTCATTTCTGAGGGTTTCGCTCTGAACAACAAACAAATAAGAATGCAACTCGGGGAAAATATTAATTGCCTGGATAGTCGTATATTGCAAAGGAAAAGAGCTGAAGTATTGTTCCTGGTGAAGGCAAAGGCTGCCGGGAGCCGCCAGGAATTATTACCGGCGATCCGGCCGTAATATTAGAGCTGGACGGTACCATGAATCTATAGAGGCAGCCGCGGTGCGTCCATAAAGGGCGCAGGAGCAGCACCCTCCCCCACCCCCATGTTGTCACTCTCTAATTACCATAGATAGATTCATGAATCTATCTATGGTCGCTGCTGTCACCCCTTATTCAGGCAGGGCCGTCTTAATAGCTTTAATGGGCCCCTGGGCACAGAAATGCTCTGGGGCCCCTACAATGATGACAGTGCAGGTAAACAGACATCAAGTAGGTAGGAGGCAGACTGCCCCCCCTGTGTATCTATCACTCTCAGTGCCACCATGGGGCCCCCAAATTTGGGGCAGCGCGGGCTCAAGGACCAGCTGCTTTGGGGGAAGTGCAGGGGCCCCCCATGCAGCTGGGGCCCCTGGGCAGTTCCAAGGTGTGCCCTCTCATTAAGACAGCCCTGTATTCAGGCGCCAGGCCCCTTTTCGGTCACTGGGGTACCTGAATTACAGCAGTGTTTTTTTTTTTTATATGCACCTGATTAAAGCTGTAGTTTCTCACTCATGTCAGGAAAGGAATTTGCTTTCCTAACATTGAACCGCCTCTCAGTCATTCAGGTGCACCGGGTCTGTGTTACCTGTCACCTGATTGGCTGAAGTGACAGGTGCTGTGATTGGACAGCTATCAGGCATCCAATCACAACACAGGACGAGAGGAGGAGCGGGCGGGAGAAGCAATCGGGTCGGGGAAGATGGAGGACACGGACACCGGACACCGCTCGCACAGTGGCAGCACATGGGGTACAGTGGCAGCACTCGGGCACAGTGGCAGCACTTTGGCACAGTGGCAATATTTGGGGCACAGTGGCAGCATTTGGGGCACAGTTGCAGAATTTGGGGTACAGTGGCAGCACTTGGGGCACAGTAGGAGCATTTGATGGGCACAGTGGCTACGTTTGATGGGCACAGTTGCTGTGTTTGATGGATACAGTGGCTGTGTTTGATGGACACAGTGGCTGCGTTTGATGGACACAGTGGCTGTGTTTGATGGGCACAGTGGCTGCATTTGTTGGACACAGTGGTTGCAATTGATGGACACAGTGGCTGCGTTTGATGGGCACAGTGGCTGCGTTTGATGGGCACAGTGGCTACGTTTGATGGGCACAGTGGCTGTGTTTGATGGGCACAGTGGCTGTGTTTGATGGACACAGTGGCTGTGTTTGATGGGCACAGTGGCTGTGTTTGATGGACACAGTGGCTGTGTTTGATGGGCACAGTGGCTGCGTTTGATGGGCACAGTGGCTGCAATTGATGTTTTTTTCCTGAATTTTTCTGTTTATCTGCCCCCACATCTGAGAAGTTACTTTGCAAGTCCTTATATATAAATCCCTGACACATTTGGGGCACAGTGGCAGTATTTGGGGAACAGTGGCAACATTTGGGGCACAGTGGCAGCACATGGGACAGAGTGACAGCACTTGGGGCACAGTGGCAGCACAAGGGGCACAGTGGCAATATTTGGGGCACAGTGGCAGCGTTTAATGGACATAGTGGCTGCGTTTGATTGGCACAGTGGCTGCGTTTGATGGGCACAGTGCCAGCGTTTGATGGGCACAGTGGCTGCATTTGATGGGCACAGTGGCTGCGTTTGATGGGCACAGTGGCTGCGTTTGATGGGCACAGCGGCTGCAATTGATGTTTTGTTTTTCTAGAATTTTTCTGTTTGTTTGCCGCCACTAATGAGAAGGAATTAAGTAAACCTTTAAGTTACTTTGCAAGTCCTTATATATAAATTCCTGACATGACACATCACAATATACGGAGACAGGATCATTTTCCAGAAAAGCTCCACCTTGAGCTTCAGTTAGTGATTTTGTCTAGACCAGGGGGTCTCCAAACCTTCTAAACAAATAATTTATAAACATAATTATCACTAGTGTCATACAACATTAGAATTCTACTATAGCTTGTGGGCGGAGCATTGGACCGGAAATTGTGGACTACGATTGTGGCAGGGCTGGACTGGGACAAAAATGTGGCCCTGGACTTCATCCAGACCGGCCCAGGGCACAACACATCAGGGCACGGTACAGAGCTCAGGATACAGGGCACATCACATCACATCGGCAGCCTTGTCCGGCGTCCGTCTGCGGCCTTGCGCGGGGTCCGTCCTGCCTTGTTGGTGTCCGTCTGCTGTCTTGCCCGGCGTCCGTCTGCGGCCTTGTGCGGGGTCCGTCCATCCTTGTTGTTGTCTGTCTGCTGTCTTGCCCGGCGTCCATCGGCGGCCTTGTCCGGCGTCCGTCTGCGGCCTTGCGCGGGGTGGTCTGTCCAGCCTTGTGGGTGTCCGTCTGCGGCTTTGGAGGTGTCGATCTGCACCTTGCCCGGGGTTTCAGCGTTGTGTGTTTTTGAGTTTGGCCCCGAGCTGTGCAGAGCTGGATTTCCTGTGTGTTCGGCTTCTCTCGGCTCCTCTCGGCTCCTCTCGGCTTCTCTTGGCTTCTCTCCGCTTCTCTCGGCTCCTCTCCGCTTCTCTCGGCTTCTCTCGTGTGGCTGCAGGCTGAGCCGAGCGCGGCAGAGCCTAGCCGAGTGCGCAGTACACTCGGCTCGTCTCGGTCTATGTCGGCAGATAGCGGGGATCGGCGTATAACGTATAACGCGCCCCCACGATTTCCCCCTGATTTTAAGGGGGAAAAAGTGCGCGTTATACGCCGATAAATACGGTACTTTTCTTTGGTTTTTCGATTTGAAAATCACTTCCCAATTCCAGGCATGACTCCGGTCCTCATTAGATTAGTAATATCCACCAACACCCACCAAGTACAAACATTTGATTAAACTCTTCCCGCCTTCTTCTTGCGGAAACATTGATTTATTTTAATTATTTTGCTTAATAACAAATTTAATTTCCAGCTAATGCGGGCCGCATGTCAGAAGATCTTTTAATTGTGAAATAATTGCATTTCTTTCGTCAAAGTCTGACTCGATTTTTTTTTTTGAAGCTTGTCATCAATCCTTTAGTGATTACTGACCTGATGGAGAAATACATATCCAATTAATCAAGGCATGTACCAGCAAAACCTTTATTTAGATGTGCAATAATTAGATAACGTAAAAAAAAAAAAGAAAAAATGCATGAAAAACAAGAAAATGGCTCCCAAGGTAGTTGAAAGTGCAGCTTCTACTTGGAGGAAAGCTGTGCGTTTTGCAAAGTTGATTAATTAGATTTGGGCTGTCTCTGAAGGCTTGGTATTTCCAGGCGTGGAGACGTTCTGACAAGGGGGGGGGGGGGGGGGAATTGGAAAAAATAAAAATTAAAAAAATATGAAAGATTTTGTAGAATGGGAAAGTCAAAAGCGGTATGCATGAATTTTTACCTTTAACCAGCTGTCTGCCAAGGTAGGTTTATGAATGGTGTGGTGGACAAGGGGTTAAATCAAGCTCATGTGAGCTATAGGGCTTCCCGATAAAAGTGACCCAAGCAGTCTGATTTTATATATATATAAAAAAAATATATACAAAATAAATAAATAAAATACATAAAAAAATATATAAAAAATTTGATAAGGCCACCCATTTGGGGTGTGTACAGGGGTGATGGGGATGCCTTAATTGTTTGTTAATTATTATTATTATTTATTATATATAATTTTTTATTTATATTTTAACCTCCTTTTCTTTCATTTAACTTTATTGCTATACAAGGGGACTAATGAGGAGTGCACTTTGGGAGCCCAATCAAACATTTAGTTTTATATAATAAAGTTGCTACACAGATTTTTTTTTAATATACAGTATCATATATATATATATATATATATATATATATATATATATATATATATATATATATATATATATTAATAATTTTATTATTAATTGGAAAAGTTACTACACAGATTTTTAATATACAGATTTTTATATATATATTACTGTATATTAAAAAAAAAATCTGTGTAGCAACTTTTCGAATATATACATATATATATATATATATATATATATATATATATATATATATATACAAACACACATTAATAATAAAATTGTATTATTAATTGGAAAGTTGTTACACAATTAATATACAGTAATATATATATATATATATATATATAATTTAATTGTATTATTTATTGGAAAAGTTGCTACACAGATTTTTTAATATACAGTATTTTTATATATACTTTTTATATATTAATAATTTTATTATATAGGAGCTGTGGTGGCTCAACGTGATTGGCACTGCGCTGACAAGCCGTTCACCTCTGCAGCCAAGGGTTCGGATCCCGGTCTCAGCTACATGTGAATTGAGTTTGGTGGTCTCAGCCTGGCTCCCGGTGGGTGTGCTATGCAAGGTACGCCTGTGCTTAGTACGCCCACCCCCCCCCCCCCCACAAAAAACACCACACTTGCACGCACATGAAATTGGTTTAACACACACGCACTTTGGCCATGCGGTCTTCTAAATAAAGAGAGGCGAAGGACCTACAGGGCTGGCTGGGTGGGCTAGACCCCCTCACTCCCTCATAGGGGGAGTCCCTCTGCCCCGTTGGGGTCCCGTTGGGCTCCCAAGTGTAGCAGGTAGGGTGGGGTGAGTGGGAGGCCTGCAGTCCGGCTCCTCTCTCTCTCAAGTTCACGCACAAAAAATACACTTAAAAAAAAAATTCAAAAAAATTAAAATTATTATTAATTGGAAAAGTTGCTACACAAATTTTTTTTAATATACAGTATCATATATATATATATATATATATATATATATATATATATACACACACACACAATAATAAAATTGTATTATTAATTGGAAAGTTGTTACACAAATATTTTAATAATATACAGTTATATATATATATATATATATATATAGTTATATGTGTATATATATATATATATATATATATATATATATACTGTATAATAGTATATTAGTTTATGATTTTTGATTTTGTGTTTTTTTCCCCCTCTACTGTGGATTATTATTATTAGAGTATTACCAATAATGATATTTCACTTTTTTTTTTTTTCAGTAAAAATAAAACTCTCCCTAAACCGTTCCCATCATACCTTAAGACGGGCGTCCAAATTTGGTTGATTTTTCAGCTTGTTGTTTCAATTTAGCAAAAAAATAAATAAATAATTGGCGATCATTTCTATGCAAGGTGTGGAAAGTTGTGATTAGTGGCAGCACTTTGGCCGCGTTGATCGTAGCGGAGCGAGCGTTTCTCCGGCCCACGACTCACGCGGAGGTGTTTCATTATTCTGCAGGTTTACGAGATTTATTAAAAAGTACAAGCGACTCCCCCATAATTTAGCCCCCCTGCTGGGTTTCTGAAAGGGCTTTTTTTTTTTTTTTTTCTCGTTTGGCAAACTTGATGTCAAAGTGACCCCCGATCTGAAAGAATTATATTAAGGCAGCAAATTACCGATAAGCAGCCGAGTCGTTTAGGGGAATAACGTGAACATTCACAGAAAGGTCTGATTACCGGGGACAAGGGGGGACGATTATCTCCAAGATGCATGAATAGCATTGCAGAACTCTCACCTATAGATTCACTTGTGTTAACCACTTCAGCCCCGGACCACTATGCAGCTAAAGGACCTTGCCCCTTTTTGCGATTCGGCACTGCGTCGCTTTAACTGACAATTGCCCGATCGTGCGACGTGGCTCCCAAACAAAATTGGCGTCCTTTTTTCCCCACAAATAGAGCTTTCTTTTGGTGGTATTTGATCACCTCTGCGGTTTTTATTTTTTGCGCTATAAACAAAAATAGAGTGACAATTTTGAAAAAGAAAATGCAACATTTTTTACTTTTTGCTATAATAAATATCCGCCAAAAATATATAAAAATGTTTTCCTCAGTTTAGGCCGATACGTATTCTTCTACATATTTTTCGTTAAAAAAAAAACGCAATAAGCGTTTATCGATTGGTTTGCGCAAAAGTTATAGGGCCAGATTCAGTAACAGTTACGCCGGCGTATCAGTAGATACGCCGTCATAACTCTGAATCTGCGCCGGCGTATATTTAAGCGTATTCCCAAAGTGAGATACGCTTAAATATTGTTAAGATACGACCGGCGTAAGTCTCCTACGCCGGCGTATCTTAACTGCATATTTACGCTGGCCGCTAGGGGCGTTCCCGCTGATTTACGCCTAGAATATGTAAATCAGCGAGATACGCCTATTCACGAACGTACGCCCGGCCGACGCAGTGAATTTACGCCGTTTACGTTAGGCGTTTCCCGGCGTAAAGATAAACCACCGAAAAGATGGCGTAGCCAATGTTAAGTATGGACGTCGGGGCCGCGTCAAATTTTTCAGATTTTACGTCGTTTGCGTAACTCGTCCGTGAATTGGGGCTTTACGTCAATTACGTTCACGTCGAAAACAAATGTGTCTTAGCGTCGTAATTTGGAGCATGGGATACGTCCACGGCGGCGCATGCACAGTTGATAAAAAAAAGTCGCGATTCATTTCGATAAAACACGCCCACCTCATCCACATTTGAATTACGCGGGCTTACGCCGGCCCGTTTACACTACGCCGCCGTAACTTAGCTTGGTGAATACAGCATTTGCCTCGCTAATTTACGGCGGCGTAGCGTATCAGAGCTACGTTACGCCCCGCGGAAATTTAAACCGCGCTACCTGAATCTGGCCCATAGTGTTTACAAAATAGGGGATAGTTTTATGGCATTTTTATAAATGTTTTCTTTTTTTTTTTTACTACTAATGGCGGCGATCAGTGATTTTTTTTTTTTTTGTAACTGTGACATTACGGCGGACACATCGGACACTTTTGACACATTTTTGGAACCATTGTCATTTTCACAGCGAAAAGTGCTATAAAAATGCACTGATGACAATGGCAATAACCACTAGGGGGTGCTTTAGGGGCTAAGTGTGCCCTAAAGGAGTGATTCTTACTGTAGGGGGGCGTGGCTGTGCGTGTGACGTCACTGAACGTCGTTCCCTAACACAGGGAACAGACGATCAGTGACAGCCACACTAGGAAGAAGGGGGAGATGTTGTGTTTACACTCACCTCTCCCCGTTCTTCAGCTCTGGGACACCGGCGGCGATCGGGTCCTGCGGGCACGGACAGGGAGAACAGGACCAGGTCGTGAGTGCGCTGCCGGCGGCGCGCTTGTGACCCACGTCTGGGCTCTTAAAGATGACGTACAGGTACGTGTTTGTGCCCAGCCGCGCCATTCTGCCGACGTATATCGGCGTGAAGGGGGTCCTTAAGTGGTTAATGGCTGTGTGTTGAGTTATTTTGAGGGGACGGCAAATGTACACCGTTATACAAGCTGTACACTCACTACACAACATTGTAGATACAAAGTGTCATTTCTTCAGTGTTGTCACTAGTGTTGAGCGGAATACGCCATATTCGATTTCGCGATATTTCACGAATATATAGAAGAATATTCGTGAAATATTCGCTAATATCGAATATTTGTGATATTTTATCAAAAAAAAAAAAATTTGCAAAATTTCGCTAATGCGAATGCGAAATTGATTGCGAAATTCTCGTCCGGGCATGCGCATGCGCATGCGCGCGAACAACACGCGAAAACGGAGATCATTTCCTGGATTACTAAACTAATATGCACTAAACACTAACTCTACTTACACAAACTTATATGACTAAACTAAAGCTAAACCTCTGACAACTGTGGTAGGAGAACTCTGATTGGCTCTGATGCAAAAGAAGGGCAGAGAAAATAATCGCAAATATTCGTAATACGAATATTCGCATTGCGAATATTCGGCAACATAAAAGGATCGCCTCAGCTACTCGGCCCAGGGTCTCTCTCTAATCATACCAGCAATGCTTTTAGACGTCGATGGAGATCACTAGGATGTGATCTGTTTTAAAAATAAATTAGAAAAAATACGAATATTCGCCATAGCGAATATTCACCGCGATATTCGATTTATTCGCGAATACTCGAATATGCAATATTTATAACGAATATTCGCAATGCGAATATTCTTGAGCAACACTAGTTGTCACATGAAAAGATACAAGAAAAGATTTTGTGAGGGGGTGTACTTTCTTTTGTGAGATATTGTACATGACTGTCAATGGATGACGTTCCAGTGACATTGGATACAATGTTTCTTTTTTTACCGGAGAGATTTTCTTGTCAGATCTCGGAGTTTATCGGCGGTCCCAGCGGAGCGCAGACAAGCAGAGCGGCGGTTATGTCAGCCCATCATCCAGCGCAGGAGACGGGAGGAGATCAGGCAGAGCGCGACATGTTGGAAGAGATGAAAAAATTCTGCCTTTAAGGCAATAATAATTATTATTACTTTTTACACATTTTTTAGGAGGGTTCGAGGGTTTAAACAGAAGGAATGTGCACCACACAGGGTGATTAGCGTGGGCCCAGGCACGCCTATGTGAATGAATCACTTCTGACCACTTTTTCTGACACCAAGAGAAAAATGGTGACAGGGGAGAGATTTCCAGCACACAGCCTGTGATTGACAGCCTCAGCTCTGTTCCTGTGTGAGCTGTGGACGAGGGGGGGGGGGCGTGTCCCTTCCCTCCTAACAGCTCTCCTCACTGAAACTACAGCTCCCAGCCCCCTGCTTTCTAAAAGCTCAGACGAGCTGTATACATTTTGGATTTCTCTGGGTTAGGGTTTACAAACACTTTAAGGGGGTGAGATTCTGGCATGTTGGGATTTGTAGTTTTTCGGCAGCCAAGGCTGCGGTACAATAGAGGAACTGTGCTTTATGGTTCAGTAGCACCCTGGTGTTTAGGCAAGGTTGGTAGTAAATTTAGTTTGCCGGGTGGTAGTTCTCCTGGTTAATTGTAAGTAGATCCACTTATTCCCCTCTAGTTCTCGCCCTGCAGCACCTTCTCTTTTCTGCCGCTAGGTGGCGTTATGCTGGTGACAATAAATAGACAAGGGCTTACCAAGGACAAATCATGAATGGATGGGGTGTCTCAGCCGATTGGCGGGGGTTTTCTTTAGCCCCTTGGGCTGCTGGGAGAGCCTATTTATTTGGGTTGCTAGGACAGAAGCCTGAGGCCTATTCTGGGGAGATCTGTCTGCTAGGCTGTCTGAGGGCCTATCCGGAAGCAGCGTAGGGTTGGAACTGCAGGATTGGAGTCCAACTAAGAGTAACGGGCAACCAGTCGTGGTCGGAGGTAGAGGGGAAGCTGTTCCACCTTGTTACCGTGAGCAAGCTGGAGCCAGTACCAGAGCCATGGCCGCCAACAAGGGAGTACAGGCATTACACCTGTAAGGGGCCCCAATGGTCCCCAGGGGCCTGTCTGACCCTATTTTTTTTTTTTTTATTTGTTCACCATCCACCTTTAGAAACTCACAGCAGTAGTGTTGGGACCATTGTCATTTATACAGCGATAAGTGCTATAAAAATGCACTGAATACTGCGTAAATGACACCGGCAGGGAAGGAGTTAACACTAGGCGGTGGGAAGGGATTAAATGTGTCCTAGGGAGTGATTCTAACTGTTAGGGGGTGTGGCTACGTGTGACATGTCACTGATCACTGCTCCTGATGAGAGGGAGCAGACGATCATAGTCCTGTCACTAGGCAGAACAGAGGGATGTCTTGTTTACAAAGACATCTCCTGGTTCTGCCATTCCGTGACCCGATTGTGGGACACTGGCGGACTTCCAGTTAGTAATTTATTAGTAATGGTGGCAATCTTCCATTTTTTATCGTGATCACGACATTATGGCGGACACATCGGACACTTTTGACGCTATTTTGGGACCATTGTCATTTATACAGCGATCAGTGCTATACAAATGCACTGATTTCTGTGTAAAGGACACTGGCAGGGAAGGGGTTGAAACTAGGGTCCAGGGAAGAGGTTTAATGTGTCTTAGGGAGTGATTCTAACTGTGTGGGGGGCTGGGCTACAAGTGACACGACACTGATCCCTGCTCCCTATGACAGGGAGCAGTAGATCAGTGTTCTGTCACTAGGCAGAACAGGGAAATGCCTTGTTTACATCAAGTCCGCGGGACCCGCAGTCACACTTATGGAGCTTGATGCTCGTGGCGCACACGTGCGCGCCCACGATGCTACGATTTAACGGTGACGCATGGGTATGTCCTTTGTGCAGTCGTGCCATTCTGCCGACGTATATGTACATGCGGCGGTCGGCAAGTGGTTAAAGCGACGCAGTGCCGTATCGCCAAAAAATCGGCCTGGTCATTGAGGGGGAAAATCTTCCGGTCTGTAAGTGGTTAATAAAAAAAACATGTCCTGCTTTTCTATGAAAAGTAAAAAGCATTAAAAAAAAACGCATTGGTGTGAACAGAGACTACTACACACGATCAGAATTTCCGATGGGATAAAATTGGATGTTTTTTCCGCCGGAATTCCATTCAAGCTGTCTTGCATACACGCTATCAGACCAAATTCCGACCGTCGAAAACCTGGTGGCGTAAAACGCAGTGATGTTAAACGCGGTGACGGAAAACACTACCCCGAAAACACTACCACTACGTTCAATGCTTCCGAGCATGCGTCGACTTGATTCTGAGCATTCGTGGGTTATTTCTCCGTCAGAGTTGCACACAGACGATAGGAATTTCCTATAATTTTTTTCTCATCGGTTTGGCATGGCACAGTGGCCACAATTGATGGCACAGTGGCTGCGTTTGGCATGGCATAGTGGCGACAATTGATGGGCTCAGTGGCGACAATTGATGGGCACAGTGGTGACAATGGCATGGCACAGTGGCAACAATTGATGGCACAGTGGCGAGAATGGCATGGCACAGTGGCGACAATTGATGGCACATTGGCTGCGTTTGGCATGGCACAGTGGCAACAATTGCTGGGCACAGTGGCGACAATGGCATGGCACAGTGGCAACAATTGATGGCACATTGGCTGCGTTTGGCATGGCACAGTGGCGACAATTGCTGGGCACAATGGCGACAATTGATGGGCACAGTGGCGACAATGGCATTGCACAGTGGCGACAATGGCATGGCACAGTGACGACAATTGATGGCACAGTGGATGTGTTTGGCATGGCACAGTGACGACAATTGATGGGCACAGTGGCGACAATGGCATTGCACATTGGCGACAATTGATGGGCACAGTGGCGACAATGGCATGGCACAGTGGCTGCGTTTGGCATGGCACAGTGGCCACAATTGATGGCACAGTGGCTGCGTTTGGCATGGCACAGTGGTGACAATTGATTGGCACAGTGGTGATAATGGCATGGCACAGTGGCTGCGTTTGGCATGTCACAGTGGTGACAATTGATGGCACAGTGGCTGTTTGGCATGGCACAGTGGTGACAATTGATGGCATGGCACAGTGGCAACAATTGATGGCACAGTGGCTGCGTTTGATGGCATGGCACAGTGGCGACAATTGATGGGCACAGTGGCTGCGTTTGATGGGCACAGTGGCTGTGTTTGATGGCACAGTGGCTGTGTTTGATGGCATGGCACAGTGGTAACAATTTTATGGCACAGTGGTGACAATTGATGGCACAGTGGCTGCGTTTGGCATGGCATAGTGGCGACAATTGATGGGCTCAGTGGCGACAATTGATGGGCACAGTGGTGACAATGGCATGGCACAGTGGCAACAATTGATGGCACAGTGGCGAGAATGGCATGGCACAGTGGCGACAATTAATGGCACATTGGCTGCGTTTGGCATGGCACAGTGGCAACAATTGCTGGGCACAGTGGCGACAATGGCATGGCACAGTGGCAACAATTGATGGCACATTGGCTGCGTTTGGCATGGCACAGTGGCGACAATTGCTGGGCACAATGGCGACAATTGATGGGCACAGTGGCGACAATGGCATGGCACAGTGGCAACAATTGATGGCACATTGGCTGCGTTTGGCATGGCACAGTGGCGACAATTGCTGGGCACAATGGCGACAATTGATGGGCACAGTGGCGACAATGGCATTGCACAGTGGCGACAATGGCATGGCACAGTGACGACAATTGATGGCACAGTGGATGTGTTTGGCATGGCACAGTGACGACAATTGATGGGCACAGTGGCGACAATGGCATTGCACATTGGCGACAATTGATGGGCACAGTGGCGACAATGGCATGGCACAGTGGCTGCGTTTGGCATGGCACAGTGGCCACAATTGATGGCACAGTGGCTGCGTTTGGCATGGCACAGTGGTGACAATTGATTGGCACAGTGGTGATAATGGCATGGCACAGTGGCTGCGTTTGGCATGTCACAGTGGTGACAATTGATGGCACAGTGGCTGTTTGGCATGGCACAGTGGTGACAATTGATGGCATGGCACAGTGGCAACAATTGATGGCACAGTGGCTGCGTTTGATGGCATGGCACAGTGGCGACAATTGATGGGCACAGTGGCTGCGTTTGATGGGCACAGTGGCTGTGTTTGATGGCACAGTGGCTGTGTTTGATGGCATGGCACAGTGGTAACAATTTTATGGCACAGTGGTGACAATTGATGGCACAGTGGCTGCGTTTGGCATGGCATAGTGGCGACAATTGATGGGCTCAGTGGCGACAATTGATGGGCACAGTGGTGACAATGGCATGGCACAGTGGCAACAATTGATGGCACAGTGGCGAGAATGGCATGGCACAGTGGCGACAATTAATGGCACATTGGCTGCGTTTGGCATGGCACAGTGGCAACAATTGCTGGGCACAGTGGCGACAATGGCATGGCACAGTGGCAACAATTGATGGCACATTGGCTGCGTTTGGCATGGCACAGTGGCGACAATTGCTGGGCACAATGGCGACAATTGATGGGCACAGTGGCGACAATGGCATGGCACAGTGGCAACAATTGATGGCACATTGGCTGCGTTTGGCATGGCACAGTGGCGACAATTGCTGGGCACAATGGCGACAATTGATTTGCACAGTGGCGACAATGGCATTGCACAGTGGCGACAATGGCATGGCACAGTGACGACAATTGATGGCACAGTGGCTGTGTTTGGCATGGCACAGTGACGACAATTGATGGGCACAGTGGCGACAATGGCATTGCACATTGGCGACAATTGATGGGCACAGTGGCGACAATGGCATGGCACAGTGGCTGCGTTTGGCATGGCACAGTGGCCACAATTGATGGCACAGTGGCTGCGTTTGGCATGGCACAGTGGTGACAATTGATTGGCACAGTGGTGATAATGGCATGGCACAGTAGCTGCGTTTGGCATGTCACAGTGGTGACAATTGATGGCACAGTGGCTGTTTGGCATGGCACAGTGGTGACAATTGATGGCATGGCACAGTGGCAACAATTGATGGCACAGTGGCTGCGTTTGATGGCATGGCACAGTGGCGACAATTGATGGGCACAGTGGCTGCGTTTGATGGGCACAGTGGCTGTGTTTGATGGCACAGTGGCTGTGTTTGATGGCATGGCACAGTGGTAAAAATTTTATGGCACAGTGGTGACAATTGATGGCACAGTGGCTGCGTTTGGCATGGCATAGTGGCGACAATTGATGGGCTCAGTGGCGACAATTGATGGGCACAGTGGTGACAATGGCATGGCACAGTGGCAACAATTGATGGCACAGTGGCAAGAATGGCATGGCACAGTGGCGACAATTGATGGCACATTGGCTGCGTTTGATGGCACAGTGGCTGTGTTTGATGGCATGGCACAGTGGTAACAATTTTATGGCACAGTGGTGACAATTTTATGGCACAGTGGCTGCGTTTGATGGGCACAGTGGCAGCAATTGATGGGCACAGTGGCGGCAATTGATGGGCACAGTGAGGCTGCAATTGTTTTTTTTTCCGTTTGTTTGCACCAGCCGCCACTGGTTTGACCGTTCTTCCAGTAAAACGCGTTGACGTAAAACACTACGACGCGCCAAGAAAAATGATGTTCAATGCTTCCGAGCACGCGTCGACTTCATTCTGAGCATGCGTGGGTTTTTTCTCCGTCGGAGTTGAACACAGACGATAGGAATTTTCCACTGTGCCCATCAAATTTCTAATTTCTAAACACCGATGGCAAAAAGTCCGATGGGGGCTGAACTTTTTTTCCGATCGGAAATTCCGATCGCGTGTACGCGGCATTAGACAAGTACGGATTGAACAAACACTGCCATTGATTTGATCGATTTCCCTTCTCATTATAGCAACACTGGATCCCCGCCAAAAGAGACGCAAACAACAATTAAACGCCAACCGAGGGTATGACCCTTCCCCCCACTCTATACAAAATTGATACGAAAATATTTTGGCTTTACCGGCGGGGTGCATCGCTTCCATCAACGCTGCCGGGGGCTCGGGCTGACCTGCAGCTAATTGCACTGAAAAGGGAAAATTCATAATCTGTCAGCACACAGCTTGCAGGCAATCAGAGGGTCGGGATGATCGCAGCACATCTGCAAACCAAAGCGTAAAAAAAAAAAGTAAAAAATTCTTCCAAATAAATTTTTCAGAAATAAAAACGCTAAACTCGAGATTTGTAGATGCAATATGGGGTTTTCTGCAATAAGGGAGGTCACTATGGTCCTGGCCTGAAGAGCCATCAGATTCTGCTGTACCATTATCTAATTAAAAGGGGGGGGGGGGGCCAAGGGCAGAAATTATCTGACCCACTCAACACCAGAGCCCCGGAGATGAATGAACGGCCCGGCAGATCTTCTGAATCCATCCTACTCTGAGATGATATTGTCCTTACTAAGCATACAACACCAACGTTTAACCACTCCCCACCTGTAGGAAGGGGAGATACACTATATTGCCAAAAGTATTGGGACGCCGGCCTTCACACGCACATGAACGTTAATGGCATCCCAGTCTTAGTCCATAGGGTTCAATGTTGAGTTGGTCCCGCCCTTTGCAGCTATAACAGCTTCTTCTGGGAAGGCTCCCATAGGCGATTAAACAGTTAATACACTTTGATTTACTTTATGGACTTGGAGGACCGAAGCGACGTCATGACGTCACCCTCGATCCAGGCTAGAACAGTGTCAACTCTTCTGGGAAGGCTCCCATAGGCGATTAAACAGTTAATACTCTTTGATTTACTTTATGGCCTTGGAGGACCGAAGCGACGTCATGACGTCACCCTCGATCCAGGCTATAACAGCGTCAACTCTTCTGGGAAGGCCGTCCACAAGGTTTAGGAGGGTGTGTATGTACGGGGATGTTTGACCCAGTGGCGGTGCGTCCAAAGAGGGCGCAGGAGCGCCGCCCCCCTCTCGCTCCCGCACCGCCACTGAAAAACGATACATCGATTCATGCATTGCATGAACCTATGTATTGTCGCCACTGCCACCCCCTATTCAGATGGCCGGCCCCCTGGCGAGCACCGGCCATCTGAATAACGTCAGCTGGTTGGCTGTGGAAGTGTCTATCGGCCAGCGGTTCTCATAGGCTTACTGATTACAGCCTGAGGGCTGTACTCAGCTTCCGAATAGTTAACCAAGGGATGCACGGGGTGTGTGTTCCCTGTTTAACATTGACACTCATCTTAGCCAATCAGGTTCACCGGATCTGGTTACCGGTAACCTGATTGGCTGAAGCGACATCGAGGGTGGGACAGTGGCTGTGTTTGGCATGGCACAGTTGCGACAATTGATGGGCACAGTGGCAACAATTGATGGCCACAGTGGTGGCAATGGCATGGCACAGTGGCGACAATTGATGGGATGTCACAGTGGCAACAATGTTATGGCACAGTGGCTGCGTTTGATGGGCACAGTGGTGGCAATTGATGTTCTCTATCTATCTATCTATCTATCTATCTATCTATCTATCTATCTATCTATCTATCTATCTATCTGTCTATCTCTCTCTCATCTATCTATCTATCTTTCTATCTATCGGATATTGGGATCCTTTGTCTGCACCACGGCCATCATCTCTGGTTACATGTCATCTTCTATATGCTTTGAGCGGTAAATATATCCCTACTACCTGTACTATGGGTGCCAGCATTTTGCTTGAATGTTAGTATCCTAACATACTTTTTTTGACATCTTTCCAGAATACAAATCACCCTGAAGAAGACCAAATTATGGTCGAAACGCGTTGAGGGAATTCTTATGGAAGCTACGTAAATGACGTTTTTTTTAACGGCGCATGCGCCGTCCGTGGAGGTATCCCAGTGTGCATGCGCGAAATCACGTCGCAAATAGTCAATGCTTTCGACGTGAACGTGACTTACGAAAATCCCTAATCGCGAATGGTTTACGCAAACGCCGTCCATACTTAACATTGAGTACGCCTCTATAGAGCAGGGGTAACTTTACCCGGAAAACGCCTTACGCAAACAACGTAAAAAAATGCGCCGGGCGTACGTATGTTCGTGGATGGGCGTATCTAGGTCATTTGCATACTCGACGTGGAAAATAGACGGAAGCGCCCCTAGCGTCCAGCTTAAATATGCAACTAAGATACGACGGCGTAATAGACTTACGTCAGTCGTATCTTAGCAAAATTCCGGCGTATCTTGTTTTGTGGATCTGACCCATAGATCCTATTATGTATCTGTAGCACACATCAGGGTTAAATACAACTTGGCTAGTCAATATTCTTCTGCAGTTTCTTTGTAGACTTGGCGTTCACAAGTACGTCCCAGCATGCTGTAATTTTCCATCTGGCACTCCTTGACATGACAAAGTAATGAATGATTGTGGAACGTTCACAATATTGCAATGGAATGATTATTTCAATAAGTCCCAGTTGTTCACCTTCACTTTGAAAGAGCTCAACCACTATTGAGGCCGATGCAAATTTCGCTCGGTGGATAAGGACACTTTAGAGAACTTATATATATAAAAAAATAAAAAAATAAAGACGAGTATATCACAAGTGAAGAAAGAAAACGGCTGTAGGAAACCAATTGATTTTTTTTTTTTTCACGTGCGAAAAATAATCAATACGGAGCCAAGAAGAAGGCGATTTAAATTTATTGGAATCCTTTACTCTCGTTTCGACATTCTCCTACATAGTAATAGAAAAAAATTGTCATCTCTCTTTTGACGAATAATGAAACTGTGTCCACTGCAGGCTGAAAAATTACGAGCGTGTCACTTGGGTTCCCGGACGAGACGCTTTCATTATTAACGAAAGAATAAGCGGCGGCTTTTTTTTTTTCAGGCTCGGCCGCGAAGTGCGCTAATGGGTTCAGCCAACTGTGCCGCAATGGTGTGAAGTTTATACATGTCCTGTCACTGGGATAAAATCTGAAGTCTAAAGATCTCACAAAACACTTCAATGGAAAAAAAAAATATCTTTTGGTTAAAAAGTTAAGCATTTTTTGAATATTAAAACAAAACTGATACAACTGAAAATACTGGAATTTATTAGCTGTGTTGGACTTATTGCCTAAGAAATGTAAGTTTATATAATATTCAGAATTTGAAGAGGACATTTTGTAACATAAAGCCAAGTGTAGGACTTTTGCCCAAAGGGCGTCGGCCGGGAACTTGTCTTGCATACAAACGGCAAAGAATTGTTGCCCAACAAATAATACTGGAGAGTTTAATAAAAAGATCACATAGATGAGTTCTTGTTGGGAAAAAAATATATTTTATGCAACAACAGACAGCATGGAATCATGAAAAAATACCTGGACAGAGGGGTGGCTGTGGACGTGGTATACTTGGATAGAGGAGTGGCTGTGGACGTGGTATACTTGGATAGAGGAGTGGCTGTGGACGTGGTATACTTGGACAGAGGGGTGTCTGTGGACGTGGTATACTTGGACAGAGGGGTGGCTGCGGACGTGGTATACTTGGACAGAGGGGTGGCTGTGGACGTGGTATACTTGGACAGAGAGGTGTCTGTGGATGTGGTATACTTGGAGAGAGGAGTGGCTGTGGACGTGGCATACTTGGACAGAGGGGTGGCTGTGGACGTGGTATACCTGGACAGAGGGGTGGCTGCGGACGTGGTATACTTGGACAGAGGGGTGGCTGTGGACGTGGTATATTTGGACAGAGGGGTGTCTGTGGACGTGGTATACTTGGACAGAGGGGTGGCTGCGGACGTGGTATACTTGGACAGAGCGGTGGCTGCGGACGTGGTATACTTGGACAGAGAGGTGGCTGTGGATGTGGTATACTTAGACAGAGGAGTGGCTGTAGATGTGGAATACTTGGACAGAGGGGTGGCTGTGGACGTGGTATACTTGGACAGAGGGGTGGCTGTGGATGTGGAATACTTGGACAGAGGGGTGGCTGTGGACGTGGCATACTTGGACAGAGGGGTGGCTGTGGATGTAGTATACTTGGACAGAGGGGTGGCTGTGGACGTGGCATACTTGGACAGAGGGCTGGCTGTGGGTGTGGTATACTTGGACAGCGGAGTGGCTGTAGATGTGGAATACTTGGACAGAGGGGTGGCTGTAGATGTGGAATACTTGGAGAGAGGGGTGGCTGTGGACGTGGAATACTTGGACAGAGGGGTGGCTGCGGACGTGGTATACTTGGACAGAGAGGTGGCTGTGGATGTGGTATACTGTCAGGAAAGGTTCCATCCGCTGGTGCTATTTATGTTCTGTCTTGCAGTGCTGCGTCCCACCAGCAGGGGTCTCCTGGCAGTTCGGAGCTGTCAGGGGAACTTCCCCCTGCTGGTATATCACCTTTGGGACGCAGTACTGGCCTCCACCAGCGGATGGATCCTGACAGTTTGGAGCACACAACCTTTCTTGCGCTCAGCTGTAACATGAACTTAATCAGCAGCTCTATTTATACCCGGCGAGCTCAAGCAGAGCTCGCCCTGGTATCTTCATTCCTTCCTGACCTGAGCCTGTATCCTGACCCTGTCTTTTGGATCCTGATTCTGAGCCTTGACCCTGTTCCGTGATCCTTGATCCTGATCCCTGCCTGGACTCTTCCGCCCTGTATCCTGGTTCCTGTCTTCCCTGGAGTCTTACCCCGCAGCTTGTCCATCCATCCTCTCCCTGCTCTGTTCCGTCCCCATCCTCACCTATCTGCTGACATCCCATGTGTATGACCTCGGCCTGGCTTGATTTATGAATACGGTATCCCCTTTTGTTTGTATATACTGTTTGCTGTTTCTCACTGGTTGTCCCCACTTATTTTGTAAATAAACACCTCTTCACTTCACTATCTCTTTGTTTGGTCTCCTCTGTGCAGTCACACAGTACTGATCGATAACCTCTCCTGACATATACTTAGACAGAGGAGTGGCTGTAGATGTGGAATACTTTGACAGAGGGGTGGCTGTGGACGTGGTATACTTGGAGAGAGGGGTGGCTGTGGACGTGGTATACTTGGACAGAGGGGTGGCTGTGGACGTGGCATACTTGGACAGAGGGGTGGCTGTGGACGTGGTATACTTGAAAAGAGGGGTGGATGTGGACGTGGTATACTTGGACAGAGGGGTGGCTGTGGACGTGGTATACTTGGACAGAGGGGTGGCTATGGACGTGATATACTTAGACAGAGGGGTGGCTGTGGACGTGGCATACTTAGAAAGAGGCGTGGATGTGGACATGGTATACTTGGACAGAGGGGTGGCTGTGGACATGGTATACTTGGACAGAGGGGTGGCTGTGGACGTGGTATACTTGGACAGAGGGGTGGCTGTGGACATGGCATACTTGGACAGAGGGGTGGCTGTGGACGTGGTATACTTGAAAAGAGGGGTGGCTGTGGACGTGGTATACTTGGACAGAGGGGTGGCTATGGACGTGATATACTTGGACAGAGGGGTGGCTGTGGATGTGGTATACTTGGACAGAGGGGTGGCTATGGACATGATATACTTGGACAGAGGGGTGGCTTGGGATGTGGTATACTTGGATCTTGCAAAAGCATTTGACACAGTTTCCCACACAATGCTCATGGGTAAGGTAAAGTCTACAGGCTTGGAAAGATCACTTTGTAAATGGATAGAAAACTGGCTAAAAGACAGAATTCAGAGCCAGGGCGGCCCTCCTGTGCAGGATCATGTATCACTTTTCCTCTAGACCAGTGGTTCTCAACCTGGGGGTCGAATGATGATTTGTCAGGGGTCACCGAATCCTGGGATATTCCTGAAGCCCACACCACTCTTTCAGTCTTTTTGCGGCCGCCGAGCTGGGGTGTTACTGGAGCCCGCGGCTGCCACTCAGCCTCTTCACAGCCACCAAATTAGTTCCCGGCATGGGTGGGGGGCAGAGACTAGAGGTCAGCTGACTGGTGAGGAATGTGAAGTGGGAGGGGCAGCACCTCCTGATTTTGGCATAGGTGTTATACTGCTGCGAGACACCACAGAGCTAGAGACACAGTGAGTAACACTACCTTTGATTAGAGTCGGGGTGTTGCAGTAAATGTTCTATAGGGAGGTCCGGAGCTGGTTAAATTCTGATCTTTTGTATCTGTTCAGCATTCGGCTTTTGGGTTACGCCGATCACAGCAATCTACTGTAAATACGGGCTCACTGTTTATTATGCCAGGGCTGGTGTCCCATTCAGCCTGTTGTAAATGCCTCACCGAGAGCCAAAAAAATAAAGATAAATTTGGGTACACTCTAGTATTTAAAACCTTCGGAAAGCTAAATTGTGTTAGACAAAGGTCCCGTGCTCGATCTGCAATCAATAAAAATCTTGGCTTTGCCTTCTGCCAGCTTGATTAATATTTGCCAATCCACAATACTACATTTACAGCTTGTTGATTAAGATAAACTTAATAACATAATCGTTATTCCAACATGTGTAAAAGCCGTCTAGCCCGTGCCGCCGAGGATCATTTTTTAACCAGCTGTGTGGCGTTTTACGATTTAAATCTGAAAAAGATCATTATTTAGGATGCTAATATATTATTATTGGACCTCTGACCGTACTCTAGGATTAGACCCAGGGAACTATTTATAATCTGTACAGTCTTGTTTTAAAATGGGTTATAATTGAGAGAGAGAGAAAGAAAAAAAAAAGAAAGAAAGAGAAGAATAGGAGAGGATAGAAGCAGTAAAGTAACGGAAGAAGGGATAGAAGAAGAGAGAAGAAGAATACAAGAGGAAAGATAAAGAAGGGAAGAAGAACATAGGAGAGAAGAAGAACATAGGAGAGAAGAAGAAGAGAGAAACGATAAAGAAGGGAAGAAGAACATAGGAAAGAGGAAGAACATAGGAGAGAATAAGAAGAAGAAGAAGAAGAAGAAGAAGAAGAAGAAGAAGAAGAAGAAGAGAGAAACGATAAAGAAGAGAAGAAGATTATAGGAGAGAGGAAGAAGATAATAAGAAGAATGGAGAGAAGAGAGAAGAAGAATACGAGAGGAAGGATAAAGAAGAGAAGAAGTACATAGGAGAGAGGAAGAAGATAATAAGAAGAATGGAGAGAAGAGAGAAGAAGAGAGAAGAAGAATACAAGAGGAAAGATAAAGAAGGGAAGAAGAACATAGGAGAGAAGAAGAAGAGAGCAACGATAAAGAAGGGAAGAAGAACATAGGAGAGAGGAAGAACATAGGAGAGAATAAGAAGAAGAAGAAGAAGAAGAAGAAGAAGAGAGAAACGATAAAGAAGAGAAGAAGAACATAGGAGAGAGGAAGAAGATAATAAGAAGAATGGAGAGAAGAGAGAAGAAGAATACGAGAGGAAGGATAAAGAAGAGAAGAAGTACATAGGAGAGAGGAAGAAGATAATAAGAAGAATGGAGAGAAGTGAGAAGAAGAATACGAGAGGAAGGATAAAGAAGAGAAGAAGTACATAGGAGAGAGGAAGAAGATAATAAGAAGAATGGAGAGAAGTGAGAAGAAGAGAAGAATAGAGAGAAGAAAAAGAATGGAGAGAAGAAGAAGAGAAGAAGAAGAAAGGAGAGAAGAAAAGTGATAGCGAAAAAAGGAGAGAAGAGGAGAAGAAGAAAAGGGAGAAAGCTTAGCTTTAGCTTGATTAAAAAAGTACCTTTTAGGCAGAAGCAGATTCTCTCTATTTACTATGTGAGAAAAACATGGGATTGTGTGTCAACATTATACCCATAAACCCATGTTTTTTCCTTGTAGTTAAGAGCAGTGGCGTAGCGTGGGGGGGCAGGGGACGGAGACTGTGAGCTTTTCCGCTTCGCTATGAGAAAGAGGTTGCGGTGCAGTCCCGGCTTAGGCTCCAGCAGTGACACAGCAGTGAGTAAATGTACACTGAAGGCCATCCATGATGACCCCAGGGATTGTGACCATGCGGAGACTGGGGGGAAGGAGGTGGACAGGTCAGTATAGGAATCATGTAGGTCAGTCTAGGAATCAGGTAGGTTAGTGTAGTGGTCAGTATAGCAATCAGATAGGTCAGTTTAGTGGTCAGTGTGTGAATCAGGTAGGTGAGTATAGTGATCAGGTAGGTCGGTGTAGGAATCAGGTTGGTCAGAGTACTACTGTACTAGTGGAAGGAACTCAGAGAGTGCTAAAAATCCGTGGGTTAGGGGGCGCAAATCTCTTGCCCTGCCCCGGGCGCTGACAACCCACGCTACACCACTGGTTAAGAGGGCTGGGCTGGAAGGGAGCATTTATCTTTTAGACATGCCCCTTCTATGACACTGCAGTGAGAGGCGAGCCTCCACTGCAGCATTGTTATTGGACAGCTTAGACCAGTGATGGCGAACTTTGGTACACCAGATGTTTCAGAACTACATTTCCCATGATGTTCATGCACTCTGCAGTGTGGTTGATCATCATGGGAAATGTAGTTCCAAAGGTTCGCCATCACTGGCTTAGACCAATGGTGCTTTACCATTGTTCCAAGGCTCCAAGTTGTCCATTGAGCGTACTTCTAACAAGAAGTGAGAGGCACTGTGAGATCATCCTCTCAGTCTGCTGCAAACAGCGTGTGCCAGATTGTATTTAATGTGGTCGCTCTGTATGTAGCGTCTGACAGGCCTGCGTAAGGAGCCCCGTATCTCTGGATCCATAGGTCTTAGGAGCCCCAAATTGTGAAGCCGAGCTACTGTACGACCCTCAAAGCTCAATCTTTTTTTTCTAGGTTCATTGCAGGTGAAATCTGACTCCCCTGACTGCACGTCTCTGACCTGAACCCACTTGTTACTAACCTTGGCTTGTTTACTGACTATGCTTCTGCTCAATCCCTACCTACTATAGCTGCTACTGGACCCCGGCTTGCTCACCTCCTGATAGGGCAATGCTGAGGACCACAACCTGGTACTAACAAAACCCATTGCCACCATCAGGAGGTTTGGTGATCAACGGTTAGTGCTTAGACCCCACACCTTGGATGAGCCCACGTCATCTGCCAGGGTGACCTGCTGCTACACTTATCCATCTGGTTGGTGGGCGCCTCATTACTGTTATAGCTACTGGTCTTTAGACTTGACCCCTGACCGTGTCTGGTGCCATGTCTGGAATCAGGTATGCATTCTCCTGAGCCTGCCTGTCTACTTGCATTCTTGTGCAAATGAGCGTGTGCATGTAACCTGCTGGCAACAATCCTTGTTTTGCATTTTGGTGCACGTGCACATCTTCTTCTGAAGACGTCCTGACCACACGTTAGAGCAGGGTAAGCCTGAGGGTCGCAACCTGTTACCATCACGCAGAAAAACCCATCTCCATCGTCATGAGCTCTGGTGAAAATTGGCTGGGTTTTAAATTCTGCTCCCTAGGGGTTCCCATGCCACCTGCTCACTTGTAAACTCACTTCCCAGGGTTCACAGCAAGGGCGTTGCTAGGTGACAAAAAGGCCAAGGTCTTCAGCCTGAAGTCCACGGCCGGAAATGGGGGGGGGGTTGGAGAGGTGTATGTGGCACAGGCTTTTTTTTTGGCTAGGCGGTGGGGTTGTGTGGTTTACCAGTGCCCATCAATGCTGACCACTAAACTCACCTGCCTGACAGTGACCTACCTACACTGACCTGCCTGACCTACATATACTGACATACATACCCTGTCTCTGACCTACCTCAGCTCAGCCGTGGTGTGCAGTGTCACAGCAGGCAGTCAGTCAGTCATCAGACTCCTCTCGAGGAGGAGGAGAGGAGAGCCACCTGCCTGAGCGGGGAGTGGGGATGCGGCTGCATTTGTAATTCCCAACTTCTGGAGCCTGCAGCGCCTATGATAGACATCACACGTCCCGCGGTCCCAGCATTGGACCAGTGAGATGTCCATCATAGGTGCTGCAGGCTTCAGAAGGCGGGACCTGCTATGGCACTCGGCCACACTTGGTGGCACTCGGCCGCACTTGGGATGAGATCGGTCATGGCAGGGCTGGACTGGGACAAAATTTTGGCCCTGGACTTCATCCAGACTGGCCCACTTTGACAGGTCTCTCTCATGGCGGTCGGACAACTCCCGCAAACCCCCCAGCCACTCAAGCCCCCTCTTCCCCTTCACTAGCCACTGGCCATTCTACTTTTTTAGAGTAGAACGGCTGGTACCAGTGGGGAAGCTAGACATTATTTCACCAGGGGCAAAGAATCAGTTCGGTGCCCCCCCCCCCCCTTATGGAACAAGAATAGGCAGAAGCGAGAAACTCCCAGGCCATAGCTGTTGAGTCAGCTGTCTGTCCCCTCCCCCATGCTCCTCTGTCATCCCCCCTGCTCCTCTGGTCCTCCCCGCGCTTCTCTGTTCCCCCCAGGTGAGCGCTGCGGGAGGGAGAGGATGTGAGCACTGCGGAAAGGGAGAGGAGGTGAGCTCTGTGGGGAGGGAGAGACAGAGGGGCGGAGGGTGGCGACGGTCCGCTGTCACTGAAGTCGGCCCACTGAGCCATCGGCCCACCGGGAAACTCCCTGTAGTCCTAATGGCCAGTCCATCCCTGGGTCACGGCGCTCGGGCCCACAATGGAATGCTGCATGACTGATACTTAGGGTTTTTCGGGGACCCATTCGGGCCTCCAGTCCCCCAAGCCCCACCCTCCCGACGCCCCTGGCTCACAGGTTTCTAACGAAAAAATTCATTATGGGAAGCCATCTACTGCCTCCCTCTGACTGATCGCCTTTGAGATCCAGAGCTGGAGGTTGAAATTGCTATAAAACAACCCCGTCTATGTTCAATATCGGAGTGTGCAAAATGACAGACAGGTAGAAACTCTTTAATTAGGATGTGTTTTCAGCGGGTGAACGCGTTTTTTTTTTTTACTGCAATGTTTACTTGTTGTAAATAATTTTTGATCCGCAGCCAGCTGCATGGATTGTAGGCCTCTAGGTAGCTCCGGGGCTCTTTCCCCGCAGTGTGCACGGAGGTTGGGAAACCCTGCAGGCCAATAACAGTTGGAGGATCAACCAAGGGAAAACAAGGGAGGCAGACACACTGAAAGGGAAGATTCAAAAGGGAAGAGGAAAGCAAAGAATGGAAAGCAGCCAGAAACAGCCTTTTGCATAGAAACCCAGAGACCGAACATTTCAAATACAACACAATGAAAAGGGAACAGGAGAGACACATTCAGGATTCAACGTAGACACAGAGCCAGGCACCAGATGTAGGTGAGCTTGCTGTCAGAGTGTTTGAGATTTCAATAAGCAATGTCTAGTTCTCCAATACTAAACAACAAACAAAGAAGTAACATTGTCTGCGCTACATACCGGCAGGGATGGACTGGCCATTAGAACTACAGGGAGTTTCCCGGTGGGCCGGTGGCTCAGTGGGCCAGCTTCAGTGACAGCAGACCGCCGCCCTCCTCCGCTGCTCTGTCTCTCCCTAACCGCAGCGCTCACCTCCTCTCCCTCCCTGCAGTGCTCACCTGGGGGAACAGAGAAGCAGGGGGAGGACCAGAGGAGCAGGGGGGACGACAGAGGAGCACGGGGAAGGAGACAGACAGCTGACTCAACAGCTATGACCTGGGAGTTTCTCACTTCTGCCTAATCTTGTCCCATAATTGGGGGCACTGAACTAATTATTTTCCCCGGGTGAAATATTGTCTAGCTTCCCCACTGGTACTGCCTATAAGAGTACCAGTACCAGCCGTTCTACTCTAATAAAGTAGAATGGCTAGTGGCTAGTGAAGGGGGAAAGGGGACTTGGGTGGACGGGGGTGGGGGGGGTGGTTCTTAGTTGTCTGGCCGCCATGGGAGAGACCTGTTAAAGTGGGCCAGTCTGGATGAAGTCCAGGGCCAAAATTTTTGTCCCAGTCCAGCCCTGCATACCGGCTAAACACAAGACCACCGTCAGCATGATAAAACCATTTCAGCAAATTGATGAGTATCTAAATATAGTCCCAAATCTTTGGTGAGAACTAAAGCAAAGTCTTCTGCTGCTGTCCCTGATTACGCCATGTAAGCAAGTGCGGTTAGCTACTTTGCCACTAGGTGGTTCTGTACCAGAGTAGTGTCTGGTTACAGCAGAGGAGTGTCCTCAGGTGTTAGGCCCCTTGTTGGGTTGAGTCTTTTACTGCTCATCAACATCTCAGCATCTCCTGAGGGACCTGAGAAAGGGGGGCACACCCCCGAAACATGTGGTAATGTCCACCCGACAGTGTCTGGTTACAGTAGTGTCCTCATGTGTTAGGCCCCTTTCAGGCAGAGCCTTCCCGTAGTGATTTCATATAAAAAAAAATTGTGATGACCGGTGGTGACTCAGCAAGAAAAGACAGGTGATTTCCACCCCTGGTGGGCTCACCTGTTGGTTTGAATCTTGCACTGCTCATCAGCATCTCAGCATGTTTATTCTGTGTGTATGTATACTGTGTGTGTATACTGTGTGTCTGTGTGCCACTCCTCTTGCCATTTGCATCTCTGCTACCACTTGTTACTGACTTTTGGGTCATTCCTTGACTATGCTTCTACTTGATCCCAACCTGCTATATCGGCTACTGCACCACATGTTACTGACCTTTGACTTGTTTACTGACTTTGCTTCTGCTTGATCTCTACCTGCTATATCTGCTACTGGACCCCGACTTGCCTTTGCACTTCATGTTTGCCAGATTATTGTGCTCTCTCCAGCTGATATCTTGCTTGATACTCCTGCTGATCTTTGCTACCACTTATTACTGACCTTTGGCTTGTTAACTGACTTTGCTTCTGCTTGATCACTACCTGCTATATCTGCTACTGGACCCCGACTTGCCTTTGCACTTCATGTTTGCCAGATTATTGTGCTCTCTTCAGCATTTATCTCTCACTTGCCACTCCTCTTGTCATTTGTATCTCCGCTACCACTTGTTACCGACTTTTGGCTCATTCCTTGACTATACTTCTACTTGATCCCAACCTGCAACCACTTGTTACTGACCTTTGACTTGTTTACTAACTTTGCTTATGCTTGATCCCTACCTGCTATATCTGCTACTGGACCCCGGCTTGCTCACCACATTGTAGGGCAATCCTGAGGACCACAACCTGGTACTAACATGCAGCAAAACCCATATCCACCATCATGAGCTCTGGTGACAACCGGTTAGTGAATCCTGCACCTCGGGTAAGCCCATGTCATCTGCCAGGGTGACCTGCTGCTGCACTTCTCCAGCTGGTTGGTGGGCGCCACCTTGGTTTTGGTGAACCTTAAGCTTTCTGCTCCTCCTATTAACTCCCTATTTAAGCCATTTTAACTTCCTTTTTAAGCCATACCTTTGCACTTCCTGTTTGCCAGATTATTGTGCTCTCTCCAGCTGATATCTTGCTTGATACTCCTGCTGATCTTTGCTACCACTCATTACTGACCTTTGGCTTGTTAACTGACTATGCTTCTGCTTAATCACTACCTGCTATTTCTGCTACTGGCTCCCGGCTTGACTTTGCACATCATGTTTGCCAGATTATTGTGCTCTCTTCAGCATTTATCTCTCGTTTGCCACTCCTCTTGCCATTTGTATCTCCGCTACCACTTGTTACCGACTTTTGGCTCATTCCCCGATAATGCTTCTACTTGATCCCAACCTGAAACCACTTGTTACTGACCTTTGACTTGTTTTCTGACTTTGCTTCTGCCTGACCCCTACCTGCTATTTCTGCTACTGGACCCCAGCTTGCCTTTACACTTCATGTTTGCCAGATTATTGTGCTCTCTTCAGCATTTATCTCTCTCTTGCCACTCCTCTTGAGATTTGTATCTCCGCTACCACTTGTTACCAACTTTTGGCTCATTCCTCGACTATGCTTCTACTTGATCCCAACCTGCAACCACTTGTTACTGACCTTTGACTTGTTTACTGAAATTGCTTTTGCTTGATCTCTACCTGCTATATCTGCTACTGGACCCCGGCTTGCTCAACTTCTGGTAGGGCAATCCTGAGGACCACAACCTGGTACTAACATGCAGCAAAACCCATCAAGAGCTCAGGTGAATACCGGTAGTGTTTAGACCCCTCACCTTGGGGGGAGCCTGTGTCATCTGCCAGGGTGACCTGCTTATATACCTATCCTGCTGGTTGGTGGAAGTCTCTCTACTACGATAGCTATTGGTACCTGACCCTGGCATCTGACTGTGACACAGGGCATTGCTGTGTGACAAAACTGTGTAGACCTTAGGACTTAGTATAGAGAAATACAAATCATTTAGCAGATAAAACAGCTTTTCTATATACATTTAATCCGTGAATTTAGCTGTTTTCTTGGATTTCAGCTTTAACCACTTAAGACCCGGACCATTATGCAGGTTAAAGACCTTGCCCCTTTTTGCGATTCGTCACTGCGTCGCTTTAACTGACAATTGCGCGGTCGTGCGACGTGGCTCCCAAACAAAATTGGCGTCCTTTTTTCCCCACAAATAGAGCTTTCTTTTGGTGGTATTTGATCCCCTCTGCGGTTTTTATTTTTTGCGCTATAAACAAAAATAGAGCGACAATTTAGAAAAAAAATCAATATTTTTTACTTTTTGCTGTAATAAAAATCCCCCAAAAATATATATATATAAAAAAAAATTTCCTCAGTTTAGGCCGATATGTATTCTTCTACCTAATTTTGGTAAGAAAAATTGCAATAAGTGTTTATCGTTTGGTTTGCGCGAAATGTATAGCGTTTACAAAATAGGGGATAGTTTTATTGCATTTTTATTAATATTTTTTTTTTTACTACTAATGGTGGCGATCAGCGATTTTTTTCATGACTGCGACATTGCGGCGGGCACATCGGACAATTTTGACACATTTTTGAGACCATTGTCATTTTCACAGCAAAAAGTGCTATAAAAATGCTGTGAAAATTACAATTTCAGTTTAGGAGTTAACCACTAGGGGTAGCTGTAGGGGTTAAGTGTGACCTCATGTGTGTTTCTAACTGTAGGGGGGCGGGGCTGGACATGTGATGTCATTGATCGTCTTTCCCTATGTCAGGGAACAGACGATCGCTGACACTGCCACAGCGAAGAACGGGGAAGCCGTGTTTACACTCACCTCTCCCCGTTCTTCAGCTCCGGGGACCGACCGCGGGACACCGGCGGTGTTCCAGTCCGCGTGTCCCGCGGGCATGGTCACGGAGCTTAGGACTGGGTCGCGAGCGCGCCGGCGGTGGCGCGCTCCCCCCACACGGCTGGGCTTAAAGAGACACGTACAGGTACGTGATTGTGCCCAGCCGTGCCATTCTGCCGACGTATATCGGCGTGAAGGGGTCCTTAAGTGGTTAATAGGATCAGAAAATGCGATAATTATGATGTCGCCATAGTTCCCGCTACGTTACGGATTTCACTTCGTTGGGCATGCCGTAGTAATTAGCGGATCTGGTGCTGAGCAGAACATTAACAGGCCGGTCATCTCTTGTCAGGTGTAAATTTTAGAACTGGAAGGCCGACGTGTCGAAAGCTCCAATGTACTCATTTGTAAGGCGTCGTAATAACAAAGTGCGCCCATGTGGATGATTGAAGCGGGTTAATTTGCCTGAAAAAATCCAGACAAAGGACGGGCGATGCAGAAAATCGGTGCTTCGTCTCATTCTGAATCAGTGCTAATTAAACATGTGGGCAAGGTATTGGAGGTATTAAGCTCTCCTTCTTTTTCCAGGCAGTGGAGAAACTGAACACAATCATTTTTTGTTTGTTACAGATTTTATTACAAATGTCATTTTATTTGTCAAGCGTGTGAAAAAGAAAACCTTTTTTTTTTAGCACCAATGCCTGTCCCCTCAGGTAAACGTAATTTAATTACAATTAATGTTATATACATTTCACATACTATAGTCTCAGCCAGATCAAGCAGATTCTTATAATACCCACCGGAAGGAGCCGCGGGCACTCCCAGGAAGCAGAATCTCAATACCAGTTGGTCCTCACCAGCTGCCAGGACCCGGGGTCTGAACCTGCAACCTCTACTGTGTTCATGCTGAGCCACTTGGGATGCCGGACAGCAACCTGGACAATTCTGCAGACAACCTTGTTCTAAACTTTGTTTCTCTTGAACCTTAAAGGAGTTGTAAAGGAAAAAATTATACAGGGTATAGAGACACTATGGCCCGGATTCACAGAGATGGGCGCATATTTACACCGGCGTATCGCACACATAGGGCCAAATTCTTGTACATTTGCAGCGGCGTAGCGTTAGCCATGTACACTACGCCGCCGCCTCGTACTGGAGCAAGTGCTTTATTCCCAAAGCACTTGCTCCGTAGTTTGCGGTAGCGTAAATGGCCCAGCGTACGGCCGCGTAATTCAAAGGGGGGCGGCTTGTATTTAAATTAAGCGCGCCCCCGTGCCGATTGAACTGCGCATGCGCCGGCCGCGACGAAATCCCAGTGCGCATGCTCCAAAGGACGTCACATGTAAACGACGTAATCGACACGACGCGGTCCCGAGGCCATACTTAACATGGCATCCGACGGCATCCGACGGGACTTCGTAAGGTTACTCCACATCTTAGCATGGGCAACCTTACGCGGACGAAAACGACGTTAACCACGACGGGGCGGCGTAAAAGCGTTCGGGAATCGGCGTAGTAGCCTCATTTGCATAGGCAAATAAGAAAACAACGTAAAGGCCACCTAGCGGCCGGAGTTGTCATTACATCTACGATCCGCCAGTGTAATTGTTTTACACATGGCGGATCTTCACCTGTATCTATGCGTAAGTGATTCTAGGAATCACACGCATAGATACACGGGCAAAAAAACTGCAATACGACGGGGTATCTGTGATACCTCGTCGTAGCGCTTCTGAGAATCTGGCCCATAGTATGCTACGCCGGTGCAGCACGGAGAGGCATGCACTGAATTCAGCAAGCTATTTCTCCCAACTCTGTGCCGGCGTAGCGTATATTTCGAAGGCGCAGGCCGGCGTAAGTGGAAGTAGGTGGAAGTGGGCCGGAAGTGGGCGTGATACATGCTAATGAAGCGTGACCCCATGCAAATGATGGGCCGGGCGCCAGACAAGTACTTAAAACGAACTGCGCCTGCGTCGAGATGTAGACGTATCCCCATGCGCATGCTCACAACCACGTCGGAACAACTGCCTAAGATACGCCGGATCACTGTGTACGCCGTGAACGTAACCTACGCCCAGCCAGACCCACGTCCTACGTAAAATACGTAGGCTTGAGTTCCCTGGTGCAGACCTTTGCATGTCTGGTGCTGACTTACGCTGGATGGGGAATAACTTTACGCTGGATGGAAAACGTACGCGCGTTGCGTAGAGCCTGCACCGGGCGCACGTACGTTCGTGAATCGGCGTATTTCCCTCGTTTGCATATTTTAATGGCTAATGGGAGCAGCAACATGCGTCCAGACTAAAAATGCGCCCACGTTACGCCGCGGGTTAGTAAGATACGTCGGCGTAGGGTGGCCAGTTTTTAGGCGTATATTGGTTTGTGACTCAGGCGCACAGACATGCCAGCGTACATTTTCACTTACGTCGGCGTAACTTGATTTACGCCGGCGCAAGTGCTTTGTGAATCCGGGCCATAATAGTTAACTGATTCCCTTTAAAAACTATTAAAAATAAATAAAAATCAATCATATAATGTACCTGAAGTTTCAGTTTCGTTTTTGCTGTTGTTTCCTGTCTCTCTGATGTACAGCGTCACAGAGCCCATACAGGGCAGTGATGGTTTGGAAAACGAAAGTCATTGGTGCTGAGGGGTTTTCGACACACAATAATCACACCTCCTTGATTAGTGACCACAGTGAGAAAGCTCCCAGCACTGTGGTTATCAGGAAACAGACAACCAGGAAGTGTGGAGATCAGAGAAGGATTACAGCAACTTGAGAGCAAAAAAAACACCGAACAATGAGGACATGAAAACAGCACTGCATTAAGGTAAAGGAAGCTATTAAGATATAATATTTTTTTCCTTTACAAACCCGTTAAACTCTTTGCTCCTCTCATGGACTTCCTATTTAAGCCATGCCTTTGCACTTCCTGTTTGCTAGATTATTGTGTTCTCTCCAGCCGATATCTTGCTTAATACTCCTGCTGATCTTTGCTACCACTCTTTACTGACCTTTGGCTTGTTTACTGACTATCAGTGGAGGCTGGTGTGTTTTTTTTTTTGGGGGGGGGGCAAACAACCACCTATACCCCCTGAGTGGCACCCACCCTCCGCTGTTAGCTGGTCAGTCTGGCACTTACCCCATTGTGGCGGATGTCAGGCAGCGTGGTGCAGTGGCTCGGCTCAGAGTCCTTTCCTCCATGGTGGCTTCCAGCTCCTCCTCCGAGGCGTCCAATAGGATCACCTGTCCTTTCTGACAATCAGGTGACTGGTGTCAAAAACAGCTTCCTGATTGGCCAGGAGGAGGACCAGTGTTACAACAGCGAATATTGATAGTGGTATATATCACATGCATACGCTGGTACCTGTATGCAGAGTCAGTCAGATTGCGTGCGTCCATTGTTCAAAAGCTACGCTACTCCTCGTCCTGTTCTGTGATTGGTGAAACATTTGGTTTCCCAGCAGAGCCTGTGTTCAGTGTTCTGCCTATAATGGAGGTCCTCTCATCTTCAGCCTCGGACATATTCCACCTATCACGGAACAGGACGAAGAGGCGGCGTGGCTTTTGAACAACGGACGCCCAAAGTCTGACTCTGCATACAGGTATAAGGCATGGAGATATGGAGCTCGGCACAGTGAGGTAGGCAATGGGCACAGTGAGGTATGCAATGAGCACAGTAAGGTATGCAATGGGCACAGTGAGGTATGCAATGGGCACAGTGAGGTATGCAATGAGCACAGTGAGGTATGCAATGAGCACAGTGAGGTATGCAATGGGCACAGTGAGGTATGCAATGGGCACAGTGAGGTATGAAATGGGCACAGTGAGGTATGAAATGGGCACAGTGAGGTATGCAATGGGCACAGTGAGGTATGCAATGGGCACAGTGAGGTATGCAATGAGCACAGTGAGGTATGCAATGAGCACAGTGAGGTATGCAATGAGCACAGTGAGGTATGCAATGGGCACAGTGAGGTATGAAATGGGCACAGTGAGGTATGAAATGAGCACAGTGAGGTATGCAATGGGCACAGTGAGGTATGAAATGGGCACAGTGAGGTATGAAATGGGCACAGTGAGGTATGCAATTAGCACAGTGAGGTATGAAATGGGCACAGTGAGGTATGAAATGGGCACAGTGAGGTATGCAATGAGCACAGTGAGGTATGCAATGAGCACAGTGAGGTGGGTCGTCTTATATGGCGAGTATATCCCAAAACCAAATTTTTAGCTGGAAAATTAGGGGGTCGTCTTATAAGCCCAGTCACCTTATACGCCGGCAAATACGGTAACTCATGTTGCCTTCCAACAATATTGGATGATGGAAGTCAATAGAGCCTCATGTCCTTCACCAGCTCTTAGGAAAAGACCAACTTCACTTGCAAAGTTAACAGCCTATTTGCCTTTCAATCTCCTACACCAGTGGTCCCCAAACTGTGACCGGGGGGGGGGGGGAAATGCAGGCCCTTTGCTAGCCTTTATCCGGCCCTTGGGGTACTATTCCTCCCACTGACACCAACAAGGAGGCATTATTTCTTCCACTGATACCAATGATGGGATATACTATTCCTCATACTAATGACGGCACTACAGACCACGAACCCTGAGGCCCTATTTTTTCTCACTGATGCTGGGCCCGGGACATTTTCTGCCCAAGCTGGCCACAATCCGGCCCTTCTAAAGTATGAAGGCCAATAAACCGGCCCTTTGTTTGAAAAGTTTGGAGACCCCTGTCCTAGACTACAAGTTGTATGGGAGTTGAAAGGAACTCAAGAAACGTTGGTAGGGAGATCTTTCCATCGGGATTCTCAAGAGCTGTAAAAAGCTATCAATGACGGACAAGCCCACCTTAAAATTGAAATATCGCCCTTGGACGGACGGCTCATTTCATTTTTGGGTCTCGGGAATGTGTTCTGTTGCATATCAGAATCCTTTTGGAATATTAATTGTTGTAACCTACTTAAAAGCTTTTGAAAGATGGTCCTGCGTGTCAGATTGATTTAAGATGCCGCAGAGAACATTACCGGAATCCTTCAAAGTCTTATCAGTCTTCTTTGGTCGGCCATCTGGTTGGGAGAAGCTGCCATTGTTTAAACTTTGAAATGATGTTCATCTCAGTCAATGAATTGGGGAATTAAGACTAACGTCTCATTTATCAACTGGAAACACCTGCTTAATCTATTCATTCTCTTCTGGAGTCCATTAGAGGCGGCAATGAGCTTCCAGAAATGATTCACATGGTCAACGCTAATATTTGGCCGCAAAATTATTCTCCGGTGTAGGCAGGGCCGGAATTACCATTGGGCTTGACTGGGCTCAAGCCCATGGGCCCCACCCAATAGGGGGCCCCAGATGGCAGCCCTCTAAAAAAAAGGGGTCCCCCAGGGCCCCGGACAGTAACCCCCACTTTTTGTATTTATTTTTTATTAAAAAAAAATATGTTTTTTTTATATATATATATATATATTGTAACCGTAGGCGCAACTGTAACTATAAAAATGATGATGAAATGGACACACGGTCTGCATATAACCAGATTGCAGAGCTGCAGAGCGTAAATTTAAAAACTGCGCTGGCAGTTTTCTCATATTTTTTCTGTTGCTACATGGGGCTCTATGGCTTGGAGATCCTTCAGAGATCTGGGTGGGGCTGGATCTCCAACCTGTGTCCAGGTTTTTAAGATAGCCTGCAAGCTGCCTTCCCAGGTGTAGACAGCTCATTAAAGGAAGGGCTGGGGAGAGCAGATAGGAGAGGAAGGTGGAGTTGGAGCAGTGGCTGCTGGTGAGTGTCTCTGTGTGAGGACAAACGCTGTGTGCGCCCAAGAAGCCTAAAGCTGTGTGCATTAAGGGACTTCAAGCTGTGTGCGTTTAAGAAGCCCAAAGCTTGTGCATTCAGGACTGTGGGTCTGGAGGAGCTTATGGTTTGAGGAACCAATACCTATAACAGCAGTGCTGTTGAAGAGTAGCCAGGTGGGCTGGTATTTTCATTTATTTTTGGATAACGTTTAAACCCCTGCGTGGGATTCCTGAATGGACTTTTGTTTCGTTTTTTTCTCCTTTAATAAACGTGGGCTACCAGGCCCTTAACGTTATATGCCTGTTTGGTGTTGACTCACTGCACAAAAAACGCATCTGTCACAAGAGTTAATTACCCCAAACGTTTACAATATATATATATATATTATATAAAATTAAAGGGCCCAGAGGTCTCCAGGGCCCCCGGATGGCAACCCCCCTTTTTTTTATAAAAAAATTCATTTTTTTTAATATATATATATTTTTTTATTAAAGGGCTCAGACGTCTCCAGGGCCCCCGAATGGCAACCCCCCCTTTTTTTTATAAAAAATTCAATTTTTTCTTTATATATATATATATATATATATATATATATATATATATTTATTAAAGGGCTCAGAGGTCCCCTGGGCCCCATGTGGCAACCCCCCCTTTTTTTCATAAATGTTTATTTTTTTTATTTTTGTTTATATCTTTTTTTTTTTTATTAAAAGGCCCAGGGCCCCGGATGGCAACCTCCCTTTTTTATATATTTTTTTTTATAAATGTTTATTTTATTTTTTTCTATTTTATTTTTTATTGAAGGGCCCAGAGGTTTCTTTTTTCTTTTTATCAAAGGGCCCAGAGATCCCCAGGGCCCTGGATGGCTACCCTCCCCTTTTTATATATATTGTAAGCTGGGGATAGGTAGCGGGTACAAAAGCTCCCTGGGATGAGCCAGCACAGATACCAAAGTCCATAGGATCAGTGAACAACAGTGGGATGTTTATTGGTGCTATACAAAGTCTATTTACAGGTGCTGTACAGTGTGCAGAAAACAAAACAAAAATAGTCAAACAAACACCTAGCCGTGTCTCGGCTCTAACTACACGTTAAGCAGGTCCTAACTACTAAGCTAAACAAGCCTACCGCTTGTTAGCTCAAACACACACTTCTCACCAGTTTTCCAGCAGCCTCCTTGCTCTCACAGATTCACACTGTTTCCCAGGACAGAGCAATGGCTGTTAGCTCAGGTGAGCTTAAATTGGCCTGGGGGAGAGGGCCAACACCTGACCTGGATCAGGGATCAGAGATCCCTGAACGTGTAAGAGAGGAGCCTGGGAGAGGTATAAACCCCGAACTGGACTTTCCCAGGCTCTCTCTGGGATGCTCTGCTACACACCCTCCCCTCTTGTTTCAACCCCAGGGTTGGAACACCTGTAGCCCAACAGGAGTGAACACGGGACAGGGCATCTACATTTCCCATCTCAACACCTGGCCTGTGTTTTACCGAAAAGGAATAATCCTGGAGGGCCAAAAACCACCGGTTCACCCGCCTATTAGTCTCCTTCTTTTGGGCCATCCATTTCAGGGGAGCATGGTCAGTTATTAGCTCAAACTGGCGCCCTAACAGGTAGTACCTGAGTGCGTCCACGGCCCACTTTATGGCTAAACATTCCTTTTCAATGACTGCATATTTTTTCTCATGATCATTGAGTTTTCTGCTTAGGTAGACCACAGGGTGTTCTTCCCCATTGTATACCTGTGATAGTACTGCCCCGATACCTACATCAGAGGCATCTGTCTGAACCAAAAAATCTTTGGAGAAATCGGGGGAGTATAGCACTGGCTGTGCACAAAGAGCCTTCTTCAGGACTTGGAAAGATTCTTCTGCTACTGGGGACCATTTTATCATTACGGAGTCTTT
This sequence comes from Rana kukunoris, assembly GCA_029574335.1. Lineage (NCBI taxonomy): Eukaryota > Metazoa > Chordata > Amphibia > Anura > Ranidae > Rana > Rana kukunoris. The sequence goes on from CM056057.1 coordinate 209,489,386, forward strand.
CCCTTTCGTCAGGTCTGTCAGTGGGGCAGCTATAGTGGCAAAATTTGGAATAAACCTTCTATAATATCCCGCAATGCCAAGAAAGGCCCTGACCTGCTTCTTGTTTGCAGGACGTGGCCACTCCTGGATGGCTTCTACTTTATTCACTTGGGGTTTAATAACTCCACGGCCAATAGTGTAGCCCAAATACTTGGCTTCCTCCAAACCAATGGCACATTTTTTAGGATTTGCCGTAAAACCTTCCTTGAAGAGGGAATCAAGGACAGCTTGGACACGGGGCAAGTGAGACTCCCAGTCAGTGCTATGCACCACTATGTCATCTAAATAAGCTGCAGCATACTGCTGGTGCGGTCTTAGGGTCCTGTCCATGGCCCTCTGAAAGGTTGCAGGGGCATTTTGCAACCCAAAAGGCATTTTCTTATACTGGAATGATCCCTCCGGGGTCACAAACGCAGTCTTTTCTTTGGCACTATTAGTCAGGGGTATTTGCCAATATCCTTTGGTCAAGTCCAAAGTGGTCAGATAACGGGCCTTGCCCAGTCGGTCTATAAGTTCATCTACCCTGGGCATTGGGTACGTGTCAAACTTTGTCACTGCATTAAGCTTCCTGAAGTCATTACAGAACCTCCAGGTGCCATCCGGTTTTGGGACTAACACGATGGGGCTCGACCAATCACTATTGGATTCCTCAATGACATCTAGCTCCAACATTCTTTTAACTTCAGCACTGATGTCCTTTCTCCTCGCTTCAGGAATTCGGTACGGTTTGAGCTTGACACGGACCCCAGGTTCAGTAACAATATCATGCTGAACCGCTGAAGTCGTGCCAGGCAACTCTGAAAATTTCTCTCTATTCCTTATTAGGAACTCTCTAGCTTCCTGTTTTTGGGAATATGACAGGGTGTCTGGAATCGTGACCTCAGGGATCAGAGGGGATTCAGTACCCTTAGGCGTTACCGGTAGGGACCTCACAGTTAACGCCAGTCTATCCTTCCAGGGCTTTAACAGGTTCACGTGGTAAATCTGTTCGGGCTTCCTTTTACCTGGTTGATACACCTTGTAATTGACTTCCCCAACTCTTTCAACTACTTCAAAGGGGCCCTGCCACTTAGCCAGGAACTTGCTCTCAACAGTGGGAACTAATACGAGGACCCTGTCACCCGGTGAGAAAACACGGAGTTGGGCCCCCCGGTTGTATATTCTCTGTTGGGCTGCTTGTGCCTGTAGTAAATGTTCTTTCACCACTGGTATTACTGCTGCAATCCTGTCCTGCATTTGAGCGATATGCTCAATTATGCTTTTGTGAGGTGTCTGTTCCCCCTCCCAAGTTTCCTTGGCTATGTCCAAGAGTCCCCGAGGGTGTCTCCCGTAAAGCAACTCAAATGGAGAGTACCCTGTAGAGGACTGGGGAACCTCCCTGATAGCAAACATCAGGTACGGTATCAGGAAGTCCCAGTCTTTCCCATCTTTGTCAACAACCTTTTTTAACATGCCCTTTAACGTCTTATTAAAACGTTCCACCAATCCATCTGTTTGCGGATGATACACAGAGGTTCGCAACTGCGTCACCTTAAATAACTTGCACAGCTCCCTAGTTATCCGTGACATAAATGGGGTACCCTGGTCTGTAAGGATTTCTTTAGGGATGCCAACCCGACTGAACACCATAAACAGCTCTTTGGCAATGTTTTTAGCAGACGCGGCGCGTAAGGGAACGGCCTCAGGATAACGGGTAGCGTAATCCATCATCACAAGGATATGCTGATGACCACGGGCGGATTTGGGGAGCGGACCCACAAGGTCCATGGCAATCCTCTCGAAGGGCACTTCAATAATGGGCAAGGGCACTAAAGGACTTCGGAAGTGGGGCTGGGGGGCTGACATCTGACACACCGGACAGGATTGACAATAATTTTCAATATTTTTCTGTATCCCCGGCCAGTAAAACCTGCGCAACACTCTTTCAGTGGTTTTCTCAACCCCTAAATGGCCTCCTAGCAAGTGCCCATGGGCAAGTTCCAACACCACCCTTCTATAAGGCTTAGGGACCACCAACTGTTCAAAAACTTCATCATTCTTTTTACATACACGATACAGTAAATCATCATTGCTGCTGAAATAAGGAAAACAGGGCCTATCCCCTGGTTCAACAGGTACATCGTTAATCACCATTACATTTTCCCAGGCCCTGGCAAGGGTAGGGTCTTTTCTCTGCTCAGTACCAAAATTTTCCTTGTGCACATTGAGGTCAGTAAACTCCAACGTAGGCTCCGAGTCAGCAGACGGCTGTCCGGCTCTACTCGTTGTGGGGACTTCCTCAGGCTCCTCCAGCTCCCCTGCCATAACCGAGAAAGGAAAACTCGGAGAGCCCTGAGATGAGTCCCCTGAACCCACAATATCGGAAGTAGCCAGGAGCTCTGGCTCTGCGACTGAGTTAGGTACTGCCACCGGGTCGGGACGATCCCACAGCTCCCAAAACTTAGGGAAGTCCCTACCAATGATGGCCTCATGCACCAAGTGGGGCACAAGTCCGACTGCATGGGACACCGTACCTAAGCCAGTTTTAAACTGAACTGTGGCTATAGGATACTCCCGGGTATCCCCATGTACACAGATCACAGCAACTTTTTTTTCATGAAAATTCACAGTTTTAAGTATCTCAGCTGTAACCAAAGTAACTAGACTTCCAGAGTCCAGTAAGGCCGTAATAGGCTTATCATTAACAGTCATGTGATACATGTGTTTCCCCACATTTGGCACTGCAGCGCATGAAACAGCAGCAAACATAGACTGCCTTCTAATAGACAGATCACACTGCATTGGTTCATCAGTCAAAGGACAATTTGCTGCAACATGTCCCAGCTCTTGGCAACGAAAACACCTGATGTTTCCCCAAGTTGGTTTGCTGACAGGCAGTGGTCTCCCTTGCTTGGGACGCCAAACTTCAGTCCTGGCACCAAAGATCCTCCCCCCTATTTCCTTGCCATGCTTACCACCCACTTCCCCTGGAACAGTCTTACCGGTTGCCTGGGGAGACCGTGGCTTTGGGTGGAAAGTCCGTGCGGCTGTTGGGGTGGTGACCAGGTTCTCTGCAGCAAAGTACCTTTCGACTAGTTCCACCAAGTTATCTGCCGACTTGGGGTCCCCTTGACTCACCCACCTCTGCAGGGGAATTGGGAGTGACCTCAGGAACTGGTCCATGACCACACGCTCCACTATTTGTGGCGCAGACAGGGACTCCGGCTGTAGCCATTTTCTCACCAGGTGGATTAGGTCGAACATCTGCGATCTTGGGGGCCTCTCAATTTGGAAGAACCAGCTGTGGACCCGTTGGGCTCGAACGGCCAAGGTGACACCGAGTCGCGCCAGAATTTCCTGCTTGACCTTTTCATAGTCTCCCGCTTCTGCCGACTCCAGATCATAGTAGGCCTTCTGCGATTCACCAGAAAGTAAGGGGGCGATCAGTCCTGCCCACTTGGTTTTAGGCCAATCTTCCCTCTCAGCGGTCCGTTCAAATGTTAGCAGGAAGGCCTCTGGATCATCATCCGTAGTCATTTTTGACAGAAAGCGAGCCACATGGATGGCTGAAGGCTTGTCTCTAATATCCTTGATTTCCGCAGGTGCCCACTGTGCTAGCGTTTCTGCAACTTTAGTCAGGGTTTTCCTATCCGCTTCTGCAGCAGTGGCAAGCTGTTCAAACAGCCTCTGCGATTGCTCCTGTACAGCACTAATCTGCCTCTGCGATTGCTCCTGTGCGATAGCGTTGGCTTGCTGCAGCGCAACATTAGTTTGCTGTTGTGCAGCGTTTGCTTGCTGTTGTGCAGCATTGAATAGCACCATTTGTTTGAGGATTTCCTCCATGTTGTCACTTTAGGTACTGGCTTTTTAAATAGTAACTTACTATTGCTGATCGCAGCCTCCACCATATGTAAGCTGGGGATAGGTAGCGGGTACAAAAGCTCCCTGGGATGAGCCAGCACAGATACCAAAGTCCATAGGATCAGTGAACAACAGTGGGATGTTTATTGGTGCTATACAAAGTCTATTTACAGGTGCTGTACAGTGTGCAGAAAACAAAACAAAAATAGTCAAACAAACACCTAGCCGTGTCTCGGCTCTAACTACACGTTAAGCAGGTCCTAACTACTAAGCTAAACAAGCCTACCGCTTGTTAGCTCAAACACACACTTCTCACCAGTTTTCCAGCAGCCTCCTTGCTCTCACAGATTCACACTGTTTCCCAGGACAGAGCAATGGCTGTTAGCTCAGGTGAGCTTAAATTGGCCTGGGGGAGAGGGCCAACACCTGACCTGGATCAGGGATCAGAGATCCCTGAACGTGTAAGAGAGGAGCCTGGGAGAGGTATAAACCCCGAACTGGACTTTCCCAGGCTCTCTCTGGGATGCTCTGCTACAATATATATATATATATATATTTTTTTTTTTCTTTATTTCTTCTTTTTTTGTAAAAGCCCCCCCCCTCTGCTTCTCAATTTGAGGCAGCCCCCCCCCCGCTTCTCAATTTCAGGCGGCAGCAGCCCCCCCCCCTGGTTCTCTGCTCCAGGGGGCCCATGCCTTAAGCTGTGTAAGGGGCCCCAAAATTCCTGATGGCGGCCCTGCGCATACCTCCCAACGCGCACGGATTCTGCGGAACCTTCCCGCACAGACCACTCACTTCTTCCCGCAGTCCCGCGAAAGGTTTAATTTTCCCGCACTGCAAGAGGAGGCAGCATGGAAGCAGGTGGAACCGGAGCGGTGTGTGGAGGACTGTGGCTGCTGAAGGGAAGAAAGCCGACAGCCGGGCTAATGACAGTCTGTGGCCCTAGCTGTCGGCACAGGTGAGAGGCACTCCCCCCCCGCTCAACAACTGCAAAACCTCCCCCTAGGAGGAACTGGAGCGGTATGAGGATGTCTGCCACAGGTGAGAGTCACCCCACCCGCTCAACAACTTCAATACGCCCCCTCTGCTCAACAACTTTACTGCACACCCCCCCCCCCCCCCCCCGCTCAACAACTATGGTCCCCCCCCCTCGCTCAACATCTTTGATCCCCTCCCCGCCCTAGGAAATTCCACCAGCAAAAGTCCGATGGAGCCTACATACAGTCGGAATTTTCCGTTCAAACGCTCGCACTGTCGGAATTTGCGATCGTGTGTACGGGGCATTAGAAGTGTGCCTGATGAATGTCTGGCAGAAGGGTGAAATGTGTGGATGCTGTAACACTTAACAACCCCGCGGGGTCATCTCTACGCAAATATGAACTATAGCACTCAAAATATAAAACAACAATCAGTTAAAATGATGCAAAGTAAGTGACTATTAGGTAGATATTACAACGCCTACACAAAACACGTTTCTGGCTGGAATCCACCAGGGTTTCCATAAAGACGTTCTAGTCTTTCAGCGGTGCTACCAACAGGGGAATACATTAATGATGTTAATGTATCACTACTTTTAAAATTAAATCTTGAGGGATTAAAAAGCCTTACTTAGGTAGATAATGTTCCCGTAATTAACAAATGCGGTGTTTTGCACCAAATAACTTAACACCGCTCTTCACAGCCCTTAATATCGATATTAATCTCAAATTGAGATGAAAATGTTACCGGAAAATGAAACATTTGCACCCATTATCGCTGTTAGAGATGAAAAGGGTGACGCGCATACCATTTCATTCCTTTCTGGGTGACGGCTGCAAAAGGGCTCCACTAATATGGTGTCGAAAATACTGAAAAAAATCCTAGAACCCACCAATTCTCCTCCTTTCTTCATCTGATTGTCTTCGGATTTACAAAAAACAGCCTGAAATCTTTAACTTGACACTTTTGGAAGCAGTATTGTGTATTTATTTTTCAAAGAGGGAAACACCCAGGTTGATTTACGAAAGGTGTAGAGCAGGGTTCCTCAACCAGGGTTCCATGGATCTCTAGGGTTCCTCAACCATGCTTCCATGATCTCTAGGGTTCCTCAACCATGCTTCCGTGGATCTCTAGGGTTCCTTAACCAGGGTTCTGTGGATCTCTAGGGTTCCTCAACCAGGGTTCCATGGATCTCTAGGGTTCCTCAACCAGGGTTCCATGGATCTCTAGGGTTCCTCAACCAGGGTTCAGTGGATCTCTAGGGTTCCTCAACCAGGCTTTCATGGATCTCTAGGGTTCCTCAACTAAAGTTCCATGGATCCCTAGGGTTCCTCAACCAGGCTTCCATGGATCTCTAGGGTTCATCAACCAGGGTTCCATGGATCTCTAGGGTTCCTCAACCAGGCTTCCATGGATCTCTAGGGCTCATCAACCCATGTTCCATGGATCTCTAGGGTTCCTCAACCAGGGTTCCATGGATCTCTAGGGTTCCTCAACCAGGGTTCCATGGATCTCTAGGGTTCCTCAACCAGGGTTCCATGGATCTCTAGGGTTCATCAACCAGGGTTCCATGGATCTCTAGGGTTCATCAACCAGGGTTCCATGGATCTCTAGCGTTCCTAAACCAGGCTTTCATGGATCTCTGGGGTTCCTCAACCAGGGTTCCATGGATCTCTGGGGTTCCTCATCCAGGGTTTCATGAATCTCTAGGGTTCCTCAACCAGGGTTCCATGGATCTCTAGGGTTCCTCAACCAGGCTTCCATGGATCTCTAGGGTTCCTCAACCAGGCTTCCATGGATCTCTAGGGTTCATCAACCAGGGTTCCATGGATCTCTAGGGTTCATCAACCAGGGTTCCATGGATCTCTAGCGTTCCTAAACCAGGCTTTCATGGATCTCTGGGGTTCCTCAACCAGGGTTTCATGAATCTCTAGGGTTCCTCAACCAGGGTTCCATGGATCTCTAGGGTTCCTCAACCAGGGTTCCATGGATCTCTGGGGTTCCTCATCCAGGGTTTCATGAATCTCTAGGGTTCCTCAACCAGGGTTCCATGGATCTCTAGGGTTCCTCAACCAGGGTTCCGTGGATCTCTAGGGTTCCTCAACCAGAATTCCTGTGGATCTCTAGGGTTCCTCAACCAGGGTTCCATGGATCTCTAGGTTTCCTCAACCAGGGTTCCATGGAAGGGAAGTGAGGACGGGAGAAGACATCGAGGAGCGTGGAGGACACCACCATGCTGGGGGGATGCACACTGGCAGCATTTGATGGGCACAGTAGCAGAAATTGATGGGCACACTGGCAGCAATTGATGGGCACATTTGCAGCTATTGATGGGCACAGTGGCAGCATTTGATGGGTAAAATAGCTGCGTTTGATGGCACAGTGGTGGCAATTTATTGGTAGAGTAGCAAGAAATATAAATCTCCTGCATTTTTTTTTAATAAATGGCACACAGACCCCAAAGGTCCCTCAAAAGCCATTCAAGACCTCTAAGGGTCATTTATGCCATGTAGTAGAATTTTGGTCCTGTTTAAAAAAATATATATATTTGCCAGCATTTTTTTTAGCACATGTAGCACATCCTACAGCTATAATTCAAATAAAATGCATAGAGTCTGGCCTAAAATGCATCCCAGACCCTTTGAGTTTAAGAAGGTACCGCATGCAAAAAACAAAAGCAAAACAAGTCTGAGATCCCCCAGGAAATTAATTTGAGCATGCAGCCTTGCTGGCCAGGAAAAGGGGATGAGCGTGCCCCCTTCCTCTCCTGAACCAAACCAGGCCACATGTCCTCAATATAAAGGGGTGCCTTGCCAGGGGGGACCTAGGCTTTGTGAGGCCGTAAGCAAAACCTAGACATGGGGGCCCCAATTCAAAAAATTTGAAGCAAATAAAAATGGCTGCAGAAAGATGCATAGATCTCGCACACAGTGATTAAGCAGAGGCAAATTAGGTGGCCGCGGGGCCCCTGTGAGTGCGAGGCCTTAGGCGACCGCCTAATTTGCCTAATTAAAGAGCCCTCTCCCAGGGCTAATCAGAACCTTAAAGTCCCATTAAGTCCCATTAATAATAAGAGGGCCCCCAGATACCGCCTCCCAATGTGAATGAATATGGGGCATATAGTAGGACGCTTCTACACAAAATTATTTATTTTCAAATAAATTCCAAAATTGAAAAAAAAAAAAATAGGTTAAATTTGCATACCGCTTTTTAAACTTCCATGATCATTTGCATAGGACTATTTCGGCACGGTCACATGATGAGAGGCTCGCCTGGATGCCGTTCCCATCCAATGTAAGAAAAAAAAAAAGCATCTTCAGAGTAAAATAAAATATTTTGTAAATGTCACTGCGAGAAATTTGAATATTTGAAGACATTTTCTTTAAATTGACATGAATTGCTGTTATTTTCACGTGGCAGGTATGTCGGTGGCGCCTCTTCCGCGTCACATTCTAAGTTATTGTCTCTCTGATTACCAATCAATCAATCACGGGAAGAAGGAAAGGTTACATTTCCACACGCCGCTCTCTCCCCGGCAGGCGGAGGTTTTCATAAACAGAGTGACATTTTGCTGTTCAGTCACCTTTATTAATGAATAAAACTATCGGAATAAAATATTTCTTGATTAATTAACTTAGCGAGGGGGGAGCGCTCGATCATTTCCTGCTTGTAGCGCACGAACTGAACGCAGAGCGCGACACATCACGCCTTTCAGACAAACGACGTTCCTGGAAATTGTGAGGGTTACATCATAATTACCGCGACCTTGTGAGAGGAAGACCGAAAACAATTGTAAGCAATTACTGATTTATGTCATGGGGATTAATTAGGTAAAAGCATGATATGTCGCCGCCCGTAAGACGAGCGCACAATCCGATCGTACAGATCAAATTCTTTGAGCATTTGTGCTGTGTACACACTCATTTTCAAGAGATTTTTTTGTGCGCTAGTAAATGTTTTTTCACATTTTTTCTAGCATGTTTGCAACGTTTTTGAGCTTTGGCGTTTTAGGGAGTCGGCCCCAGCCACCATCCTAACCAGCGACTCGTTCCTGCTGTCAGGACTCTCCACCCTATTGGTGTGGTACTGTATGGTTTTTACAGGGAGGACTCCACACCTTTTTCTGGCATGGTGTTTCTCTTCAAATAAAGGGACTAGTATGCAGTGGCGTCACTAGGGTTGGTGTCACCTGGTGCGGTAAAACATGGTGTCACCCCCTCCTGTCTAGGTAGGTAGCGCAAGGTCATGGGGCACACCCCAAACTGGGCCCTGTAAATGATAGTATAGGGTGGTAAAGTGACAGGTTAGGGTAGGTTGGGGTGGTATAGTGGCAGGTTGGGATGATATAGGGCAGGTTAGGGTAGTATAGAGTGGTATGGTGGCAGGTTGGGTGGTACAGGGCAGGTTGGGGTGGTACAGGGTAGGTTAGGGTAGTATAGAGTGGTATAGTGGCAGGTTGGGTGGTACAGGGCACGTTGGGGTGGTACAGGGCAGGTTAGGGTTTTATAGAGTGTTATAGTGGCAGTGTGGGGTGGTACAGAGCAGGTTGGGGTGGCACAGGGCAGGTTGGGGTGGTACAGGGCAGGTTAGGGTATTATAGAGTGGTATAGTGGCAGTTTGGGGTGGTACAGGGCAGGATGGGGGTGGTACAGGGCAGGTTGGGGTGGCACAGGGCAGGTTGGGGGTGGTACAGGGCAGGTTAGGGTATTATAGAGTGGTATAGTGGCAGTGTGGGGTGGTACAGAGCAGGTTGGGGGTGGTACAGGGCAGGTTGGGTGTGGTACAGGGCAGGTTAGGGTATTATAGAGTGGTATAGTGGCAGTTTGGGGTGGTACAAAGCAGGTTAGGGTATTATAGAGTGGTACAGGGCAGGTTGGGGTGGCACAGGGCAGGTTAGGGTATTATAGAGTGGTGTAGTGGCAGTTTGGGGTGGTACAGGGCAGGCTGGGGGTGGTACAGGGCAAGTTGGGGTGGTTCAGGGCAGGTTAGGGTATTATAGAGTGGTATAGTAGCAGTTTGAGGTGGTACAGGGCAGGTTGGGGGTGGGACAGGGCAGGTTAGGAACTGTTCAATCCATCATCGGAAAATGTAAAGCGTATGGCACAACTGCCAACCTACCAAGATACGGCCGTCCACCTAAACTGACCGGGCCGGGCAAAGAGAGCATTCTTCAGAGAAGCAGCCAAGAGGTCCATGGTAACTCTGGAGGAGCTGCAGGGATCCACAGCTCAGGGGGGAGAATCTGTCCACAGGACAACTATTAGTGGTGCTCTCCACAAATCTGCCCTTTATGGAAGAGTGACAAGAAGAAAGACATAAGAAGTCCTGTTTGCAGTCTGTGAGAAGCCATGTGGGGGAGGGGACACAACAAACATGTGGAAGAAGGTGCTGTGGTCAGGTGACACCAACATTTTTGCCTATCATGTGTGGGGGAAACTAACACTGCACATCCCCCTGAACACACCATCCCCACTGTGAAACATGGTGGTGGCAGCATCATGTGGTGGGGATGCTTTTCTTCAGCAGGAACAGAGAAGCTGGTCAGAGTTGATGGGAAGATGGATGGAGACAAATACAGGACAATCTTAGAAGAAAACCTGTTAGAGTCTGCAAAAGACTTGAGACCGGGGCGGAGGTTCACCTTCCAGCAAGACAACGACCCTAAAGTACAGCCAGAGCTACAATGAAATCAGGGGCGGACTGACAACTCATGGGGCCCCCGGGCAATAGAAGATTATGGGGCCCCCAGGCTTACAGATGGCCACCAAGCCAGGTGGCAGTACAGAGTCGGGGGAGCTAAAATATTGGGATTTTCACATCAAAAGCATGTAGGTTTTGGACATATCAGGGACAGATGTAAAAAAAACACAGATTTTTACATACTGTTGCTGGTTTTATTGAGCCTGGCAACCCTGATGGGGCCCCCTAGTGGCATGGGGCCCTCGGGCAGTGCCCGAGTTTGTCAATGGTCAGTCCGCCCCTGAATGAAATAGTTTAGATCAAAGCCTATTCATGTGTTAGAATGGCCCAGTCACAGTCCAGACCTAAATCCCATTGAGAATCTGTGGCAAGACTTGAAAATTGCTGATCACAGACGCTCTCCATCCAATCTGACAGAGACAGAGATATTTTACAGAGAAGAAGAATGGGCAGAAATGTCCCTCTCTAGATGTGCAAAGCTGGTAGAGACACCCCCAAAAAGACTTGTAGAGCAAGGGGGTTCTACAAAGTATTAACTCCGGGGGGCGCCATACAAATGCCCCTCCCCCCAATATTTTCACAGATTTATTTGTATCATTTTCCTTCCACTTCACAATTATGTGACACTTTGTGTTGTGTCTATCACATAAAATCCCCAATAAAATACATTTACATTTTTGGGTGCAACATGACAAGATGTGGGAAATTTTAAGGGGTGTGAATACTTTTTCAAGGCACTGTAACAATAAAAACCAGCCCCCCCCCCCCCCGTGTATAATTCATGTCTTCAGAGTCTATGACTTATTATAGTTAGTAATACCTGCATTCCGGAATTGGTAAATCTGATCGTTATCTACGTCGTTTTGCGGGCGCCGTGGGATAAGTAGGAATAGCGCTTTAATTGTCTGCCGGCAATATGGCGTCCCCGGTTACATCTTCTTTTTATTTCCCCGTTGCTATTTTAATTGCGGTCGTTCCGCCAGTCGTAGACCGGGCGCCTCCTTCCCCCTGAATGTATTTCAGGCGCCTTCCCGAGAATACGCGAAGCCCCCCCCGAGCCTCCATATTGTGTGTCATTACATTGTTACGCGGCTCTAGGGAACGCGCTTATTGCATTCCGCCGTCCCTCCGGAGAGGAAACCGCGCCAGCTGTGAGATGTGAACACGCGGGTCAGCACATAACCACATTTTCTATAACTTAAATTAGGTAGTGCGGCAATGTGATTCCCACGCTACGCTCCCCTTTATTCTCTCCTCTGGAGTGACGGAAACTTAAAGGGACACAGTTTTTTTAGGCAGGGGGGGGGGGGTAATACGAAAATCCCCCAGCGCGCTCTCGGTACAAGGAGCCCGTTTTACCAGATTTGGTTAAAAACAAAAGGTTCTGCTGCATACATTCCCAAAAGTAAAGCTGCGCCAAGGCTCTGATAAAGAAAATATATATATTTGTATAGGCAAATGACGGCAGGGCGTGGTGCGCTATTGTTCTGGGACGACGTTACATGACCATCTCCTGTACTATGTCTACAGTCTCTGATCATCTCCTAAATTATGTCTGCAGTCTCTGACCATCTCCTGTACTATGTCTGCAGTCTCTGACCATCTCCTGTACTATGTCTGCAGTCTCTGACCATCTCCTGTACTATGTCTGCAGTCTCTGACCATCTCCTGTAGCATGTCTGCTGTCTCTGACCATCTCCTGTAGTATGTCTCCAGTCTTTGACCATCTCCTGTACTATGTATCCAGTCTCTGACCATCTCCTGTATTATGTCTGCAGTCTCTGACCATCTCCTGTAGCATGTCTGCTGTCTCTGACCATCTCCTGTAGTATGTCTCCAGTCTCTGACCATCTCCTGTATTATGTCTGCAGTCCCTGACCATCTCCTGTATTATGTCTGCAGTCTCTGTCCAACTCCTGTACTATATCTGCAATCTCTGACCATCTCCTGTATTATGTCTGCAGTCTCTGACCATCTCCTGTATCATGTCTGCAGTCTCTGACTATGACGCATTCCAGCGAGAACCTCGGCCGTGTGTACGCTCCTGGCTCGCCCCGCCCGTCCGGAATCCCGTCGAGCGAATAGAGAGCAGGCTCTCTTTTTGCTCGACGGCCCAGCTGGATGAATGGCTGGTTGCCATTCCCAACGGGCGGGTCGCCGATTTCGACGGCCGGCCGAGAACCTCGACGGGCGGAACGATGTGTTCTGCCCGTCGAGGTTCTCGTACGTGTGTACGCCGCCTCATTTGTATAAATTGGAGAGTTGGGGGGACATTGGCCCCCATCCAGCACTCTAGGAGATATTCACAGAACGCGGTGTGTGTCTTCCCTTCTCATGTCCGGCTCTTCAGCTTAATAAATTCCCACGCCAATTACGGAGGAACGCGGCTTCCCATTAATATCCTCTCCTGTACACAGGATGAAAAATGACTTGTTTGCTGAGGACGTTGCGATGTCTGCGTCTCTAACCCCCCCCCCCCCCCCCCCCACCTCCGCGCCGCGAAAAAAAATGTATTTCTCAGATTTTCCCAATTCTCTGAGCGGTCTCTGATAGTTAGCCGGCTGCTGGAATCAGTTAAGGCTCATTAAGAGCCGAATTCCCCGTCCAGACACAAGGAAGGTGGAAGGCGAGACGGTTGCCGCCATTGGCTGAGCCGTGATAAATATTTGGCTTTAATGGTGAGAACATTTCACTGCAACAAACAAACGTATCGAAATTCCTTCCAGAGAAATTGTTTCCATTTTTGTTTTTTTGTTTTGTTTTGCTGTATTATTGCATACATTTATATTTTGTATCACTTTACTTTTTGGAAAAGAATGTCTATAAGTCATCTTTAGTTAAAGAGGGAGGTTCACCCTAAATATACTAAGGGCCAGATTCAGGTAGATAGGAGCATCTTTGCTCTGGAGTAACGCATCTCATTTACGTTACTCTGGCGAAATTTTAGGAGCAAGTGCTGTTATTCATGAAGCACTTGCTCCTAAAGTTGCGGCAGCGCATCGCAAATGAGCCGGCGGAATTCAAATTGGGCGGGTACGGGGCGTGTATTATTTAAACTAAGCGCGATCCCGCGGCGAACGTACTGCGCATGCGTCGAGTGTCAATGCATCCCAGTGCGCATGCTCCAAATTCTGTCAGTGAACGTCAATGACGTCAAATCCCCATTCATGAACGTTTTACGCAAGCGACGCGATTTTTTTTTTCCGACGCGATGACGACGGCCATACTTAACATAGGATACTCCACTAGGGGGCTGCTTTATCTTTACGCCGCGTATCTCTTATGGAAACGTCGGAAAGTCACTGCGTCGCGCCCGAATACGATCGTGAATTGCCGATTCCCGCTGATTAACATATTTTTTCGGCGTTAATCAGCGGGAACGCCCCCGGCGCCATTTTTTAATTAAAGTTGCGATGCGATGGCGAAATTCAATTACGCCGATCGCATCGGAACTCCAACCCGGCGTTTCTTGTTTTCTGGTTACAGAAAACAGAAACGCCGGCTCAAAGTGACAGTTAGGCTGGAGTATCACTGATACTCCAGCCTAACTCTACCTGAATCTGGCCCTATGTCTCATGTGATCCAGCATACTGGCGTCAGCGCCAGTATGCTGTCTTTTTTTTTAAATGCACACTTACTGTGTAATCTTTAATTTTAATTTCTTTCCCCCGCGGTGGATGGCGCCTATACAGCCCGTCACATCTTACGAAAATACCCGATTTAGGACTCGGGTATTCTCGGCGCAATGCGGCGCCTGCGCACAGACCTGGGAGCTGACTTGCGCAGCCGCCGTATTTCTCCGAGCCCTATTCCGGCTTTTTTCGGAGGGCGTGACGCGCCATAGCCGTAGGACTCGGAGAAATACGGCGCCTGCGCAGTCCGCTCCTAGGTCTGTGCGCAGGCGCCGCATTGCGCCGAGAATACCCGAGTCCTAAATCGGGTTATTTTCGTAAGATGTGACGCGCTGTACTGGCGCCATCCACCACGGGGGAAAGAAATTAAAATTAAAGATTACGCAGTAAGTGGGGGATTTAAAAAAAAAAAAAAAAACAGCATACTGGCGCTGACGCCAGTATGCTGGATCGCATGGGAGAGATTATATTTAGGGTGAACCACCTCTTTAAAGAAAAAAGGAGGATAATTCTGAATTTAGAACCCTTTCACACTGAAGCGTTTTTACAGCGTTTTAGCGTTAAAAATAGCGCTCTTAAAACGCTCATAAAACTCTCTCCATGCATCTCAATGGGCCCTTTCACACTGAGTCCTGCAAGCAGCATCTTTGGAGCAGCTTTTGAGCGCTAAATAAAACGCTCGGAAAACGTCCCGGTGTGAAAGGGGCCTTAGTGATTCTAAAGACATTTGTTTAACCACTTAAGACCCGGACCGCTATGCAGGTTAAGGACCTGGCCCCTTTCTGCGATTCGGCACTGCGTCGCTTTAACTGACAATTGCGCGGTCGTGCGACGTGGCTCCCAAACAAAAATGGCGTCCTTTTTTCCCCACAAATAGAGCTTTCTTTTAGACAAGAAAAGGAGAGTCACCGCTCCAGGGGAGCCCTGTAGATAATTGGGGATGGTTGGATTACCAAGGTGCTGGCGATGCAAGTAGCAATGGCAATGAAGAGGAAGAAAATGACTAAGCACTAGTTGAGTGCGAAACGCGTCGGCTGTCCTGTTTCTGTGGTTGCGGTGACTGTACATGTTCCTGTTTTTACATTAAAGACAACTTTTTCATTTGAAATTCTCCTGGAGTGCGGCAGTTCATTTTCTTCCTCTTCATTGCCATTAGAGATTTCTTTTGGTGGTGTTTGATCTCCTCTGCGGTTTTTATTTTTTGCGCTATAAACAAAAATAGGGAGACAATTTAATATATATATATATATATATAATTTTACTTTTTTTTACTATAATAAATATGCCCAAAAAATATCTAAAAAAAAAAAAAATTCCCTCAGTTTAGGCCGATACGTATTCTTCTACCTATTTTTGGTAAACAAAAAAAAAAATATCGCAATAGGCGTTTATTGATTGGTTTGCGCAAAAGTTAGAATGTCTACAAAATAGGGGATAGTTTTATGGCATTTTTATTATTATTTTTTTTTTACTAGGAATGTCGGCGATCAGCGATTTTTTTTTTTTTTTTTTTTTTTTCGTGACTGCGACATTGTGGCAGACACATCGGTCACTTTTGACACATATTTGGGACCATTGTCATTTTCAAAAGTGCTGTAAAAATGCACGGGTTACTGTGAAAATGACACTGGCAGTGAAGGAGTTAACCACTAGGGGGCGCTGTAGGAGTTAAGTTAAAGTGGTTGTAAACCCACTTTTTTGACTTTTGCCTACAGGTAAGCCTATAATAAGGCTTACCTGTAGGTAAGGGGAATATCTCCCAAACCTGTACGGTTTAGGAGATATTCCCCCCCCAATGCGCCGCTGATTGCAGCGGCGCATGCGCAGGGGGGACTCCACGGCGAAAGGACCGGACCTTGCCGGATTTAAATCTGTGACGTCATTGCCGCTCCAGCCAATCACAGCGCTGGAGCGGCGATACCTGGAAGACACGCCGAGTCAAGATGATATCTCGCTCGGCGTGGACCAGGTAAGTTCTACACACCTCGTTCCGAGGTAAGTATTTCATAATGAGCTAATTATGCGGTGCATACTAGCTCATTATGACTTTTGCCTTGCAGGAGAAAAACAAATACAAAATTTTGATGCGGGTTTACAACCGCTTTAAGTGTGCCCTAAGTGAGTGTTCTTAGAGTAGTGGGGCGTGGCTGTGCGTGTGACATCACTGATCGTCGTTGTTTACACTCACCTCTCCCCGTTCTTCAGCTCTGTGACCCGATCGCGGGTCCTAGTGAACATCGAGTATGCCAGACCCGCTGATTGGCTCCCACTGCGTCCAATCACAGCGGGAGTAAATCAGCGGCCGCGTGTGTGCCCCAGAAGGGGAGGTGCAGGGTCACGCACTAGGTATGTTATCTGGAGCAGAGCGGCCACAGTATAGGTGCGATGGGATATATACAATGCCATTCTGCTTCTGTCCCGCGTGATCAGCAGGTCCCAGTGGACATCAAGTCCACCAGACCCACTGATTGGCTGCCACTGCGTCCAATCACAGTGGTAGTTAGTTAGCGGGGGTGCGCATGCGTGCCCCAGACCGGGAAGTGCAGGATCATGTACTAGGTATGTGATCTGGTGCAGAGAGGCCGCCCTGCCACAGTATATGTGCAATGGAATATATGCAATGCCGTTCTGCTTCTGTCCTGAATGATCAGCAGGTGCCGGCGGACATGGAGTCTGCCGGACTCGCTGATTGGCTCCCACTATGTCCAATCACAGCGGGAGTGAGTTGGTGGCCGCGCGATCCAGTCCGGGAAGTGCAGGATCACATACTAGGAGAACCACCATGCAGCTGTTCATATGCAATGCCATTCTGCTTCTGTAAGTAAGTAAGTCGGCGGGGTCGCGCGTGCACGCCCCAGACCAGGAAGTGAAGGATCGCGTACTAGGTACGCAATCTTGCACAGGAGAACCGCCCTGCTGCTGTATATGTGCAATGCCATTCTGCGTCTGTCCCGAACGATTGTCAGGTCCTGGAGAACCTCGTGTCCAATCACAGTGGAAGTAAGTCAGCGGGGTCGAGCGTGCACGCCCCAGACCAGGAAGTGAAGGATCGTGTACTAGGTACGCAATCTTGCACAGGAGAACCGCCCTGCAGCTGTATATATGCAATGCCATTCTGCGTCTGTCCCGAACGATCGTCAGGTCCTGGAGAACCTTGTGTCCAATCAAAGCGGAAGTAAGTCGGCGGGGTCGAGCGTGCATGCCCCAGACCAGGAAGTGATGGATCGTGTACTAGGTACGCAATCTTGCACAGGAAAACCGCCATGCAGCTGTATATATGTACAGTATGCGGTCGGCAAGCGGTTAACAAAGTTGCAATATTTTCAGGGTCAGCTTCGGCATTATAGGCACTACTGGCGAGCAACGGAAAATATTCCAGTTCATCACCTGCGCAATTAAGCGGATATTTTGTTATCTCAGCGACTGATATTTCCAATCTTGGAAGGGAAAAAAAATCTAAAAGTTCTCAGAAACATCTTAGATTAAATTTCCCCGAACAGCGTAATATTTCAGCGCGGCGGCACGAAAAGAAGTTTGTTGGCATTTTTCACTCACAAAAGTTTGAACATTTGCGGAGAATTGATGTCGAGCTTTGGCGGTTTTATATTCCCATCTCGCCACTTATTAGGGCGTGAAAAGTAAAAAAAAAAAAATTAAAACCATTAATCGGCACCTTTCTAATAAAACCATCACCCGGCGCGATTCTCTTGGGAGATCAAGTAAGTCAAAAAAATGTGTTCCGTCCAGCATAGCAGGTAAAGGAAGACGCGGCTAAATGACTTCCCCGCTCTGCTCACCGCCAAAAAATGATGGCCCATTCATCACGGGCCGCGGATACAAACGCCAAGAAGTCCAGGTTAAATGGCTCAACCGCGCAGATCGTCCGCTCGCCGCCGTGAGCTTCATAATTACACATCAAAAATTCAATATTAGGCCAACGTGGAATAGATGGGAAATCTATCTATAGCACTCCGAGGAGACGGGATGAATTCTTTGGGGGGGGGGGGGCAAAGAGACCCTGTCACTGCATCCTAAACCTCACTACCGTTTTTTTTTTGTGCGCTATAGAAAAAAATAGAGCGACAATTAAAAAAAAAAACAATATTTTGTAGTTTTTGCTATAATAAATATCCCCGATTTTTTGGTGTGCTATAGACATGGGGGCCAGCGGCCAGCGGCCTCAGGCTGTAATCGGCTTCCAAATTGTTAACCAGGGGATGCATGGGGTGTGCGTTCCCTGGTTAACACTGACAGGTGTCTCAGCCAATTAGGTTCACTGGTTCTGGTTACCGGTAACCTGATTGGCTGTAGCGTCATCGAGGGCGGGAGAAGACATCGAGGGACCATGGAATGAGGATGGCTGACCCCAGAAAGGTAAGTGCTGGACGGGGGGGGGGAAATCTGGCAGCATTTTACAGGACACAGTGGCTACAATTGATGGGCACAGTGGTGACAATTTATGGCACAGTGGCTGCGTTTGATGGCACAGTGGCTGCATTTTGGCATGGCACAGTGGCAACAATTGATGGGCACAGTGGCGACAATTGAGGGCACAGTGGCGACAATTGATGGCACAGTGGCGACAATTGATGCCACAGTGGCGACAATTGATGGCACAGTGGCTGCGTTTGATGGCATGGCACAGTGGTGACAATTGATGGGCACAGCGACAATAAATGATGGCACAATGGCTGCATTTGATGGCACGGCACAGTGGCGACAATTGATGGGCACAGTGGCTGCCTTTGATGGGCACAGTGGCTGCATTTGGCATGGCACAGTGGTGACAATTGATGGCACAGTGGTGACAATTGATGGCTCAGTGGCTGCGTTTGATGGAATGGCACAGTGGTGACAATTAATGGGCACAGTGACAACAATTGATGGCACAGTGGTGACAATTGATGGCACAGTGGCTGCGTTTGACGGCACAGTGGCTGTGTTTAATGGGCACAGTGACAACAATTGATGGCACAGTGGTGACAATTGATGGCACAGTGGCTGCGTTTGATGGCATGGCACAGTGGTGACAATTGATGGGCACAACAGCGATAAACGATGGCACAATGGCTGTGTTTGATGGCATAGCACAGTGGCGACAATTGATGGGCACAGTGGCTGCGTTTGATGGGCACATTGAGGCTGCAATTGTTGTTTTTGTTTGTTTGCGCCCCCCCTAAAAAAAATGGTGCTCTACAAATACCTGTGATAGATCTATATAGAAGAAATGGTCGACATGACAGACGTGTAATACCCGTCCGCTTTGCTAATTGCGCGCCGCGTTCCACAGTCAGCAGAATAAACCCAACAAATATTAACAAACCTAAAGTCATTTAGTACATTATACGCTATTAAAGCGAGGAAATGTCAGCGCCGTGGGAAAACGCAGACAAAAACATTGTGCACACCGCGCAAGCGCTTCAATCCCAACCAATTCCCTGCAGACGTCTTCATGACTGAATAATGCAAATGAAAAAGACTTTGTAATTCCTGTTAGAAACTTTTTTTATCTTATATCTTTTTTGGAGATGTTTTGTCTCGAGAAATAAAATCTCTTGCTTTTTTTTGGTTACAATGTGACAATCACAAGGCGGGGATTAGGAAATCGACTGATAGGAGGATCTGCAGCAGGGAAATAACTCATTTAAGTTGTCAAAGTCAAATGGCAACAAAGTCTCCTGTTGATAAATATTTCTTTGAAGTTTTGTGCACTTTAAGGGACTCTTTACATTACTCTTGTTTGTTTCTTTTGTCTCTTTTGTTGTTTGTCATCATTTTCTTTTTTTTTATCAGAGATCTGTCCTTCAGTTTTTCTGCAGCTTGTTTTACAGATAAAAAAAAAAGGGGGAAGGGGCGTGCAAACAGGGCCACCATCAGGAATTTTGGGGCCCCTTACACAGCTTCAGGCATGAAAATGAGCTTCAGGCCTGTAATGAGCGATCACGGTTGCCCGGTGGTGATCGCGCCCTCCGGGCACACACGCGTCGGCACCAGGGGCAAGCAGGGGGCGCGCACGCGCCCCTAGTGGCTGAAATGCAAAATCACGTTATATTACGTGATTTCGCACAGCCGAGCCGACCTGACGCCGTAAAACCATCCTCGGTGAGGGAATCAGGAAGTGAAGCCTAGCGGCTTCACCGCCCGCTCCCCTACTGCTCATGCGCGAGCCGTGCGACATGAATGGATGATGTCTCCTGGGACACACACAAGGTCCCAGAAGACACCGCTCCCCCATTCCCTAGGGGGCAGCCGAGGAGCGGAAGAAAGAAGATGGACCGCGGATCAGGAAGTGGCAGATTAGATCGGTATGTATAATTTTTTTTTTGCAGCATTTTAGAATTTTTGTTTTCTTGGTGGAGATCCACTTTAAAGGATTTAGAGAAGATCTGTAAAGAAGAGAGGGGCAAAATCCCTCCTGAGATGTGTGCAAACCTGATCACCAACTACAAGAAACGTCTTACTGAGATAGTCCATTCTTTCCCCTTTGGGGGCACAGTAGGGGGGGCCTACTCCCTCAGCCAGAACACTGAAGATGGGTTGTGGATGAGAACCTCTCTCCCTCAGCCTGAACACTGAAGATGGATCATGGAGGAGAACCTCCTTCCCTCAGCCAGAACACTGAAGATGGGTCATGGATGAGAACCTCCTTCCCTCAGCCAGAACACTGAAGATGGGTCATGGAGGATAACCTCCTTCCCTCAGCCTGAACACTGAAGATGGGTCATGGAGGAGAATCTCCTTCCCTCAGCCAGAACACTGAAGATGGGTCATGGAGGATAACCTCCTTCCCTCAGCCAGAACACTGAAGATGGGTCATGGAGGAGAACCTCATTCCCTCAGCCAGAACACAGAAGACGGGTCATGGAGGAGAACCTCCTTCCCTCAGCCAGAACACTGAAGATGGGTCATGGAGGGGAACCTCATTCCCTCAGCCAGAACACTGAAGATGGGTCATGGAGGAGAACCTCCTTCCCTCAGCCAGAACACTGAAGATGGGTCATGGAGGAGAACCTCCTTCCCTCAGCCAGAACACTGAAGATGGGTCATGAAGGAGAACCTCATTCCCTCAGCCAGAACACAGAAGACGGGTCATGGAGGAGAACCTCCTTCCCTCAGCCAGAACACTAAAGATGGGTCATGGAGGAGAACCTCCTTCCCTCAGCCAGAACACTGAAGATGGGTCATAGATGGGTCTTCCAGCATGACAATGACCCAAAACATACCACCAAGGCAACAAATAAGTGGCCTAGTCAGTATCCATATTTTGAGAAGATCTGTAGAGAAGAGTGGAGACCAAAATCCCTCCTTAGATGTGTGAAGACCTGATCATCAACTACAAGAAACGTCTTACGGAGATAGTCCATTCTTTCCCCTTTGGGGGGAACAGTAGGAGTGCCTTAAACCCTCCTGATGACTACAATTATACTCCTGGTACTTGTTAAAGGCCTATACCTTATTTAAATGACAAAGGAAACCAGGCCCTGCCATTGTGGACATGTATCAATTAGGGCTAGGCAATTTTGTCCAAAAAAAATCTGTGATTTAAAAAAAAAACTTGATTCATGATTCAAATCTACTTTTTTTTTTTCATAATGGACACCGCGCCGCCAGTAGTTTTTAGGCGAGAGCGCAGCTTCGGCCTAGTCCGCGCCCTCGCCTAAAAAATCCTGCCCGCAGCTCGCCACAATCCTGGGAAAAGGCCGCGGACTTGTTAAACCCTCTAAGGCCTATACCTTATTTAAATGACAAAGGAAACCAGGCCCAATTTTGGCCAAAAAGGAATCTGAGATTTAAAAAAAAACTTTTTATCTATTTTTTTTTCCTGATGGACACCGCGCCGCCAGGAGTTTTTAGGCGAGGGCGCAGCTTCGGCCTAGTCCGACGCGATATTGGGAAAAGGCAGCGGACTAGGCCGAAGCCTACTCGCCTAAAAAAATTCTGCCCGCAGCTCGCCGCGATCCTGGGAAAAGGCCAAAGCCGCGGCCTCGCCTAAAAAATCCTGCCCGCCGCTCGCCACGAACCTGGGGAAAGGGCGTGAAATAGGCCGAAGCCGCAGCCTCGTCTAAAAAATCCTGCCCGCAGCTCGCCGCGATCCTGGGAAAAGGCCGCGGACTAGGCCGCAGCTTTACCTAAAAAATCCTGCCCGCAGCTCGCCACGAACCTGGGGAAAGGGCGTGAAATAGGCCGAAGCCGCAGCCTCGTCTAAAAAATCCTGCCCGCAGCTCGCCGCGATCCTGGGAAAAGGCCGCGGACTAGGCCGCAGCTTTACCTAAAAAATCCTGCCCGCAGCTCGCCGCAACCCTGGGAAAAGGCCACGGACTAGGCCAAAGCCACGGCCTCGCCTAAAAAATCCTGCCCGCAGCTCGCCACGAACCTGGGGAAAGGGCGTGAAATAGGCCGAAGCCGCAGCCTCGTCTAAAAAATCCTGCCCGCAGCTCGCCGCGATCCTGGGAAAAGGCCGCGGACTAGGCCGCAGCTTTACCTAAAAAATCCTGCCCGCAGCTCGCCGCAACCCTGGGAAAAGGCCACGGACTAGGCCAAAGCCACGGCCTCGCCTAAAAAATCCTGCCCTCAGCTCGCCGCGATCCTGGGAAAAGGCCTTTTCCCAGGATCACGGCGAGCTGCGGGCAGGGTTTTTTTAGGCGAGACCACGGCTTCGGCCTAGACTGCGGAGCGCCAGTCAATTTTTTCCCCAGCCCTAGTATCAATGCAAAAAAAAAGAAAAAAAGTAACAAATTACCATACAGCCGGGGGGGAGGATCCTTTTATGTAACTTCAAAAAGACATTGAAAAAGAGAGAAAAATACAAACCTCATCCCTACCAAAAGAAAGGCTTCCTCAGGTGGAACCATCCAATTTGTCTACTATAATTAGAGGTACACTTAGGATGTTCTCCCAATCACCCGACTGACTGCAAAACCCAAACTCTTTGTTTATTTTTCACCACAAAAATAAAAAATAAATCTTGGATTCTGTATGTAGTCAGGTTTCTCCAGGTAATTCTGTAGCGATGGTAGATTTTTTTCTTCTTTTTATCTTTTTTTTTTTTTTCCTTTCGGTGCTGTAGGCTGATAATCAAACTACACGGCGAATATCTCGGAATGAAAACAATGTAGCTTGTTATCACTTGATCTATCACGTTGTTTCCTGTGTACATCTCCCCTCCACTTTCCTCGGGCTGACATGGTGTCAAAACGGGTTTCATTTGCACGGGGCTTTGAACATCGCGCTTGGCGGCGTGACACGCGTTCATTATCTGGTGCAACACATACACATTAAATATAATAAATATCGGCTTCTCACAAAGTCCCACCACACTGTCACCAGCGATCCGGGTCCCCCTATTTTATTATTATTATTATGATAATCAGAGGATGCCTCATCCTGGATACTTTGAATAATATGAATAAATCGCTCATTATCGCTTAGGTGGAAAGAAAAATAAAACGTGAATTTATGAAAGCTTTTGTTGGAGAGATGAAAATAACTGTATGCATTTAACAGTAAAAAGCTTTATATATATAAAAAAAAGAAAAAAAATCAAGATTTTTTTTTCCTTATCAAAATCTCAATAAACTTTACAAAAAATAAACAAAAAAATAATAGTATAAAAACTAAAATATATTATTAACAAATAATAATTTTCAAAAAACGAAAAAATACTTTTTTGTATTCCTTCCGAAAAATAAACAAACAATAATAATGTAAAAACTAAAACATATTATTTGTATCCCTTACAAAAAAATAAACAAATAATAATAATATAAAAACTAAAACAGATTTTTTTTGCATTCCGTATGAAAAATAAACAAATAATAATAATATAAAAACTAAAAGACTTTGTATTCCTTTATAGGGAACCATTACAAGTCCATTTACGGACTTGTAAAAAACGGACGAGCGGAGGCGGACGTGTGAAAGGGGCCTAATAATAATAATATAAAAACGAAAAAATGATTATTATTATTCCTTACGAAAAATAAACAAATAATAAAAATGTAAAAACTAAAACATATTATTTGTATTCCTTATGAAAAATAAACAAATAATAATAATAATATTATAACAACTAAAACTTTTTTTGTATTACTTTATGAAAAATAAACAAATAATAATAATTATATAACAACTAAAACAGATTTTTTGAATTTCGTATGAAAAATAAACTAATAATAATATATTTTAGTTTTTATATTATTATTATTAACAAATAATAATAATTTAAAAACGAAAACATACTTTTTTGTATTCCTTCCGAAAAATAAACAAATAATAATAATGTAAAAACTAAAACATATTTTTTTGTATTTCTTCCGAAAATAAACAAATAATAATAATATAAAAACTAAAACATATTTTGTGTATTCCTTTACTGAAAAAAAATAAACAAATAATAATAGTATACAAACTAAAACTTTTTTTGTATTCCTTACAAAAAATAAACAAATAATAATAATATAAAAACAAAAGCATATTTGTTGTATTCCTTTACGAATAATAAACAAATAATAATAGTATACAAACTAAAACTTTTTTTGTATTCCTTACAAAAAATAAACAAATAATAATAATATAAAAACAAAAGCATATTTGTTGTATTCCTTTACGAATAATAAACAAATAATAATAATATAAAAACGAAAACTTTTTTTTTTATTCCTTTACAAAAAATAAACAAATATTAATAATATAAAAACAAAAGCATATTTTTGTATTCCTTTACGAAAAATTAACAAATAATAATAATAATAATATAAAAACTAAAACACTTTGTATTCCTTTATGAAAAATAAACAAATAATAATAATATAAAAACTAAAACATTTTTTTTTGTATTATTTATGGGGACCCTTATAGTGGCATGGGGCCCCTGTTCAGTGCCCGAGCACCCCCGAATGTTCAGGTCTGCCCCTGCCTCTTGCTATCCCGTTACTAAATATTCTTACTGACTTTTTACCTCAAAGTTTCCCTCTGTAGTTTTAAAAGGAAAATGGAAAGCAAAGTTTGTATAAGGTGAAGAACTCGCAAAAGAAAATCAATAGGCACCGGCGCTACATTTGTATAAAATTGCTGGAATTGCAATCAAAATACCTTCTAAAATATTTTTTATATTTTCTTTTTCTTTTCAAGCTTAAGTTGAAGAGGCCGGAGCTCAATAATCCTCCTTTCTTCCCATCAAACCATCCAGACACGGAACGCTCTTCCATTAGAAGGGCAGAAGAGAATTGTCATAAACAATCTTATAAAAAGCCTCTTTAGCGACACCTAACCATCCATCTCCTGGCAATGGGACTTTTTTTTTTTTGTTGTTGAAAATCTTTGATAGAGGCCTGTCCATGCAATTGCCGTGAAATAAAATAAGAGCTCAGCGAGATGTGAGATGTCAACCGGCAATTATGCTTTCAAATCCTCGTCTCAAAATGTAGATGATATTTATTTCTGAAAAAAATATTTGAATAAAGAACCCTTGAATAAGTCACCCTAATCCATGTGCCCGGCCCCTAATCTACAAGCAGGGCGCCAGACGCATGGATTTCAATGAGGTTTAGTTTTTATGAAGCACATGATTAAAGCAGGGAGCTCTAATTGGCTTAAAAAAAGGGAGGGCTCGGGGGCGCAGAGCACTGCGCCCCGAGCACACCCTGTCGTGTGACATCAGCAAATTAAAATTTGCTAATGTCTTCCTGAATCTCTTTACGGACAATGAGATATTGGTTCCTGAGACCTGATTGGCCAGAAGCATTAGAACTCCCGACCAATCGGGTCTCAGGACCCACTTCCTGTTCGGCCAGGAGGAGAAACAATGGCCTGGCACTTCTCACGAAAAGCTGGATCAAGATGGCATGAGGACCATCCTGGCACTTCCCACGATAAGCTGGAACAAGATGGAGCGAGCAGCAACCTGGCACTTCCCATGACCAGCTGGAACAGGAAGTGGGTCCTGAGACCCGATTGGCCGGGAGTCCTAATGCTTCTGGCCAATCGGGTCTCAGGACCTCCACTTCCCATGACAAACTGAAGCAAGATGGATCAAGGAGCAGCCTGGCACTTCCCACGACAAGCTGGAGGAAGATAGAGCGAGGGGCAGCCAGGCACTTCCCACGACAAGCTGGAGCAAGATGGAGCGAGGAGCGTCGTTTTACTCCAGCTTGTCGAGGGAAGTGCCTGGCTGCTCCTTGCTCCATCTTGCTCCAGTTTGATGTGGGAAGTGCCGGGCCATTGCTTCTCCTCCTGGCCGAACAGGAAGTGGGTCCTGAGACCCGATTGGCCAGGAGTCCTAATGCTTCTGGCCAATCAGGTCTCAGGACCTCCACTTCCCATGACAAACTTGAGCAAGCTGGAGCGAGGAGCAGCCTGGCACTTCCCACAATAAGCTGGAGAAAGATGGAATGAGGAGCAGCTCAACACTTCCCAAGGCAAGCTGGAGC
The DNA here is from genome assembly GCA_029574335.1 of Rana kukunoris. Lineage (NCBI taxonomy): Eukaryota > Metazoa > Chordata > Amphibia > Anura > Ranidae > Rana > Rana kukunoris. Next base: position 209,516,003 of record CM056057.1, read on the forward strand.
AAGATGGAGTGAGGAGCAGCCAGGCATTTCCCACGATAAGCTGGATCTGATCTGAGAGCATAGGCGTGTGCACAGGGTGTGCCGGGTGTGCGGGAAAAAAATTCACTGATCTCATGCCAACAGCCGCGATCGCGGCTTTGTTTACTTCCGGGTACCCGGGCGTGATGTCATAACGTCGCACCCAGGCCTCCGACGGTCATAGAGATGACCGGTGACCATCTGGTCACCGGTTATCTCTATCCTCCTCATCCAGCACCAGCCAATTCATTCTCTGGCCCCCCGATGGCACGAGAGAGCCTGGAGAAGCCCTGGATGGCTGTGGGAAGGGACGTCCTAAAACAACGATCAAGTGGTGGAACTGCTACTATGATCGCTCTTATGGTACGCAGAATCGCCGGCTGAAAATAAGGATATCTGAATGATGCCTGTAGCGGCAGCCATCATTCAGATATCCGCCCTAAAGTCCAGGTCCGGGCCGAAGCTCCGTGACCGCACCTGCAGGACCCGTGGACCCGATCGCCGCTGGTGTCCCGCGATCGGTCACCGGAGCTGAAGAACGGGGAGAGGTGAGTGTAAACACGCCTTCCCCGTTCTTCACTGTGGCGCTCGTGTGATCGTGTGTTCACTGATATAGGGAACCACAATCAATGACATCACACCTAAAGCCACACCCCCTACAGTTAGAAACACATATGAGGTCACACATAACCCCTTCAGCGCCCCCTTGTGGTTAACTCCCAAACTGCAATTGTCATTTTCACAGTAATCAGTGCAATTTTATAGCACTCTTCAGTGTGAAAATGACAATGGTCCCAAAAATGTGTCAAAATTGTCCGATGTGTCCGCCGTAATGTCGCAGTCATGAAAAAAACCACTGATCGCCGCCATTAGTGGTAAAATTTTTTTTTTATAAAAATGCAATTAAACTATCCCCTATTTTGTCAACGCTATAACTTTTGCGCAAACCAAACGATAAACGCTTATTACCAAAAATATGTAGAAGAATACGTATCGGCCTAAACTGAGGGAAAAAATGTTTTTTTTTTATATATTTTTGGGGGGATATTTATTATAGCAAAAAGTTAAAAATATTGCATTTTTTTTCAAAATCGTCGCTTCATTTTTGTTTAAAGCGCAAAAAATAAAATCCGCAGGGGTGATCAAATACCACCAAAAGAAAGCTCTATTTGTGGGAAAGAAAGGATGACAATTTTGTTTGGGAGGCACGTCGCACGACCGCGCAATTGTCAGTTAACCACTTAAGACCCGGACCAAAATGCAGGTAAAGGACCTTGCCCCTTTTTGCGATTCGGCACCGCGTCGTTTTAACTGACAATTGCGCGGTCGTGCGACGTGGCTCCCAAACAAGATTGGCCTCCTTTTTTCCCCACAAATAGAGCTTTCTTTTGGTGGTATTTGATGGTATTTTATTTTTTGCGCTATAAACAAAAATAGAGCGACAATTTTGAAAAAAATGCAATATTTTTTACTTTTTGCTCTAATAAATATCCCCCCAAAATATATATAATTTGTTTTCCTCAGTTTAGGCCGATACGTATTCTTCTATCTATTTTTGGTAGAAAAAATCGCAATAAGCGGTTATCGGTTGGTTTTCGCAAAATGTATAGTGTTTACAAAATAAGGGATAGTTTTATTGCATTTTTTTATCAATTTTTTTTTTTTTACTACTAATGGCGGCGATCAGCGATTTTTTTTCGTGACTGCGACATTATGGCGGACACTTCGGACAATTTTGACACATTTTTGGGACAATTGTCATTTTCACAGCGAAAAAATGCATTTAAATTGCATCGTTTACTGTGAAAAATGACAGTTGCCGTTTGGGAGTTAACCACAAGGGGGCGCTGTAGGATTTGTGTGTGTTTACAACTGTAGGGGGGTGTGGCTGTAGGTGTGACGTCATCGATCACGTCCCCCTATAACAGGGATGACGCGATCGATGCTGCGGCCACAGTGAAGCACGTGGGAAGCCGTGTTTACACATGGCTCTCCCCGTTCTTCAGCTCCGGGGGCCGATCGCCGCACTGCAGCGGCGATCGGGTCCACGAATCCCGCGGTCCCGGTCACGGAGCTTCGGACCGGGTCATGGGAGCGCACCGCGGGCGCGCGCCCATGACCCACGGCTGGGTACTATTTACTGACGTAAATATACGTGGATGTGCCCAGCCGTGCCATTCTGCCGACGTATATGTGCAGCGACGCAGTGCCGAATCGCAAAAACTGTCCGGGTCCTTTGGCTGCCTAAAGGTCCGGGTCTTAAGTGGATAATATCCGCCCGCAAAACCGATCGCAGTCCAGACTCAGCACATGGCAGACATAATCACTCATCATGATTGACCATATATCCTCTATATGTTACTCATCCGTTGATCGATGTTGTTGAACTTCTGAGAAATCTGCAATGCGGCCAAAAGCAAAAAAATATATAAAAGTGAGACCACATGGGCGAGCGTTCCGTCGATGATTTGCGTATTTCTGAAGTGTGTCCCGTTCTTCGACCCTGAAAATTCCAGCACGGTTCTACAACAGCAAACACGTTTCCTCCGCTCCGGTCGCCATCGTTCTGTATATTTCTTTAATGGGAGCCCCATAAACATAATTAATGAAATGTTCCACCTTTCCCGGGAAGGTCCCACTTGGGCCACCCAGGGGAGGGAGAATTATTGTTATTCATTATCGGGGAGAGATGAGAGCTATCAGGCTCAGTAATTCCTCTAATTAAATACATTTTGATTATTCTGCAAAAATAAATTATTTCGATTTTGCAGATTTATCATAACGATGATAGAAAGTGGGGGGGGGGGCACCCCCTACTGGGAGAGATTTATTAAAGAATAACACAGAGGGGGGGGGGTTCTGAAGGTGTTGCCAAAGTAAGGCTTGTTTTACAAGAGTTAATTAAAAGAAAACATAATTCAAGGGATTCTGTAGCTCAGTCACCCCCTCTGCGGGACCTCGCTCGTTGTATGTGCGCCCCATTTGTTTAACCACTTCAGCCCCGGACCATTTTGCTGGTCAGGAAATACTGGCATTAGATGACGACACCCTTTGTTAACTGCTTGCCGACCAGCCGCCGTCGTTTTACGGCGGCAGGTCGGCTCTCCAGGGCGAGAGCCCGTAGCTATACGTCGGCTCTTCAGCTGCCACTGCCACCGCCGCGCGCCACCTATAAGAACGATCAAGTGCCGCTATGATCGTTCATATGGTGAGCAGGATCGCCGGCTGAAGACATGGATATCTGAATGATGCCTCTAGCTGCACCCATCATTCAGATATCCCCCGGCAAAGCCCAGGACGTCATATGACGTCCACCCAGGATGGGAGATCCCATCTGTGGATGTCATATGACAATAGGCGGGTATTGAAGTGGTTAATATTGATTGGACCCTGGGCAAACATTTTCTTGGGCCCTCCCGAATCCACTTTATCAATTATTTGCAGGCCATTTGGGCTCGAGGGGCAGCTGCTTTGGGCCTCACAACAATGACTGAGCCTGGGGCAGCTTCCCCTTTTTGCCCTGCTCACAAAGATGCTTCCGACTCTGACAGGGCCACCCTCGAACTTAGCTTAAATATAGGGCTGGTAGAGATGGTAATCTCCGGGTATCTTCTTCTCTAGTTACCTCTTCCCACCAATCATTTCCTAGCACCCCTTTTTCCTCCTCTGACTCTTCACGTATTTATTTGTAAAAAAAATCTTGAAAACCATTTATTATTTTCCTTCCACTTCACAATTATGTGCCACTTTGTGTTGGTCTATCACATAAAATCGCAATACAGTGGAACCTTGGATTACGAGCATAACCCGTTCCAGGAGAATGCTTGTAATCCAAAGCGCTTGCATATCAAAGCGAGTTTCCCCATAGAAGTCAATGGAAACAAAGGTAATTTGTTCCGCATTGACTTATATGGCATGCAATACCGCATGTTGCCAGATGTGGGGGGGGGGGGGGCGGAGAGACTCGAAAATACTCGGAGGCAGTTTGGCTGAATTTTGAAACCCCTGGAAAGTCTTGGGAACTGAGTATTTCCAAGTGTTTCCGGGCATTTCGGGGCATTTCCAGCTCCGATCAGCTCCGAGTGCACTTCTGAAAGGGGACGATCCTGGAGTCACAGGCGCCTGGGTGCAGAAATATTTCTGGTGCCCCCACGTGGGCGTGGTCATCTTACCAACTCCTCCCCTTTACACATATTTCTATGGCAACGACTCGAATGCATATGCTCCCCTAACACGGACAAGGAGAATACGTCAGGAACGGACCGCCCTACGGTGATGTCACTGCACGGCTGCTTCGCTCTCCTCCTCTGACAGGAGGAGGGAGGGGGGATGGGCTTGGGCAGGAAACACAGAGGCGGCGGCGGTGACCAGTGGGGAGAGCCGCCTCTGGAGACGGACAAGGAGAGGAGGAGGGAGGGGGGAACACCCTGGTGCTTCATTCCCCCCACCTCTGTGGCGCCTGGGTGCACAGCACCCCACGCACCTGCCTAGGATCAGCCCTGGGAAGAATGGTCAAACATTCCCATAGACACACCCCTAAACCTTGTGGGCGGCCTTCATAGAAGAGTTGAAGCTGTTATAGCTGCAAAGGGCGGGGCCAACTCAAAATTGAACCCCCTGGACTAAGACTGGGATGCCGTTAAAGTATCATGTGCGTGTAAAGGCAGGCGTCCCAATACTTTTGGTAATATAGGGCCAGATTCAGAAAGTATTTACCACGGCGTATCTATAGATACGCCGCGTAAATACTAAGAATAGCCGGCGTATCTTTTTTTCTGTATTCAGAAAAGAAGATACGCCGGCTTTCTCCTAAGATACGAGCGGCGTAATTCGCTTACACCGTCGTATCTTAAGTTGCATATTTACGCCGGCCGCTAGGTGGCGCTTCCGTCTGTTTTCGCTTAAATTATGCAAAAGAGCTATTTACGCCGATTCACGAGCGTACTTGCGACGGCGCGTCGCATTTTACATCGTTTGCGTAAGCAAATCGTTACCCCTGCTATAGCAGGCCCAGCCAATGTTAAGTATGGACGTCGGGACCGCGTCGAATTCTACGCCGGTTACGCCGTTTGCGTAAATCGTTCGTGGAATGGGGCTCGACGTAAGTTCCGTTCACGTCGTTTACATTGAGAAATAGCAACGTGATTTCTCGCATGCGCACTGGACCGCATGCGCCGTCCAAAAAAACCCGTAAATGACGCGGGGTCATGATTCATTTACACGAATCACGCCTTCCACTTCAGAAATTTGAATTGCGCGGCCTCACGCCGGGCACTTTACGCTACGCCGCCGCATATTATGGGCAAGTGCCTTAATCCGAAAGCACTTGCTGCATATTATGCAGCAAGTGCTTTCGGATTAAGGCACTTGCCCATAATATTTGCGGCGGCGTAGCGTAAAGAGGAAACGCTACGCCGCCGGACAGATATATCCTATACTGGTGAGGCGCACGGCATGGAGATTTATAGGTGTCAGATGGTTGACAATTTGTTTGCTTGGGTTTGACAGATTTGTTTTCACTTATGTATCTGATTGTACTTACTTCGATGGATACATTGTTGCAATAGCATGGGGAGCGCTTTGTTGTTTCCTATGAATGTGATATATTGATAGACACTAATTAGGTTTTGAAAATAAACATTTGTTTTTCCACGGCACTGTTATTTTTGCAGACAGATATTTAGGTTGAATTTTATCTTATAGCAGAGCTCCGCCCAAAGGGGGAACCTCTGCTTGTTTGCCCTCCCCCCCTTTTGTGGGGGAAGAGGGGTGGGTACCTGTTTTTGTGCAGGTACCCTTCCCTACTTCCAGGAGACCTGCCGGCAGTTTCCCCCCAGGGCTCTGCACTCACTATATCTGATCTCCCCAGGACTATGCATTCACTATATCTGATCTCCCCAGGACCCTGCATTCACTATATCTGGTCTCCCCAGGACCCTGCATTCACTATATCTGGTCTCCACAGGAGCCTGTAGTCACTATATCTGGTCTCCCCAGGAGCCTGCACTCACTATATCTGATCTCCCCAGGAGCCTGCACTCACTATATCTGCTCTCCCCAGGAGCCTGCACTCACTATATCTGCTCTCCCCAGGACCCTGCATTCACTATATCTGGTCTCCCCATGACTCTGCATTCACTATATCTGGTCTCCCCAGGACTCTGCATTCACTATATCTGATCTCCACAGGAGCCTGCAGTCACTATATCTGGTCTCCTCAGGAGCCGGCAGTCACTATATCTGGTCTCCCCAGGACTCTGCATTCACTATATCTGATCTCCACAGGAGCCTGTATTTACTACATCTGGTTTCTCCAGGACTCTGCATTCTCTATATCTGATCTCCCCAGGACCCTGCACTCACTATATCTGGTCTCCTCAGGACCCTGCATTCACTATATCTGGTCTCCCCAGGAGCCTGTAGTCACTATATCTGCTCTCCTCAGGAGCCTGTATTTACTACATCTGGTCTCTCCAGGACTCTGCATTCTCTATATCTGATCTCCCCAGGACCCTGCACTCACTATATCTGGTCTCCCCAGGACTCTGCATTCACTATAACTGATCTCCCCAGGACCCTGCACTCACTATATCTGGTCTCCCCAGGAGCCTGCAGTCACTATATCTGCTCTCCCCAGGAGCCTGCAGTCACTATATCTGCTCTCCCCAGGACCCTGCACTCACTATATCTGGTCTCCCCAGGACTCTGCATTCACTATATCTGCTCTCCCCAGAACCTGTATCTATTTACTCGGCGTAATATAATCTTTCACATTATACAAAAAAAATTGGTCTAATTTTGCTGTTTAGTCTTTTTTAAAGCGCCCCCATCCCCGCAAGCTCGCGCAGCAAAGAATACGCATACGCAAGTCACGCTCGCATATGTAAACATCGTTCAAATCACACATGTGAGGTATCGCCGCAATCGCCAAAGCGAGAGCAATAATTCTAGCATTAGACCTCCTCTGTAACTCTAACCTGGTAACCGTTATTTATTTTAAGCTTTGCCCATGGAGATTTTTAGGTTCCCGTAGTTTATCACCATCCCACGAGTGGGCGCAATTTCAAAGTTTGCCATGTTTGGTATCTATTTACTCAGCGTAACATCGTCTTTCACATTATACAAAAAAATTGGGCTAATTATAGTTTTTTTTAAAGCGCCCCTGTCCCCCGCGAGCTCGCGCAGGCAAAGGAAACGGATACAGAAGTCGCGCCCGCATATGTAAACGGTGTTCAAACCACACATGTGAGGTATCGCCGCGATCGCCAGAGCGAGAGAAATAATTCTAGCACTAGACCCCCTCTGTTACTCTAACCTGGTGACCTTAATTTTTTTTTAAAGCGTTGCCTATGGAGATAGGCAACTTTTTTCTGCCGTTCATAAATGTCCGTGGTTGCGGGAACGTGCCAGTAAAAATAGCCGAGATCGATTTGGCTTGAAACTGCGAATGGGGATTGGAGGCAGGGGGTGATGGTGGCTGCAGTGGCACCACAGAGGAGGATGGAGGCAGGGGGAGAATGGAGGCAGGGGGTGTTAGTGGCAGGGGGTGATGGGAGGCAGGGGGTTTGGTGGCACTGCAGAGGGTGGGGGATAGAGACAGGGGTTGTTGGTGGCACCGCAGAGGGGGATGGAGGCAGAGGATGATGGAGGCAGGGGCTGATTGGAGGCAGGGAGCCTGGGAGTGATTGGAGGCAGGGGGTGATTGGAGGCAGGGGGTGTTGGTGGCACCGCAGAGGGGGATAGAGGCAGGGGGCCTGGGGGAGATTGGGGGCAGGGGGAGATTGGGGGCAGGGGGTGTTGGTGGCACCCAAGAGGGGGATGGAGGCAGAGGATGATGGAGGCAGGGGCTGATTGGAGGCAGGGAGCCTGGGGGTGATTGGAGGCAGGGAGCCTGGGGGTGATTGGAGGCAGGGGGTGATTGGAGGCAGGGGGTGTTGGTGGCACCGCAGAAGGGGAATGGAGGCAGGGGATGATGGAGGCAGGGGGTAATTGGAGGCAGGGGGCCTGGGGGAGATTGAAGGCAGGGGGTGTTGGTGGCACCACAGAGGGTGATGGAGGCAGGAGACAATGGAGGCAGTAGGTGATTGGAGGCAGGGGGCCTGGGGGAGATTGGAAGCAGGGGGCCTGGGGGAGATTGGAGGCAGGGGGCCTGGGGGAGATTGTGGCACAACAGAGGGGGGTGAAGGCAGGGGATGTTGGAGGCAGGGGGGGATGGAGGCAGAGGGGGATGGAGGCAGAGGATGATGGAGGCAGGGGCTGATTGGAGGCAGGGAGCCTGGGAGTGATTGGAGGCAGGGAGCCTGGGGGTGATTTGAGGCAGGGGGTGATTGGAGGCAGGGGGTGTTGGTGGCACCGCAGAAGGGGAATGGAGGCAGGGGACGATGGGGGCCTGGGGGAGATTGAAGGCAGGAGGTGTTGGTGGCACCACAGAGGGTGATGGAGGCAGGAGACAATGGAGGCAGTAGGTGATTGGAGGCAGGGGGCCTGGGGGAGATTGGAAGCAGGGGGCCTGGGGGAGATTGGAGGCAGGGGGCCTGGGGGAGATTGTGGCACAACAGAGGGGGGTGAAGGCAGGGGATGTTGGAGGCAGAGGGGGATGGAGGCAGAGGGGGATGGAGGCAGGGGGTGATGTGATTAATTAATTTGCCCTTATTATATTGAAAATAACAAAAATATATATATATATTTTTTTTACCTTAATATCTACCTTCAATCACATTGCTATTTGCCTGGCGTACTTGTTTGTGGCCTAAATACTGAAATTTGCACCTAATTTTTTTTTTTAATTTAGTAACTTTTGTGAAATGCCAGTAAAAACGCGTCTGCGTCAGTAAATGTTGGGTGTTGTGCCAGTAAATTTCAATCTGGTAGGTTGGCGACACTGGCTACGCCTCTGATGAAAGGGTTAAAATTCCACGACACAAGTCCATTCCGTAGATATACTCCACTTTACCCAACTACAGGTCCTCGCTATTAATAGCGGCGCCATTGATACTTTACGATCTATTAAGCCCTTTCTCAATCATCCCCGCTCTCTGATCTATGGCGGTTTTCAGTAGGGCCCGCCATCATCTAAGAATAAATGAATTTGGTTATCTGTGTACGTCGGGCTAAGTAATGTTCCGGTCCATTTATTTTACGACGCGGAATGTATTTTAGATGCAAATACTGTACATGCCGTAGCGTTTTTTCTAATCCGCCATATTTTAATTATAACAGCAGGTTAACATAATCAATTATTTGATGAATGTGTGCGGCCGGGACGCGAGGCTTCTCGGGTCTTGTGAGGAAGACATAAATCACGCAGATAAAGGTTAAACAGTCATAAGCATAACAATAAAAATAATCATTTACTTAATGTCCTCCTAAAATCACCGCATTTATTTTCTACCTGCCCGACGTTTACCCCGTACCTTTTATTTTTTTTTGTTACGTTTGTGAAGATGATCTTTTGTATCCATCACGGCGGATTTAAATGTTTAAAAATTATCATTTCGGGTGAATTGTTCTTTTGCACAATGAACATGATTTTCGCAGAGAACGTGTAATTATACTAAAGGGAAAAAACGAGAACAGAATTTATTTAAGGAAAAAGTTGAGGTTGTGCGGAAAAAGTTGAGCGTTTCGTGATTTAATCGCTTAAGCCCCGGAAGCATTATGCGCAGGTAAAGGACCTGGCCCCTTTTTGCGATTCGGCACTGCGTCGCAGTGGCTGATCACGTGGCTAAGAGGGCCTCCTTTTACCGAGATCTGAGATGCAGGGTGTCAGACTGACACCCCGCATCACGGATCGCCGTGCTGCGCGCCCCCACGGGCATGCGCCGGCATGTTATCCTGCTGGACGTCAATAGACGTCCAGTCAGGATAACAGAACCACTTCCCGGACGTCAATTGTCTGTTGACCGGGTGGGAAGTGGTTGAAGAAAATAAGAGGATCATTCTGCATTTAGTGATTCTATAGACATTTGTTTAACCACTTCAATACCCGGCCATTGACAATTGACGGCCAGAGATGGGATCTCCCATCATAAGTGGCCATCAATTGACGGCCTGGGCTTTGCGGGTGTATATCTGAATGATGCCTGCAGCCAGAGGCATCATCCAGATATCCTCTTCTTCAGCTGGCGGTTCCGCCGCTTGATCGTTCTTACAGGCCGCGGGAGGGGACATCCCCCCTCCCGCCGCCATCCGGTGCTTCTCCGGGCTCTCCCGTGCCTTCGGGGGCCCAGAGAACGAATCGTCCGGCGTCGGCAGGAAGCATAGAGATGACTGGTGACCAGATGGTCACCAGTCATCTCTATGACCGTCGGAGGACCCGAACACGATGTGATGACGTCACGCCCGGGTCCCCGTAAGTAAACAAAGCCGCGATTGCGGCTGTAAGCAACCATTCATGAAATGGGTAAATTTTTTTCACTGATCTCATGGTTTCCAGCCTGGAGGAGAGATGTGAGGTCTTATTGACCACCCCGCATCTCTCCTTAAAGAGGACCTGTCACACACATTTCCTATTACAAGGGATGTTTACATTCCTTGTAATAGGAATAAAAGTGGGAAAAAAAATTGAAAAAAAGTGTAAAAATAAATAAAAAATAAGTAAAAAATAAAAGATAAAAAAAAAATTAAGAAGCCCCTGTCACCGATAGCTCGCGTGCAGAAGCGAACGCACACGTAAGTCCCGCCGACATATGTAAACGCTGTTTAAACCACATAAGTGAGGTATCGTCGCGTGCGTTAGAGTGCCAGCAACGAATCTAGCACTAGATCTCCTCTATAAATCTAAACTGGTAACCTGTAAAAAATAAATAAAGCGTTGCCTATGGAGATTTTTAAGTACCGAAGTTTGGCGCCATTCCATGAGTGTGCGCATAATTAAAGCGTGACATGTTGGATATCTATTTACTCGTTGTAACATTATCTTTCACATAATACAAAACAAATTGGGCTAACTTTACTGTTTTGTTATTTTTTGAATTCATGAAACAATTTTTTTGACAAAAAAAAGGCGTTTGAAAAATGATTGCGTAAATACCGTGTGAGATAAAACGTTGCATACCGTCGTTTTATTCCCTAGGGTGTCTGCTAAAAATGTTTTATATATATAATGTTTGGGGGTACTGCGTAATTTTCTAGCAAAAAAATTATGATTATTACATGTAGGAGAGAAGTGTCAGAATAGGCCCGGTATGGAGGTGGTATAAAAGCCCGGTATTGAAGTGGTTAACCACTTAAGACCGGGACCATTATGCAGGTAAAGGACCTTGCCCCTTTTTGCGATTCGGCACTGCGTCGCTTTAACTGACAATTGCACGGTCGTGCGACGTGGCTCCCAAACAAAGTTGGTGTTCTTTTTTTCCCCACAAATAGAGCTTTCTTTTGGTGGTATTTGATCACCTCTGCGGTTTTTATTTTTTGCGCTATAAACAAAAATAGAGCGACAACTTAAAAAAAAATCAATACTTTTTGCTATAATTAATATCCCCCAAAAAATATCTTGTAACGGGATGACACGTGATGCCCAGAGACTTTTGAGGGATGGGGGATACTCCTGTGCCAGCGGCATTAATAACTCTTGGGTCTAAGTCCACCCTGTGCCCCTTTTGGGCATAGGGTGGCTAATAAATCATAATTTATGTATTGCAGAAGATGGGACATTACTGGTAGTTCATATTCCAGGATGCCTTGAGATATTACAGGTGATTTTATTCTGACTCCCAACCAGGTCAATAGACTCAGAAGATATACTAATTGTCCATTATGTAAGGCTGTAGAGGTGTTAATTCAGGTCTGCTCCTAGACCTTTCTATTGTATGATAACACTGTTTAAAGCCTTTTGTTTATCAGGTGTAAACACCTTTCTGTCGGAGACAGACCATGGGCCAGATTCAGGTAGATGAGAGCATCTTTGCTCCAGAGTAACGCTTCTCATTTACGTTACTCTGACGACCCTTTCAACGCAAGTACTGTTATTCACATAGCAGTTGCGCGTAAACTTGCGCCAGAGTAACGATAATGCGCTGGCGTAACCCGACGCAAGGGGAAGTGGGTGTGATCATATGTAAATGATGGGTGGAGCCCAGCGCAGAGGCTTACGTTCAGCGCATCAACCACGGAGCATGCGCAGTGAGTGAGGCTCCACTCGCCCCCTTTGTGCGCATGCTCACAACTTCCGTCGGCACCACTTCACGGGAAACGTCAGCGCAATGCCTTCCGTTGGGCATTTAAATGCGCCCATAGAAGCGCCATTCCGGCACTAAAGTATATCCTGCTCCCCCTCCCCGCAGTGATGTTACTTTTGTTCTGAGATGGCTGCTCCCGTTCCCCGCAAACACACAGGAGAAAGCTGAACTTTAATGGCCAGGAGCTGTCAGCCGTCATCTCGGCTATGGAGACCTATGATGTCTTCCTCCATGGCTGTAAAATGTGACAGACAAGCATGGACAGAGGTGTTGTCCTGCAAGTGGGGGTGCTCAGCTAGCTCTTATCGTCGGTAACGCTGCTGTAGCTGCTCTCCTGCTGACCTGTGGCCGTCTGGAGTAAAGATAAAGCAGCCTTTTGTAGAAATAACTTTGCGCCGGACGGACGAGATACGCACGGCGCATGTAGCCAGCTTATGGTGCTAATCCGTTCGTGAATTGGGAAAAATCCCTCATTTGCATATTTGCAGGGGAAATCAATAGGCGCGACTGATGCGCCAAACGAAATTAAGCGCTGACGATACTCTGGCGTCGGAACGTTCCGCCGGTCGCAAATGGCCCGTTATTGGGCGCATCTAGTTTGGTGGGTACGGGCACATAGAAACGACGGCGCATCTTCACAGTTACGCGGCGCATATCGAAATACTCCAGCGCAAGTGTTGCTGAATCTGGCCCCATCTGTCTAAAGATGTGGATTGAAGGGCAACTCATTGTGTGATGGTATTTTGTTTAAATTCTATTGATAAAGGAATGTGGCTGCTCAGGCGTAGTAATTAGATCATATTAATTATAGCCTGGTACCGAAATGTCTGGATACTAATTAGTAATTAGCCCCAGTGTGTGAAAAGGGGGGTGGAGACTTCATTGTCCCTTTGATTACTGTCACCTGCTTGTAACTGCATAAAAAGCTGAGAAGAAACCATTAAAGCATTCATTCATATTGAAACCAGAAGATAGAGCTGTCAGTCTCATTTTCTGGGGAATTGATATGGATCGTGTCTGCTGGTTTGTTGGTGTGTCGGATAAGCTGTCGTGGGTGGATGGAAGGTCGTAAACGGTGGTGACCGTTACATATCTAAAAAGTTTTTTTTTCCAGATTAGGCCGATACATATTCTTCTACAGATTTTTGGTAAAAAATTATTAATATTTTTTTTACTAGTAATGGTGGCGATCAGCGATTTTTTTCCGTGACTGCGACATTATGGCGGACACATCGGACATTTTTGACACATTTTTGGGACCATTGTCATGTTTACAGCAAAAAGTGCTATAAAAATGCACTGATTACTGTGAAAATGACACTGGCAGTGAAGGGGTTAACCACTAGGGGGCACTGAAGGGGTTAAGTGTGTCCTTTTGTGTGTTTCTTACTGTAGGGGGCGTGGCTGGACGTGTGAGGTGACTGATCGTCGTTCCCTATGACAGGGAACAGACGATCAGTGACACTGCCACAGTAAGGAACAGGGAAGGTTTGCTTACACTCACCTCTCCCCGTTCTTTAGCTCCTGTGACCGATTATGGGACACCGACAGGAATCGGGTCCGTGGGTTCCTGCAGGCGTGGTCACGGAGCTTCAGGCCGGGTGGCGAGCCATTCTGTCGACGTATATCGGCGTTAGGCGGTCCTTAAGTGGTTAACTGACAATTGCGCGGTCGTACAATGCTGTGCCCAACAGTATTAACTGCTTGCCGACCATCGCACGATATAAGTCGGCAGAATTGCATGGGCAGGTAGGTGGAAGTATATATACGCCCCTTTTAAGAAGCGGCATTGTGGGTGCGTGCGCCCGCCGCAAGCCCGACCGCGGGTCCCGCGGACTCAATGTGCACTAGGGTGACCAAATTTCCAAACTGCCATTCAGGGACACACCCCCTCTCTCACCTTCCCCCAAAAAAGATGAGGGAGGCGGGGGGGGGGGGTAATGTAGTCTTGGGGGTTGATGGGAAATTTGGCGGTGGGTTATTTGTCAGGTGAATGTACCATTTGCCATCAGATGCAGTGCCAATTGCCTCCCATAGCCTCCCACCAGATGCAGTGCCGCTTGCCACCCAAAGCCTGCCACCAGTTGCAGTGCCGCTTGCTACCCATAGCCTGCCACCAGTTGCAGTGCCGCTTGCTACCCATAGCCTGCCACCAGATGCAGTGCTGCTTGCCAGCGGCTCTGAAAGGCTTTCCGATTACAGCCCTCAGGCTGTAATCGGCTTCCAGATGCTTATCCAAAGAACGCATGGGGGGGGTCATCTCAGCCAATCAGGTTCACCGGTTACCGGTAACCTGATTGGCTAAAGCGTCATCAAGGGCGGGAGAAGACATCAAGGGGCGGTGGAAGCAGGATGGCTGACCCCAAAAAAGGTAAGTGCCAGGCGGCGGGGCATTTTACAGGGCACAGTGGCAGCATTTTACAGGGCACAGTTGCGAAAATTTATGGGCACAGTGGCTACAATTACAGGGCACAGTGGCGACAATTGCTGGGCACAGTGGCGACAATTGTTGGGCACAGTGGCGACAATTGCTGGGCACAGTGGCGACAATTGCTGGCACAGTGGTAACAATTGATGGCACAGTGGCTGCGTTTGATGGCATGGCATAGTGGTGACAATTGCTGGGCACAGTGGTGACAATTGATGGCACAGTGGTAACAATTGATGGCACAGTGGCTGCGTTTGATGGCATGGCATAGTGGTGACAATTGCTGGGCACAGTGGTGACAATTGATGGCACAGTGGTGACAATTGATGGCACAGTGGCTGTGTTTGATGGTACAGTGGCTGCGTTTGGAAATTCACAGTGGTGACAATTGATGGGCACAGTGGTGACAATGGGCACAGTGGCAACAATTGATGGCACAGTGGCTGCGTTTGATGGCATGGCACAGTGGTGACAATTAATGGGCACAGTGGCGACAATTGATGGCACAGTGGTGACAATTGATGGCACAGTGGCTGCGTTTGATGGCATGGTATAGTGGTGACAATTGCTGGGCACAGTGGTGACAATTGATGGCACAGTGGCTGCATTTGATGGCATGGCATAGTGGTGACAATTGCTGGGCACAGTGGTGACAATTGATGGCACAGTGGTGACAATTGATGGCACAGTGGCTGCATTTGATGGCATGGCATAGTGTTGACAATTGCTGGGCACAGTGGTGACAATTAATGGCTCAGTGGTAACAATTGATGGCACAGTGGTAACAATTGATGGCACAGTGGCTGCGTTTGATGGCATGGCATAGTGGTGACAATTGCTGGGCACAGTGGTGACAATTGATGGCACAGTGGCTGTGTTTGATGGCACTGTGGCTGCGTTTGGCATGACACAGTGGCGACAATTGATGGCACAGTGGCTGCTTTTGATGGCATGGCACAGTGGTATCAATTGATGGGCACAGTGGCGAAAATTGATTGCACAGTGGCTGCATTTGATGGGCACAGTGAGGCTGCAATTGTTCAGTCCGCCCCTGGCTGCATCCTTTTATAGAATAATATATTCAAATAATAAGTTCTGTGGTTTTCCTACTAGGTTGCTATGAGGATAGAATTGTGACTTTACTAATATTATTTCCCTACAATAAATGTCTCTTGATTTCTCTGCAGAATGCAGTCACTATAACGCCAGAGAGGAATATTTATAACACCTTTTATAGAGAGAAAATGTTACCGACAAACACGTAATGAACTATTAGGGACGATAAACACAAAACTCAAACTTATTTTTTTTTTTTGTTTTCTTTGCAACATTTCAAATTGGTGTAAAGCGGCGACCTCACATCCGTCAGTTAATGGGCGCCACTTTCCTTTCTCTATACGTTGAAGGCCCGATAATCCGGCGACAAGGTCAGCGGCGTCTCATTAGTAAACAAAAATTATTTTCCTCTCCCCGGCTGTCTTCTTGATCACAAACACCGCAGCTCTCTGATAAAGTCAGTTTTAGTGCATAAAAAAAAAAAATGCTGTTTACATTTATTTTGAACATACAGGATAAAAATAAAAAATAAAACATTCATAGATGTGAAATAATTATCTCGTGTACTTATAACAAGGTGGGGAAAAAATCTGCTGAAAGAGACATTTTTCCTTCGTTAATTCTTGTGTGTTTTCATTTATATTTACCTTTTTTTTTGTGTTTGTCATCAAATCCTGAGAGAACAAATAATAGACTTTAATGATCCAATTAATTTTACACCGGGGTTATTCGGAAACGCGTAGTACTTGGAAAGAAACATTTGTTGTGTTTATGGTGTTCATTGCTTGGCATTTTTTTTTTTTTAATAGAATAATAATAATAATAATAAAATATATATATAGAGGCCTAGATTGACGTAGGGCGGCGTTACTCTGAGCGGGCGTAGCGTATCGTATTTACGCCGCCGCAACTTAGGATGCAAGTGCAGTATTCTCAAAGCACTTGCGTCCTAAGTTACGGCGGCGTAGCGTAAATGTCCCGGCTCCTAATTCAAATGTGGAAGAGGTGGGCGTGTTTTATGTAAAGTAATCGTGACCGGTGGCGGCTGGTGCTCAACATTTTTGGGGGGGGGGGGCGCAAAGGAAAAAAAAATTGCAGTCTCACTGTGCCCAAACACAGCCACTGTTCCATCAATTTGCACCACTGTG
This sequence comes from Rana kukunoris, assembly GCA_029574335.1. NCBI lineage: Eukaryota > Metazoa > Chordata > Amphibia > Anura > Ranidae > Rana > Rana kukunoris. The sequence goes on from CM056057.1 coordinate 209,532,832, forward strand.
CCATGCCATCAAATGCAGCCACTGTGCCATCAATTCGCACCACTGTGCCTTGCCATTAAACCAGCCACTGTGCCATCAATTCGCACCACTGTGCCATGCCATTAAACACAGCCACTGTTCCATCCATTGTCACCACTGTTCCATGCCATTAAACCAGCCACTGTGCCATCCATTGTCACCACTGTTCCATGCCATTAAACCAGCCACTGTGCCATCCATTGTCACCACTGTTCCATGCCATTAAACCAGCCACTGTGCCATCCATTGTCACCACTGTTCCATGCCATTAAACCAGCCACTGTGCCATCCATTGTCACCACTGTTCCATGCCATTAAACCAGCCACTGTGCCATCCATTGTCACCACTGTTCCATGCCATTAAACCAGCCACTGTGCCATCCATTGTCACCACTGTTCCATGCCATTAAACCAGCCACTGTGCCATCCATTGTCACCACTGTTCCATGCCATTAAACCAGCCACTGTGCCATCCATTTTCACCACTGTTCCATGCCATTAAACCAGCCACTGTGCCATCCATTGTCACCACTGTGCCATGCCATTAAACCAAGCACTGTGCCATCCATTGTCACCACTGTTCCATGCCATTAAACCAGCCACTGTGCCATCAATTCGCACCACTGTTCCATGCCATTAAACCAGCCACTGTGCCATCCATTGTCACCACTGTTCCATGCCATTAAACCAGCCACTGTGCCATCAATTCGCACCACTGTTCCATGCCATTAAACCAGCCACTGTGCCATCCATTGTCACCACTGTTCCATGCCATTAACTACTTGAGATCCGCGCTACAGCCGAATGACGGCTCTAGCGCAGATCTAAATTGTCAACAAGCCGTCAATTGACGGCTTGTCACTAGCTGCTTCCCGGCACGCGCTCCAGAGCACGCTGCGGGGAAACACTGTGTTGCCCGTGTCCCTTGGACACAGCCAATCACAGATCGCCGCGAACGGCCAATCAGAGTGGCCGTTTGAGCTGCGATCTGTGCGGCCAATGAGAGATGATCTCATAGATCATCTCTCATTGCCGTTTTACATAGAGACAGTGTTCTGTCTCTGGAGAGCAGGAGACGGATCTGTGTCTCTTGTACATAGAGACACAGATCGGTCACCTCCCCAGTCACCCCCCCTCCCCCCACAGTTAGAACACTATGCAGGGAATACATTTAACCCCTTCCTCACCCCCTAGTGTTAACCCCTTCAATGCCAGTCACATTTATACAGTAATTAGTGCATTTTTATAGCACCGATCGCAGTATAAATGTGAATGACGCCAAAAATGTGTCAAAAGTGTCCGATGTGTCCGCCATAACGTCGCAGTCCCAATAAAAATCGCAGATCGCCGCCATTTCTAGTAAAAAAAAAATAATAAAAAATAATAACTCTGTCCCCTATTTTGTAGGCACTATAAATTTTGCGCAAACCAGACGCTTATTGCGATTTTTTTTTTTTTTTTTTTTTACCAAAAATATGTAGAAGAATACGCATCACCCTAAACTGAGAAAAAAAAAGTTTTTTTTTTTTTTAATTGGGATATTTATTATAGCAACAAGTAAAAAATATTGTATTTTTTTCAAAATTGTCGCTCTTTTTTGTTTATAGCGCAAAAAATAAAAACCGCAGAGGTGATCAAATACCACCAAAAGAAAGCTCTACTTGTGGGGAAAAAGGGACGTCAATTTTGTTTGGGAGCCACGTCGCACGACCGCGCAATTGTCAGTTAAAGCGACGCAGTGCCGGAAGCTGAAATTTTACCTGGGCAGGAGGGGGGTATAAGTGCCCAGTAAGCAAGTGGTTAAACCAGCCACTGTGCCATCCATTGTCACCACTGTTCCATGCCATTAAACCAACCACTGTGCCATCAATTGTCACCACTGTTACATGCCATTAAACCAGCCACTGTGCCAACCATTGTCACCACTGTTCCATGCCATTAAACCAGCCACTGTGCCAACCATTGTCAACACTGTTACATGCCATTAAACCAGCAACTGTGCCATCCATTGTCACCACTGTTCCATGCCATTAAACCAACCACTGTGCCATCAATTGTCACCACTGTTACATGCCAATAAACCAGCCACTGTGTCATCAATTGTCACCACTGTGCCATGCCATTAAACCAGCCACTGTGCCATCCATTGTCACCACTGTGCCATGTCATTAAACCAGCCACTGTGCCATCCATTGTCACCACTGTTCCATGCCATTAAACCAGCCACTGTGCCATCCATTGTCACCACTGTGCCCATGGTCGCCGCTGTGCCAATTGTCCCCACTGTGCCCTGTAAATTGCTATCTCCCCCCCCCCGCCCGGGACTTACCTTTACTGGAGTCAGGCATCCATGTCCCACGATGTCTTCTCCCGCCCTCGATGACTGACAGGTGTCTCAGTCAATCAGGTTACCGGTAGCCAGAACCGGCCAACCTGATTGGCTGAGACGCCTGTCATCTTATCCAAGGGTCCACAGTCTGTGCGCTCCGAGGATAAGCTTCCGGGACCCGAGGGCTGTACTGGGAAAGCCTATCAGAGCTGTTGGCTCTGATAGACATTTCCGTACAGCCAACCAGCTGGCGTTATTCAGATGGCCGGACATGAGCGCCGACCATCTGAATAACAGCGGCAGCGGCGATAATAACATAGATTCGTGCAATGCATGAATCTATGTTATTAGACTCAGTGGCGGTGAGAGCCAGAGGGGGCAGCGCTCCAGCGCCCTCTATGGACGATCCGCCACTGATCGTGACCCCACGTAATTGACGTTTTTAACGAAGGGATGCATGCATGCGCCGTTCGTGGACGTATCCCAGTGCGCATGCGTCGGATATAATGCCTAAAATACGTCAAACTGCCTACGGCGTGAACGTAACTTTGCGTGTGGCTTACACAAGCGACGTAAAAAGATACGCTTGTTCCGACGGCCATTCCTTGCATGGGCTGCGCCACCTAGAGAACAGCTTTATCTTTACGCCGGCGTATATCTTACGTAAACGGCGTTACTAATTTCGACGGGCGCGCGTACGTTCGAGAATTGGCGTATTTAGCTCATTTGCATATTCAACGCGGAAATCAACGGAAGCACCACCAAGCGGCCAGCGGAAATATGCACCCAAGATACGACGGCGTAGGAGACTTGCGCCACTCGTACCTTGGCCGAATTTATGTGTAACTGAGAATCAGGCGCTCATATACGACGGCGCAGATTCGGCAGATTCGGCGCCGGCGTAAGTCATTGAGAATCTGGCCCATAATGTGTATGTGTATATAGAATAAAATATTTACAAAAATGTGAGAGGTCATGATTGATTTACATGAAACACGCCCACCTCATCCACATTTGAATTACCCGGGCTTACGCCGGGCCATTTACGCTACGCCGCCGCAACTCTGGACGCAAGTGCTTGCGTCTCTAAGTTGCGGCGGAGTAGGGCAAATACGCCCCGCTCGTAGATGCGCCCAGCTACGAGAATCTTGCCCATAATGTTTGGGGTTCTGAGAAATTTTCTGGCGAAAAAAGAGAAAGTAATGATGAATTTTTTACATCTATGCAGGGCCGCCATCAGGGGGGTACAGGCAGTATACCTGTCAGGGGCTCGGGGTCCCCAGGGGCCCGGATGGCAACCCCCCTAAAAAAATATATATGTTAATATATTTTTATTTTATTTTTTATTAAAGGGCCAATTTTTTTATTTTTTAGAGGTCCGGAGGTCCACAGGGGCCCGGAGACCCCCAGGGCCCCGGATGGCAACCCCCCTTTTTTTATTTTATTTTTATATAAAAAAAAATATTTTTTTAATATATTTGTATTGTATTTTTCTATTAAAGGGCCATTTTTTAGGGGTCCGGAGGTCCCCAGGGGCCCGGAGGCCACCAGGGCCCCAGATGGCAACCCCCTCTTTATTAATTAATTTTTTTATTAAAAAAATATTTTTTGAATAAAAAAAATATTTTTTGAATATATTTTTATTTTTTCTTAAAGGGCCATTTTTTATTTTTTTTTAGAGGTCCGGAGGTCCACAGGGGCCCGGAGGCCCCCAGGGCCCCGGATGGCAACCCCCCTTTTTTTATTTATTTTTATTAAAAAAAAATATACATATATTTTTTTTTAAAGGGCCGTTTTTTTAGGGGTCCGGAGGTCCACAGGGGCCCGGAGGCCACCAGGGCCCCAGATGGCAACCCCCCCCCCTTTTTTTTTATAAAAAAAAATATATTTTTTGAATAAAAAAAATATTTTTTTAATTAAAAAATATTTTTTTTGAATATATTTTTATTTTATTTTTTATTAAAAGGGCCAATTTTTTTTTCTTTTATTTTTTTTAGAGGTCCACAGGGCCCCAGGTGACAACCCCCCCTTTTTTTTCTTATGTTTTACTTTTTTTTTATATTATTTTATTTTATATATAGATATATTTTTATTAAAGGGCTCAGAGGTCCCCAGGGCCCCATGTGTCAAACCCCCTTTTTTTTTATAAATGTTTTTTTTATTTTTGTTTATGTATTTTTTTTATTAAAGGGCCCAGAGGTCCCCAGGGCCCTGGAAGGCCCCTTGTTTTTTTTATACATGTTTATTTCTTTTTTATATATATATTTTTTAATGTCTTTTTTATTAAAGGGCCCAGAGGTCCCCAGGGCCCTGGAAGGCCCCTTGTTTTTTTATACATGTTTATTTCTTTTTTTAAATATATATTTTTTAATGTCTTTTTTATTAAAGGGCCCAGAGGTCCCAGGTGGAAAGCCACCTTTTTTTGTGATTTCCTTATATAAAATATGGCTACCCCCCTTTCTTATATATATATTTTTCTTTCTTTTTTTTGTAAAGGGCCCCCCCGCTTTTCAATTCGTGGCCGCAGCCCCCCCCCCCCCCGCTTCTCATTCGCAATTTCATGCGGCAGAACCCCCCCCCCCCCCCCGCTCCAGGGGGCCCATGCCTGAAGCTGTGTAAGGTGCCCCAAAATTCCTGATGGCGGCCCTGCATCTAGGCGAGGAATGCCGGAATTGGCGCGGTACGGAAACAGCCGTTGATTTCCTAGCACAGGTCCTCTTTAAGGCCGATCTCGCCCGTCATCGCTGCATGAAATGAAATCAGGAGCTCGGATCGGACAATAGCTCTTCCATCACACTGTATCATGTCTGTACAATATCATTTCCTATACATAACAGGAGCTTTGCCGACCTAATCCCAGATGACTGATCCTATCGCCCATCAGATTAAGTCGTGTATTTAACCGCCTGGGGATTTTTCAGCCGGCGGTCGGATTGCGCGCGCGGGGGAAAACAGATAATGTCACCTAAATATGTAAATACTCTTGTTAGATCTTTTACTTGATAGGCCGACAAAGTTGCTGAAAGTGTTTATTAGGGAAGCAGAGGGGGGGGGGGGTAAAACGTGGGGGTGGGGGGGAGGGGGATTAGAGCAGGTTTGCCGGTGGCTAGCGCTTGCTCGGAATCCCTATAAGAACGCTCTTTGGAAAGACTGTCTGCGGGCTGCTCAGGTGTGCGCGGGAGATAAAAATACTTCTATGGAAAAGAAGCCAAATAAACCTGCTGGGGTCACTTGCAGAGGTAGATTATGAGCCACGGGAGAGCGGGGGAGGGAAACAAACTCGGGAACAATGCATGATGCGCAGGAGTTACAAAAAGTCGATGTTTGTGGAAGAGGAAAGTTTAAGGCATTGTGACGAGCTGAACAAACAAATTTGAACTTTTAAATCCGGTTACACAACCAGGTTCTCCACCTTTTTATAAATATTGGAAAAATACGACCAACGCGTTTCAAAGTTGGGCTAAAGCCCCGGCGACAGCGAATAACAATCCCCCTGCTTTCTGCTGTAATGAAAAACATAAGTGCTGCTCTGTTAACCACATGCCGACCAGCGTACGACGATATACGTCAGCACAATGGCACGGCTGGGCAAACGGGCGTACAGGTACGCCCCCTTTAAATCGGAGCTCCGTGACCGTGCCCGCGGGACCCGTGGACTCGATGTCTGCCGCTGCCCCCGCAATCGTGTCACAGAGCTGCAGAATGGGGAGATGCCCCTTTAAATCGTGGCATAGTGGGTGCGCGTGCACCGAGGGCGCCGCGTGCTCCGTGACCATGCGCGCGGTTCTAGGTTGATTCTGATTCTAGCTACCAGCCAGGCCGGCCTAAACGTATAATCCTCTCTAGCACACTACTGGAGGGTGCTGCATACCACCAAACCCAGTCCCCCGGGAAATCCACCACCATGTGCACCACCATGCATTGATGCAGGGAGGCAAAACACGGAACCTGTTGGCCACGGAGCGGCAGAGCGGGAAGATGCCTATATAAACAAGGCATTTCCCTGTTCTGCCTAGTGACAGGACACTGATTTCTGCTCCCTGTCATCGGGAGCGGTGATCACTCGTAGCCACGCCCCCACAGTTAGAATCACTCCCTAGGACACACTTCTTCCTTGCCCCCTAGTGTTTAACCCCTTCACTGCCAGTGTAATTTTTACAGTTATCATTTTTATAGCACTGAGCGCTGTATAAATGACAATGGTGCCAAAATAGCGTCAAAAGGGGCCCCCAGATCCCCCCCCCCCCTATGTAAATGGGTATCAGGTACATTGTACCCCTACCCGTTCACCAAAAAAAGTGTCAAAGCAAAAACCACAACAGACAGTTTTTGACAATTCCTTTTTTTAAAAGAAGAAGAAAAAAGGTCCTGGTGTGGATTTTTTTTTTTGGGGGGGTGCCCACACCTTTTTTCTTAATTCTGTCATAGGGTTTAACTTTTAGCACTTCAATACACTGTTTTATATACTTTGCACTGTGCTATACACCCTGCACTGTATTATATATACTACACTGACTGCACTATATACTCTCCACTGTATTTTATATATATACTACACTGTCTACACTATATACTCTGCACTGTATTATATATACTATACAGACTTCACTATATATTCTGCACTGTATTATATATATACTACACTGACTGCACTATATACTCTGCACTGTATTATATACACTACACTGACTGTCTATATACTCTGCACTGTATTATATATACTATACAGACTTCACTATATACTCTGCACTGTATTATATATATACTACACTGACTGCACTATATACTCTGCACTGTATTATATATACTACACTGACTGCACTATATACTCTGCACTGTATTATATATACTATACAGACTTCACTATATACTCTGCACTGTATTATATATACTATACAGACTTCACTATATACTCTGCACTGTATTATATATATACTACACTGACAGCACTATATACTCTCCACTGTATTATATATATATACTACACTGACTGCACTATACTCTTAACTGTATTTTATATACTATACAGACTGCACTATATACTCTGCACTGTATTATATATACTACACTGACTGCACTATATACTCTGCACTGTATTTTATATACTATACAGACTGCACTATATACTCTGCACTGTATTATATATACTACACTGACTGTCTATATACTCTGCACTGTATTATATATATACTACACTGACTGCACTATATACTCTGCACTGTATTATATATACTACACTGACTGCACTATATACTCTGCACTGTATTATATATACTACACTGACTGTCTATATACTCTGCACTGTATTATATATATACTACACTGACTGCACTATATACTCTGCACTGTATTATATATATACTACACTGACTGCACTATATACTCTGCACTGTATTATATATACTACACTGACTGCACTATATACTACACTGACTGTCTAATCATTCATTCAATATATGTGGCCGCCGTGTAAGCAGCCGCCTTATATAGTGGGGGGCGTGGACTTAGCCCCATAGCTATGATTGGCCAAAGACACTATACCTTTGGCCAATCATGGCTCTTAAAGCAAATCGCACTGTGATTGGCCAAAGCATGCAGGTCAAGTGCATGCTTCAGCCAATCAGAAGCCTGATGGCTTCTGATTGGCTGAACAAGGTTTAAGAGTGAAGGCCGTCCACAAGGTTTAAGAGTGTGTCTATTTGAACATTTGACTATTCTTCCAGAAGCGTATTTGTGAGGTCAACGCACTGCGATCTCACAGTGCATTAGGGGGCGCTCCGTGGCGGGCGAACTTGCCGTGAGCGCCCCATATGTTTGTCTGTCTTATGAAGGAACACCCGATGTTTGAGTGGAACTTACGTTTGACTCGAACATCGGGACCATCCCTACTCAGCAATCAGCATCTTCTTGTTAAACATCTCCTGATATCATTGTGTATTGCCATGTCTATTTAAGGGATTTTCATTTTACATATAAACACTATATTACCAAAAGTATTGGGACACCTGCCTTTACACGCACATGAACTTTAATGGCATCCCAGTCATAATCCGTTGGGTTCAATATTGAGTTGGCCCCGCCCTTTGCAGCTATTGGAGAGCTCATGCCCAACCTTTACTGAGAGGGGAAGCACGTGCACCTCTTCATAGGAAGGTCAAAATAACATGTCAGACCGTGAATTTATACCATTGGGAAGGACTTTTATCCGCGGTTAATAGAGCTTTTTGTATTGCAGGTCCCTCTGACAGAGGTCTAAGGAGGGCATGAGAATCTTTTTGCCCTTCTCTGCTCTGGTAGAGTTTTGATGCAACTAATTATATGAAACTGTAAATAGAAGAGAAAAACACAATCAACAATTTAATAAATAAAACCAGAAAATGTATATATCTACATACGGCATACACTAGATTACCAAAAGTATTGGGACGCCGGCCTTTACACGCACACATCAACTTTAATGGCAGTCTTAGTCCGTAGGGTTCAATATTGAGATGGCCCCGCCCTTTGCCGCTATAACAGCTTCACCTCTTCTGAGAAGGCCGTCCACAAGGTTTAAGAGTGTGTCTATTTGAACATTTGACTATTCTTCCAGAAGCGTATTTGTGAGGTCAGGACGAGAAGGCCTGGCTCGCAGTCTCCACTTGGGTTGAAGTCAGGACCCTTTGCAGGCCAGTCAAGTTCCTCCACCCCAAACTCGCTCATCTATGTCTTTATGGGCCTTGCTTTGTGGACTGGTACACAGATTTTTAATCCCAGTAAGCGTATATTGATTGGTTTGCTCAAAAGTTATAGCGTCTACAAACTAAGGGTTGTATTGATTTATTTGTTATTTTTTTGCTAGTAATGCCCAGATCAGCGACCTTTAGCGGGACATATTCAGACTCACGGAGCTCTTGGAGGGCGCCCGCACGCCCGCAACCCCTGGGCCTTAAAGGCAACGTATATATATGTCAATTTGCCCAGGTGGTCAAGAGATGTTCAGGAAATGCTCATGAGATGGTCAGGAGATGGTCAGGAGATGGTCAGGAGATGGTCAGGAGATGTTCAGGAAATGGTCAGGAGATGTTCAGGAGATGTTCAGGAGATGTTCAGGAGATGTTCAGGAGATGTTCAGGAGATGGTCAGGAGATGGTCAGGAGATGGTCAGGAGATGGTCAGGAGATGGTCAGGAGATGGTCAGGATATGTTCAGGAAATGCTCAGGAGATGGTCAGGAGATGGTCAGGAGATGTTCAGGAGATGTTCAGGAAATGCTCAGGAGATGGTCAGGAGATGTTCAGGAGATGTTCAGGAGATGTTCAGGAGATGGTCAGGAGATGTTCAAGAGATGATCATGAGATGCTTAGGAGATGGTCAGGAGATGGTCAGGACTCAGGAGATGGCCACGAGATGGTCAGGACTCAGGAGATGGTCAGGAGATGTTTAGGAGATGGTCAGGAGATGGTCAGGAGATGGTCAGAAGATGGTCAGGAGATGATCAGGAGATGGTCAGGAGATGATCAGGAGATGGTCAGGAGATGATCAGGAGATGATCAGGAGATGGTCAGAAGATGGTCAGGAGATGATCAGGAGATGGTCAGGAGATGATCAGGAGATGATCAGGAGATGGTCAGGAGATGGTCAGGAGATGGTCAGGAGATGGTCAGGAGATGATCAGGAGATGGTCAGGAGATGATCAGGAGATGGTCAGGAGATGGTCAGGAGATGGTCAGGAGATGGTCAGGAGATGGTCAGGAGATGGTCAGGAGATGGTCAGGAGATGATCAGGAGATGGTCAGGAGATGGTCAGGAGATGGTCAGGACTCAGGAGATGGTCAGGAGATGGTCAGGAGATGATCAGGAGATGGTCAGGAGATGGTCAGGAGATGGTCAGGACTCAGGAGATGGTCAGGAGATGTTTAGGAGATGGTCAGGAGATGGTCAGGAGATGGTCAGGAGATGGTCAGGAGATGGTCAGAAGATGGTCAGGAGATGATCAGGAGATGATCAGGAGATGATCAGGAGATGGTCAGGAGATGATCAGGAGATGATCAGGAGATGGTCAGGAGATGGTCAGGAGATGGTCAGGAGATGGTCAGGAGATGGTCAGGAGATGGTCAGAAGATGTTCAGGAAATGCTCAGGAGATGGTCAAGAGATGCGTGAGTAAGCATGGCCAGCCAGCACATTATCATAGAGAAATTATATACGGTTAGGTTGCTTCTCATTTGTTTTATTTAGAGACTGTGGTTGACCTGACCAGCCAAAATAGACAGCATATTCTTTGTTTGCAAAACTGTGGATTTGGCCACTTGCCCCGTGCAGAAAAAAAAGCTGTGTGTTTAAAGAGTTTTGCAAAAAAGATGTTTATGAGCAGATCCTTATAAATCAAAGCTTTAATTTACCTCCTGTGACCACTGTAGTAAACATCTGTGGAACAGCGGGCGATGCTTTGCATTAACAGTTGTTGGTTGCTAAGTTAGCGGCGTTTCCAAGAAAGCTGTGCCCCCCCCCCGTCCTTTATCTATATCTTTCCCAACCATCTTTGCAACACGGTAATAGGAAGAATTTTTTGTAGTATGTTCAAATTTCTGCGGCTGACAAAGAAAAAGCAATTTGTACACAACTGTTGTCTGGCACCCGCATGATGGAGGTCAGCGCTTGTAATAACGGAACTTGCCTAACCCAACAATGTCCCCGGTAATATGATGGACGATTCCAAAGTAGAGATAGGAGGAAGTCATTTGTAGTTAAGTACAGCTCTATAAATAGACGCGGGGCCATATGCTTATATCTCTACCACTCACCTGGGTGCAGAGAAATGGTGCCTGGTCTGGGGCCACAAGGTCCCTTTACAATAACTGGGGGGTCACATACACGTGTGGCGGGATGAAGTGATTAATACTACATGTGGTAGAGTTAGAAATCCAAAACTTCACCACCTCAGACGGCTCCCAGGATTACTGGGATTCGCATTCAGAGAGACCTAAGATATAGTATTGGCAATGCTTCAAAATGGTAAAAGGGACACAAACCTCTCCAAAAATACAAAGAACAATGTCATTGTAGTAAAAATTATTTATTTTCAAAAAACTTAAAATCTTTGCTTTGCTTCCGTCCTCCTCCATTGTTATCTAGTTTCTTTCTACCCTCTCTGTTTCTATTCTTTTTACTTCTTCTTTTTTTTTTATCTTCTTCCATATTTCCTTTGTCTTATTTTTATTTTTCATCCTATATTCCTTCATTCCTATTCTCCTTCTATGTTTTCTATACTCTTTGCTTTTATATTTTTCTTTTTCATTGCAACTACATTTTCATCCCCTCATTTGCCTTCCTTCCTTCCCTTCTTCCTTCCTTCCTTTCTTTCTTCCTTCCCTTCTTCCTTCCTTTCATTTTCCTTCCTTCCTCTGTTCCCTTCTTCCTTCCTTCCCTTCCTTTCTTTTCCTTTTACTTTACTTTCCCTTACTTCCTTCCTTCCTTTTGTTCCCTTCTTCCTTCCTTCCTTCCTTCCTTCCTTCCTTCCTTCCTTCCTTCCTTCCTTCCTTCCTTTGCTTTCCTTTCCTTTCCTTTCTTTTTCTTTCCCTCCCTTCCTTCCTTCCTTCCTTCCTTCCTTCCTTCCTTCCTTCCTTCCTTCCTTCCTTCCTTCCTTCCCCTCTGTTACTTTCCCTTCCTTCCTTCCTTCCTTCCTTCCTTCCTTCCTCTGTTCCCTTCTTCCTTCCTTCCTTCCTTTCTTTTCCCTTCTTCCTTCCTTCCTTTCCTTTCTTTTCCCTCCCTCCCTCCCTCCCTCCCTCCCTCCCTTCCTTCCTTCCTTCCTCTGTTCCCTTCTCCCTTCCTTTCCCTTCCTTCCTTCCTTCCTTCCTTCCTTAATTTCCCTTTCTTCCTTTCTTCACTTTTGCTACATTATTTTCTAGTTTTTTCTCTTTGTGTCCATTATTTTTTCTTCCTTTTCTTCCGTTTTTCCTTTGTCTTTATTTTTCCTTACTTCCTTCTCTTCTTCTATGTTTTCCATTATTTTTCCTTTTATAACTCACTTTTTCATCCACTCCTTTCCTTTCCTTTCCTTTTCTTTCCTTTCCTTTCCTTTCCTTTCATTTACTTTCCGATTTGTTTCCTTCCTCCCTGTAACGGGCACCACCGCTTACGACTTTCCATCCAACCACGACAAGCTTATCTGACACACTCCGACAATATTGCATACACGATCCATATCCTTTCCCAGAATAAGACGAGACAGAGCTCAGTTCTTGCTTCCAAAGATATGACAATTTATTGGTATTTTCTCAGCTTCTTATACAGTCTCAAGCATAATGCAGTTAGTCACAGGACAATGTAGTCTCCACCCCCCTTCACACCATGGGGGGCTTCAATCACACTCTAAAAGGCATTCAGGTAAGCTAACCATGTAGACTTGTCGGCACCGTATCTTCAATAGTGTTCAATTAACCTTGAATAGTAACACAGACATCTAGTTGAATAAGTTATCTATACAGCTTTATCACACAATGGCAGAGTCTTGTGAGAGTGGGTGCAATCAACACCTTCCGATATTCAATAGCCTATTATACAAAGGTATGACTCACTCTGGTCTTGTAGACCTGAATTAACACCTTTCCAAATCATGTGTGCCCAGATTGAATAGCTAACCGCTTTTGGTATTTGAAGACATCCTGCAAACATGAATTATTATTAATGTCCCTTATTAATGTCTTCTGTAACATATGAATTATGATTCTTTGTCACCCTATGGCCCTAGTGGACATAAGGTGACCCTAGACATAGGAATATCCCAGTCTGTCACGGTGCATTCCGTTACACTCCCCTTTCTTCTTCTATGTTTTCTATTATTTTTTGCTGTTTTCCATTTGTACTTTTCCCTGTACTTTTCATACATTCATCTGTAGTTTGCCCGTCCCATCTTTCCCCCTTTTTCTCCATCTTTAAAATGTTACCTCTGTACTTTTTTATTTTATTTTTCTTTGTTTTGATTTCCCCTTCCTTCCTTCCTTATAAGGAAAGAAAAATGGACAGCCGCACTCCAATGGATGAAAAGACTTAAATTTAGTCCCTGTTTATTCCAGTCAAAAAACTAAAACACCAAAAACAGAAAACAGTGGGGTAACAAAAGCTGACGCGTTTCACATCGACAACCGATGCTTAGTCATAGCTATGACTAAGCATCGGTTGTCGATGTGAAACGCGTCAGCATTTGTATTTGCTGTTTTAGTTTTTTGACTGGAATAAACAGGCACTATTTTTAAGTCTTTTCACCCATTGGAGTGCGGCTGTCCATTTTTCTTTCCTTATATTGCACCACGAATTGCCTGCACCCATTTGGGTTTTTGAACTTTACTCACCACTGAAGAGTGTCGTCTGGAGCGGCGGTTTTCCCTTTATCTTTCCTTCCTTCCTTCCTTCCTTCCTTCCTTCCTTCCTTCCTTCCTTCCTTCCTTCCTTCCTTCCTTCCTTCCTTCCTTCCTTCCTCCCTCCCTTTCTTGCCTTTCATCCTTGCCTAATTTTCTCCTTTCCCTTTTTGATTTGTTTTCTTTCCCTTCCCCATACCAAACTTTCAAAAATGAACAGCATACCTATCCTTATATCTGGATATCTCTGGGGGGGGGGGGGTAATATATTGATCATTGTCCTTCTCGTCTTCCTTTCTTTGTAGTGTTCTGGAAATGTCCACCGTCACAGTACCCAAGTACCTATCTATCACCCGTTATTTGTTAGTTTTTTCTTTTCATTCTCTACTCTTCTGAAAGAATTACACATTCTGTCACATATTAAGAAATCACGGCTTTATATGATGAGTTTTCCTTTTCCAAACACGAGGTTTTATCAATGTGTGCAATAGCACCCGGCTATAATAATCCGGAGAGAAGTAATAAAGACGAGGTCCTCGAGGTTCCGTCTCCTCCGGCGAGCACAATTAGTAATAATGTAGCAGAGACGATGCGGTAGGGGCGTCCATCCTTCTCCTCATTGTTTCTTTGGAGGCCTTTAAACAGGGCCGCGGCGACTCGGATCCAGTCGTTTCAGTAAATTAACCTTTTGAGTGGGATATTTGTCGAGCAGGAAAGGCCTTGTGTGGAACATTTCTATCCATTTCGACTTATTTTCGGGACACGGGCAGCTTGCAGATGTGCGATCCTGTGTATAAAAGTATGTCTGCCTCTGTGATAAATTAGAAGTGATGTCTTTGTGTAACCGGTTAAGCCCCCGGACCATTATGCAGTTTAAGGACCAGGCCCCCTTTTTGAGATTCGGCGCTGCGTTACTTTAACTGACAATTGCGCGGTCGTGCGACGTGGCTCCCAAACAAAATTGGCGTCCTTTTTTCCCCACAAATAGAGCTTTATTTTGGCGGTATTTGATCACCTCTGCGGTTTTTATTTTTTGCGCTATAAACAAAAATAGAGCGACAATTTTGAAAGAATGCAATATTTTTCTCATGGATTTTGGAGACCCGGTACCGACCCCAATTTGGCACACATATAGCCTCTTCCTCTACAAGTATGCAAAGTTTGTTATCCGGGGGACCTACGACTGGGAAGCACCATTTTTTTCAAATCTGGGCACCCCTTCCATAGACTCCCATGTTAAATGGTCATTTCTCTGGTGAGTTTGGGGACCCGGTACCGGCCGGCCGTAGGTCCTCTGGACCCCAAACTTTGCACACATATAGCCCCTTCCTCTACACGTGTGCAAAGTTTTTTGCCTGCGGGACCTACAGCTGGGAGCACAGATTTTTCAGATCTGGGCACCCCTTCCATAGACTCCCATGTTAAACATCGGTCTAGGCATGGACACAGTGAGGCATGGGCATAGTGAGGCATGGGCACAGTAAGCATGGGCACAGTGAGGCATGGGCACAGTGAGGCATGGGCACAGTGAGGCATGGACACAGTGAGGCATGGACACAGTGAGGCAAAGTGAGGCATGCAGATGAACACCCTAGGCTTAAACTTGAGTCAATACTTTTTCCATTTTTTTTGTGGTAAAATCAGGTGCCTTGGCTTATATTTGGGTCGGCTTATACTCGAGTATATACGGTATATGTAAGCATCATAAAAATCCCTTATTGCTTCCCATTTGATATAACTGTTTCCATACATGTAGCAATACTGGAGAGGGCCCTCCACGCTCTAAATGACATTACGTTCTCTCTTTGTTTTTTACTCTCCCCTGTGAACTGTTCAACATTCTCTCATATATTTCAATAAAAAATATTGAAGCAGAAAAAGAAACCAATTCATATATCGCATACGGTTTTCATGCGGTTTCATAGGGTTAGCAGAATACAATATTTTTCACTTTAGTTGTCCTTTATGGAATCTGTAAATTTACCCAGGTATGCATTTATTTAAAAATGTGTCTGCCCCCTGCAAATACCGAACACTTACAATATAAACATGATTAAACATTGAACCCTACGGACTAAGACTGGGACGGCATTAAAGTTAATGTGCATGTAAAGACAGGCGTCCCAATACTTTTGGTAATATAGTGTAGCCAGGGTTTTTTTTTATAGCAGGAACGCGGGGGGAACGCAGTTCCGGCACCTCCAGCTCTGAATGTATGTAATGGCAAGAGGTGCTGGGGTGTACTGGAGGGTCTATTGATGCTGGTTGCTGAAGGATCTATTGTTGCTGGAGAGAATCTATTTTTCAGTGGAAGGGTCTATTGTTGTTGGGGAGGTCAGTTGTTGCTGATGGGGGATCCATTGTTGCTGGGGGGCTCCTATGGTACTGTGAGACAATTGTTACTGGGAGACATCTACTGTGGAAGGAGGGGTCTATTGCTGCTAGCTGTTCAGAGTCTATTGTTGCTGAGGCTGCTCCGTTGTTGCTGGCTACAGGGGATCTATTTTACTTCCTATCATTAACAAATTACATACAAATTTATACTTGGTTCTGTATCCATTACTGAGAGGTGGGTAGGGGGTGAAACCAAGAAGTGGTGCTCGGAGATGTGTAGGGGGTGGAACCACAGAATGGTGCTTTGAGGTGGGTAGGGGGTGGAACCACAGAATGGTGCTTTGAGGTGAGTAGGGGGTGGAACCACAGAATGGTGATCGGAGGTGGGTAGGGGGTGGAACCAAGGAATGGTGCTCAGAGGTGGAACCACAGAATGGTGCTCATTGGTGGGTAGGGGTTGGAACCACAGAATGGTGCTCGGAGGTGGAACCACAGAATGGTGCTCGGAGGTGGAACCACAGAATGGTGCTCGGAGGTGGAACCACAGAATGGTGCTCGGAGGTGGAACCACAGAATGGTGCTCAGAGGTGGAACCACAGAATGGTGCTCAGAAGTGGGTAGGGGTGGAACCATGGATTGGTGCTCAGAGGTGGAACCACAGAATGGTGCTCATTGGTGGGTAGGGGTTGGAACCACAGAATGGTGCTCGGAGGTGGAACCACAGAATGGTGCTCGGAGGGGGGTAGGGGGTGGAACCACGGAATGGTGCTCAGAGGTGGGTAGGGGGTGAAACCACGGAATGGTGCTCAGAGGTGGGTAGGGGTGGAACCACAGAATTGTGTTTAGAGGTGGAACCACAGAATGGTATTTAGAGGTGGGTCGGGGGTGAAACCCAGGGATTGGTGCCTGGAGGTGGAACTACGAAATGGTGCTCAGAGGTGGAACCACAGAATGGTGCTCAGAGGTGGAACCACAGAATGGTGCTTGGAGGTGGGTAGGGGGTGGAACCACAGAATGGTGCTCAGGGGTGGAACCACAGAATGGTGCTCAGAAGTGGGTAGGGGGTGGAACCATGGATTGGTGCTCAGAGGTGGAACCACAGAATGGTCCTCATTGGTGGGTAGGGGTTGGAACCACAGAATGGTGCTCGGAGGTGGAACCACAGAATGGTGCTTGGAGGTGGGTAGGGGGTGGAACCACAGAATGGTGCTCAGAGGTGGAACCACAGAATGGTCCTCATTGGTGGGTAGGGGTTGGAACCACAGAATGGTGCTCGGAGGTGGAACCACAGAATGGTGCTCGGAGGTGGGTAGGGGGTGGAACCACGGAATGGTGCTCAGAGGTGGGTAGGGGGTGGACACAAGAGGTGACTCTGAAGGAGGGAGTTCCTGACCTATTCTCTGAGAAAAAAAGCCCTGAGTGTAGCTTAGAGGTGCGGAAATGTGACCACATGTTACATGTGCTTTCAGCAATCCCTTTCACTCTTCCAAGCACTGCGTTGGGTAATAGTCACCTGTTTGTCTAAAAAAGAAAAAACATGAATTAAAAAATGGTACGATCCCTGCAGGGATGATCGGTGTCATCTATTTGTGCATTACACACCACGCATTAGACATTTTAAGTAACGTTACATAAAAATGAACTTCATATAAATGGACCTGAGAAATAAAGACCTCTAATTTATTTTTCTCCACAATGCTTTTATACATCCAGCTGACGCGTTTTGAAACGTATGTACTAAATGTAATTCTCAGAAGCTTTGCATGAGTGAACGGGGGAGGGGGGGGGGGGGGTCAGAAGAGGGATGTCAGCCACATAATGCAAACTGTCATTTGCAGCACACAAGTTTGGCCACTTAGGCTGTGATGTACACCCACACATTACGTGCGATCGCTCAGAGTGTTTGTGCCGTTCTCTCGCCGAACGCAGTCAGGGATAAGTCCTGCGGGGCAATTCAGAGGAGTGTTTTTCAACGTGAAGGCAGATAAAAGAAAAAAGAGCCGGTGATTGTTTATAAAAAGAAATGTCAAGCGAGAAGTGCCATTTAATATGTTTCACTCCGGAGGTGTCCGATATTATTCCAGGGAGGAAGATGTATTGATGGGGGAGATACATGAAAAGCCAAGCCAGATTGAGTGCTGTCTATGGAGACCGAGGGATTATAAGTGTCCACTGATATATATATATATATATATATAGTAAATAAAATCCCCCCCCCGAAAAAAAAAATACATATACACACACAGTATATATATATTGTTGTAGAATCTCATATTAACAAATATGTTTGTTTTATATTATTCATATTTATTTGCATATGTTTTACTGATAACATAACCCCCATTATTTTATTTTTTCGTTTGACCCCCCACCTTTATAAACTCACAGCAGGGGCCCCCCTAATTTTTTATTTTATTTATATATATATATATATATATATATATATATATATATATATTTATTTTTTTCTTTCTTTCTTTTTTTGCCTGACCCCACCTTTAGCAACTTGCGGCAGGTCCCGTCCCTCGCCTTTTTTTTTTTTTTTCGTCTGACTTTAGAAACTCACGGCAGGAGAGAGAAGACTTGAGATGACACTTTTGTTACCACAACCCCCCCCCCCTGCTTATCATCTCACGGCAGGAAAGAGGAGGCGCCCCCCCCCCTGGTTCTCTCCATTAGGGGGGCCATGCTTAAAGCTGTGTAAGGGGCCCCAAAACTTGTGATGGCTGTCCTGATTAGTATCAATATTATTATTATTATTATTATTATTATTGTATAGTAGTGGTCTTATCAATTTTATTATTATTTTTATTATTATTATTATTATTATTATTATTATTATTATTATTATTATAGTAGTGGTCTTATCAATATTATTATTATTATTATTATTATTATTAATATATAGTAGTGATCTTATCAATGTTATTATTATTATTAATATTATTATTATTATTATTATTATTATTATTATTATTATTATATAGTAGTGGTCTTATTAATATTATTATTATTATTATTATTATTATTATATAGTAGTTGTCTTATCAATATTATTATTATTATTATTATTATTATTATTATTATTATTGTATAGTAGTGGTCTTATCAATTTTATTATTATTAATATTATTATTATTATTATTATTATTATTATTATATAGTAGTGGTCTTATTAATATTATTATTATTATTATTATTATTATATAGTAGTTGTCTTATCAATATTATTATTATTATTATTTTTATTATTATTAGAATATAGTAGTGGTCTTATCAATATTATTATTCATATTATTATTATTATTATTATTATTATTATTATTATTATTATATAGTAGTGGTCTTATCAATTTTATTATTATTATTATTATTATTATTATTATTATTATTATTATTATTATATAGTAGTGGTCTTATCAATTTTATTATTATTATTATTATTATTATTATTATTATTATTATTATTATATAGTAGTGGTCTTATCAATATTATTATTATTATTATTATATGATCTGTAAGGGTTTACCCGCTTGCCGACCGCTGCACGACTTTTTACGTCAGTAGAATGGCACGGCTGTGCATATGGACGTACTTGTACATCCCCTTTAAATCACGTGCCCTCTGCGAGCTTCATGAGTGTGACAGGACCCAGATCTTCTGTTCCCTGTGATCGGGAGCAGTGATCACTGTCATGTCATGGAATGAATGTGCCCGGGACAGACCTGCAGTGCAAAATGGGGGACTGTCCCGGGCAATCCGGGACACGTGGTCACCCTAGTCCCGCGGTGCACGATCACGGAGTACCCGACCAGGTAGCGAGCGCGTCGGCGCGCACACGTGACTTGTACGCCAATATGCGCAGCCGTGCCATTCTTCCGACGTACATTGGCAAACGACGGTCGGCAAGCGGTTAAAGAATAAAAAGGTGAAAACTTGATCTTACCGCATTAATATCGCACCGGTGACAATAAAAGAAAAGCGGTTTCCATGGAGGATACTGTTTGACCTTTAATAGGCAAATATCATCCGTAATATCAGGAATAATAAAAAAAAAAAAATATATACGGTTTTATTTCCATAATAATCTTGTTTTTTTTGTTCAGTTTGGAGTTCAGCGCTATAAAACACAAAACAAATTTTGGTTTCTAAGAAACAGCGGCGAGGATTATCAACTCATTTATAATATATAGACCCCTCCGCAGGCCGCGAAGAGAGAAGGGGATGAAAAAAAATAAAAAATAAAAAAAATACATTTTCAGGCAGGTTTATGGGCAATATTTTTTATTACATTACAGATGTACAAGAAGTCTGGTTGGCCGTATTCAATTATTAAAGGGAGCGAGATCTGATTCTATAGGTATGCTTTATAACCTGCATTTTATTTTTTAAAACAGTTGCACGATTTATTGGGCTGGGGGGGAGGGGGGGGGGGCTTTCTGGTCCTTCAAGGGACTTAAATCACTGGAATGTAAAAAAAATCAAATAAAAATCAAATAAAAAAAAAGCCTTTTATGTCGTAGTTCCAATTTAGGGACGACGTGGAGAAAGCTTTTACCTTCTTATCCCTATCGGGTCCTGGGGGCTGTAAAGTAAATGCGGTGCAACCTAATTTCGTATGTTGAGATATAAAAGAGGTACAAAAGGTATAAAAGACGCACACAATAAAAAAAGGTAGATGTTTCACTTTATTAGCCATTTGCATTTGCTTTATGATCTCCCTTAAAAGGGTCAGCCAACCCCAAAGCAGTATTTAAGGTCGTAGCAGTAGATGGTAGATAATGAATTCTCAAAAATGTTTTCTTTTATTTCTCACAGATTCCAGGGGAGATGTTTTTTTTTTTTCATTTGAATTTCCAGGTCTACGGTGACCTGTTTTTTTTTTTTTTTTACAGAACAGTGTAGTGCTTGTTGAGGGCCGGACTTACCATTGGACTTGACTGGGCTCAAGCCCATGGGCCCTGCCCAGAGCTTGAGTGTTGGAGCCGAGAAGCGGGGAAGTTGTTGAGCGAGGGGAGGGGACAATCTAAGTTGTTGAGCGAGGGGAGGGAACAATCTAAGTTGTTGAGCGAGGGGAGGGAACAATCTAAGTTGTTGAGTGAGGGGAGGGAACAATCTAAGTTGTTGAGTGAGGGGAGGGAACAATCTAAGTTGTTGAGCGAGGGGAGGGGACAATCTAAGTTGTTGAGCGAGGGGAGGGAACAATCTAAGTTGTTGAGCGAGGGGGACGGGACAATCTAAGTTGTTGAGCGAGGGGAGGGGACAATCTAAGTTGTTGAGCGAGGGGAGGGAACAATCTAAGTTGTTGAGTGGGGGGGGAACAATCTAAGTTGTTGAGCGAGGGGAGGGAACAATCTAAGTTGTTGAGCGAGGGGAGGGAACAATCTAAGTTGTTGAGCGAGGGGAGGGAACAATCTAAGTTGTTGAGCGGGGGGGGACAATCTAAGTTGTTGAGCGAGGGGAGGGAACAATCTAAGTTGTTGAGCGAGGGGAGGGAACAATCTAAGTTGTTGAGCGAGGGGAGGGAACAATCTAAGTTGTTGAGCGAGGGGAGGGAACAATCTAAGTTGTTGAGCAAGGGGAGGGAACAATCTAAGTTGTTGAGCAAGGGGAGGGAACAATCTAAGTTGTTGAGCGAAGGGAGGGAACAATCTAAGTTGTTGAGCGAGGGGAGGGAACAATCTAAGTTGTTGAGCGAGGGGAGGGGACAATCTAAGTTGTTGAGCGAGGGGAGGGAACAATCTAAGTTGTTGAGCGAGAGGAGGGAACAATCTAAGTTGTTGAGCGAGGGGAGGGGACAATCTAAGTTGTTGAGCGAGAGGAGGGAACAATCTAAGTTGTTGAGCGAGGGGAGGGAACAATCTAAGTTGTTGAGCGAGAGGAGGGAACAATCTAAGTTGTTGAGCGAGGGGAGGGGACAATCTAAGTTGTTGAGCGAGAGGAGGGAACAATCTAAGTTGTTGAGCGAGGGGAGGGGACAATCTAAGTTGTTGAGCGGAGAGGAGGAACAAATCTTAAGTTGTTGAGCGAGGGAGGGGGACAATCTAATTTGTTGAGCAAGGGAGGGAACAATCTAAGTTGTGAGCGAGGGGAGGGGACAATCTAAGTTGTTGAGGTGGGGAGGGAACAATCTAAGTTGTTGAGCGAGGGGAGGGAACAATCTAAGTTGTTGAGCGAGGGGAGGGGACAATCTAAGTTGTTGAGCGAGGGGGAGGGGACAATCTAAGTGTTGAGCGAGGGGAGGGGACAATCTAAGTTGTTGAGCGAGGGGAGGGGACAATCTAATTTGTTGAACAAGGGGAGGGAACAATCTAAGTTGTTGAGCGAGGG
Organism: Rana kukunoris; assembly: GCA_029574335.1. Classification (NCBI taxonomy): domain Eukaryota; kingdom Metazoa; phylum Chordata; class Amphibia; order Anura; family Ranidae; genus Rana; species Rana kukunoris. Next base: position 209,555,181 of record CM056057.1, read on the forward strand.
GAGGGGACAATCTAAGTTGTTGAGCGAGGGGAGGGAACAATCTAAGCTTGTTGAGCGAGGGGAGGGAACAATCTAAGTTGTTGAGCCGACGGGGAGGGGACAATCTAAGTTGTTGAGCGAGGGGAGGGGACAATCTAAGTTGTTGAGCGAGGGGAGGGGACAATCTAAGTTGTTGAGCGAGGGGAGGGAACAATCTAAGTTGTTGAGCGAGGGGAGGGAACAATCTAAGTTGTTGAGCGGGGGCGTGATCAAGGTTGTTGAACGGGGGGGCCATGGCATGATCGCAGAGTAGCTGAGCGGGGGGGGGGGGGGGTGGCAACTGGATGGACTTACTTCTTACCTCTTCATCCATAACTGCATGGCTCTTTCTGCTTCCTCCTCCGGGACCCCCTATTGGGTGGAGCCAGGACCAGATTTACCATTGGACTTACCAGCGGGCCTCCGGAGGAGGAAGCAGGAAGAGCCCTGCAGCACCGGAGCTGTGTTTATTGGGCACAGTGGCGGCAATTGATGTTTTTTTTCAGGTTTAGTTATTTGTATATATATATATATATATATATATGTGTGTCTGTATATATATATATATACATACATACATACATACATACATACATACATATACATATACATACATACATACATACATACACACATCTGAAGCGCTAAATATCTAATGAAAAAAACTGTATCTTAAAAAACAAAAACTTAAAAAAAAAATAAAAACATTTTTTTTTCTTTTTTGTATATTTTCTCTACAATTCGTAGGAGTGAGATTTATTTTATTATTTTTTATTATTATTTATATATATATATATATTCACAGTTACATCTGAAGCAGCTAAATATCCCATGAAAAAAAACGCAAAGGGCCAGATTGACGTACATCGGCGCATTTTTTGACTGGCGTAGCGCACCTCCTTTACGTTAGACTGGCGCAATGTAGCGGCGCAATCACCCTATTCTCGTCGCTTTTACACAGAAATTTGCGCCTGCGCAACGTTATTTCAGAGGCGCAAGGCGGAGTAATACAAATTGGGAAGGACGTGGGCGTGTTACATTGAAATGAGCCGTGACCCCATGCAAATGAAGAGCCAGCCGGCTCGCGCATGCGCGCTTGAAGGAGACCATGGTCAGCACCTCTGTGCGCATGCTCACAACTCGAGAACGGCGCAATCAGTGAAATTGGAAGTGGACCCGGGCAACTTAGTGAACTACGCAGACAGCATAAATAGACAGAGACAAACGCACTTCCTTTGCAAAAGTACATCCCTTTGTATCCCTCCCTATACAGCAAGGTGCTTTTGTTCTGTTGTTTATTAGCGTTTGTTTGTTTGTTTGTTTGTTTGTTTGTTTGTGACGTGTCTTTGAGATATTTGGGGACTGTTTTGCAGAGTGATTTTTGTCTTTTATGTGTTTTCTTTGTTGTTATTTTGTTTAAATTATATTTTTGCTGGGCATTTTTTTATTTTTGCTGGTCAATTTTTTTGTTTTTTTGGTTCTGTTTGTGTATGATTTGGGAATGTGGGGGTGACATTCCTGCGGGAAAAGGGGTGTCACCCTCATTTGTGGTGGAGAAGTGATCCCCAGGTCCGTGTGAATGGTGTATGAATGTACAGTGACATAATTGGAGCCGTGGCGTGGCGTTGCTGCTCACAAGTCCTGCATGGTGGGCTTGTGCCAATCCAATGTGATGAGGATGTGGGGTGTGTGTGCTAGGGACCACAGTGGTGTGCATGCATGCATTCTCATTGTGCCATGATTAATGTGTGTGTGTTTAACGTGCAAAGATGCCTAATGTGAGCTGTCTCCTGGCTACTCTTCCCTCAGAAGACGGGGGACCCTCGGTTAGGGGGGGATTGTCTGGTTCAGGGGTCAGGTCATCACGTATGTCAATCTCCAGGCCCTTTCTCACTGCGAAGTTGTGCAGCATGCAACATGCACCGATGATCTGGCATACACAGTTTGGGGAATACAACAGGGAACCATGGGGGGTTCCGTATAGGAGTCATGAGATGGGGTCCCAGTGCATATGCAGAGTCACCCTGAAGGGATAAGACAGGAGGATGTTAGTAGTGCATGTGCCCCTTGTGATTTCAGCATCATAGGGGGGGACAGTCATGCCTGCCACCCATGTCACTCACCAACCAGCCAGCTGTCCCCATACATGTTCTGTTTGAAATCTGTGGGGATGGGGCTCTGATTGTATATGTAGCTGTCATGGGTGTTATGGGTGGTGTCATGTGTTGGGCTCCTGCAGGGTTGTGGTTAATTCCAGGATGGCATGAGGGGTGAATCTGAAGATGCGAGACACCTCAGAATCACTCATGCCAAAGATGTCTATGCGTGTGTGATATATCAAGTGAAGAGTGAGGGGCTTGTATCAGATTAGATTATTATATCCATCAAGGTTTTAAAGGGCTATTGAAAGATAGTGAGACCGTGTTTGTA
>CM056057.1:209562628-209585128 GCA_029574335.1 Rana kukunoris
CCAGGTCATTCTGTCCTGAGTACAATAACCCTCCCTGCAGGTCAGTAAGCCCATCAGTAAAATCCCCCCCCCCCCCCTGGGGTCAGTCTGTCCCCCAGTTTATTTCCCTCCAGGTGAGTCTGTCCCCCAGTACAATCATGCCCCCAGGTCATTCTGTCCTGAGTACAATAACCCTCCCTGCAGGTCAGTCAGCCCATCAGTAAAATCCCCCCCCCTGGGGTCAGTCTGTCCCCCAGTTTATTTCCCTCCAGGTGAGTCTGTCCCCCAGTACAATCCCCCCCCCCTTAAGTCAGTCTGCCCCTCATTATTATTTCCCCCCCGATATTTACAGACCCTCAGTGCAAAGCATGGGTGACCTGCTTCCTCCTGATGAGTCTCATGTAAGAGCTGAGGACGAGGCTAATGAAAAGGTAGCAGCAGCCAGCAAAAGAGTAATGCCTGCTGCAGCAATGGTGAAGTGGGGGGGTCGCGGCATCAGGGGTCGTAGTGTCGGGGACCCAGAGCACCCCACAGGAGATACGGGGCATTTGCCCTGGATGCCTGATGCTAGCGACGCCACTGGCACATGATCACATGATCATCAACAATCACTTTACCCAGCGTAGAGCATGTTCTGCAGTATGAGCGTCTCATTTCGAGGCGTGCTCCATGCTTCTTTTATTCAATATACAGTTGATGGTTAAATCACAACAGTAATAACAGCAGCTGTTCCGGTGCTAACCCCACGCTATTTTTATCCAAACTGTACACACTCCTGACATTTCCCCGTCTCGCAGAGGTATTACCACTTCCCCAATAAACATTCCATCTCTACTGACTCCATGGGCTTCCAGCAAGTATATGGCTTTATATGACTTTAACCACTTCAGCCCCGGACCGTTTGGCTGGCCAAAGACCGAGCCGCTTTTTGCGAATTCGGCGATGCGCCGCTTCAACTGACAATTGCGCGGTCGTGCGACATGGCTCCCAAACAAAATTTGCGTCCTTTTTTCCCCACAAATAGAGCTTTCTTTTGGCGGTATTTGATCACCTCTGCGGTTTTTATTTTTTGTGCTACAGACAAAAATAGAGCGACAATTTTGGAGAAAAAAAAGCAATATTTTTTACTTTTTGCTATTGTGATGGTTTGACTCTGTCCTACCTGAAGGATGGCTGGTTTTCGCCATATTTTGGAGAGACCGACACATTAATTACACAGCTGTGTGTTCAGCTATTTAGTGCTGGCCTGGCTGTGGCTCAGGGCCCTGCCCTACAGACAGGAGGTATGTTCCTGAGAGCCAGGTGAGCTCCCATCTCTGAGAGGAAAGAGAGGCTGCATGGGTTGCAGCTAACACATGCAGATCTGCAGGAGGCAGATGCCGGCTGGTGTCTCTCTGTGAGAAAAGAAGCTGTGTGCTTCAAGAAGTTTGATGCTGTGTGCGTCCAAGAAACTCAAACGCTGTGTGCGGATAAGTCGCTGTGTGCGAATCAAATGCTGTGTGCGGATAAGTCGCTGTGTGCGAATCAGACGCTGTTTGCGGATAAGTCGCTGTGTGCGAATCAGACGCTGTGTGCGGAAAAGTCACTGTGTGCGAATCAAACGCTGTGTGCGGATAAGTCGCTGTGTGCGAATCAGACGCTGTGTGCGGATAAGTCGCTGTGTGCGAATCAGACGATGCGTGCAGATAAGTGGCTGTGTGCGAATTAGACGCTGTGTGCGAATCAGACGCTGTGTGCGAATTAGACGCTGTGTGCGAATTAGACGCTGTGTGCGAATCAGACGCTGTGTTGTGCGAATTAGACGCTGTGTGCGAATCAGACGCTGTGTGCGACTGTTGATTTTTGCCAGATACAGGAATGATGGAAACCCCCCTGCGAGGGCTACTTTTGTATCTGTGAACTTTGATGTTTTTAAAAAAAATTGGGCAACCAGGCCCTTAAAAACTCAGTTCTGGACTGGCGTGCTCACTGGAAAACGCACCTACCATTGGAGTTTGATCCCCCAAGCCTACACTATAATAAATATCCCCCCAAAAATATATAAAAATAAATAATTTTTTCTCAGTTTAATCCGACATATTTTTGGAAAAAAAAACCGCAATAAGTGTTTATTGATTAGTTTGCGCAAAAGTTATAGCGCCTAAAAATAGGGGATAGTTTTATGGCATTTAAAAAAAAAAATTCTAGTAATGGCGGCGATCAATGATTTTTATCACTACTGCGACATTATGGCGGACACATCGGACACTTTTGACGCTATTTTGGGACCATTGTCATTTATACAGCGATCAGCGCTATAAAAAATGCACTGATTACTGTACAAATGACACTGGCAGTGAAAGGGTTAACCTGTAGGGGGCACTGAAGGGGTTAGGCGTGTCCTAGGGAGTGATTTCTAACTGTTAGGGGGCGCAGCTACGAGTGACACATCACTGATCGCTGCTCCCAATGACAGGGAACAGACAATCAGTGACCAGGGGCGGACTGACCATTCGGGGCTCTCGGGACCCCATGCCACTAGGGGGCCCCATCATGGTTGCCAGCCTCAGTAAAACCAGGGACAGTATGTAAAAATCAGTTTTTTCTTTACATCTGTCCCTGAAATGTCCCTTGTTGGTCTAAAAATCCCAAGATTATAGCTGCCCCGCCTCTCCGGTACCTATTCTGTGTGTATGTATACTGTGTATGCATACTGTATGTGTGTATACTGTGTGCAGGGCCGGACTTACTATTGGGCTTGACTGGGCTGAAGCCCATGGGCCCCGCCCAATAGGGGGCCCCCAGAGGAGGAAGCAGGAAGAGCCCTGCAGCACGGGAGGAGGAAGCAGGAAGAGCCCTGCAGCACGGGAGGAGGAAGCAGGAAGAGCCATGCAGTTGTGGATGAAGAGGTAAGAAGTCTGGCCAGCGGTAGCACCCCCCGCTCAACAACTCTGATCGTCTCCCCCCGCTCAACAACTTTGATCGCCCTCCTTCTCTCAACAACTTAGATCGAACCCCCCCAATAACTATGAACGGTCGTCGACCTCAGACACTGTGATCGTGCTGCGGCCCCCCTCACTCAACAACTTTGTTAGCAGTAGATCGTCACCCCCCTGCACAACAACTTAGATCGTTCTTCCCCGCTCAACAATTTCGATCCCCCCGCTTCTTTGCTTCAGGGGGCCCCTTCAATCAACACTCAAGCCCAGGGGCCCCCACCATCCTAAGTCCTGCCTTGACTGTGTGGCCCTATAATCTATTTCAGGGGGGGCCACATCAGGGGCTACAATTGTGGGTCACAGTGGCGACAATTGGGGGCACAGTGGCCACAATTGGGGGCACAGTGGCGACAATTGGGGGCACAGTGGCGACAATTGGGGGCACAGTGGCGACAATTGGGGGCACAGTGGTGACAATTTATGGCATGGTGGCTGCGTTTCATGGCATGGCACAGTGGTTGCATTTGATGGCATGGCATAGTGACTGCATTTGATGGCATGGCACAGTGGTGACAATTGATGACACAGTGGCTACGTTTGATAGGCACAGTGAGGCTGCAATTGTTTTTTTAATTTTTTTATTTGTTTGCGCCCCCCCAAAAAAATTTGAGCACCAGCCGCCACTGGGCCCCATAATCTCCTATTGCCTGGGGTCACCATTAGTTGGCAGTCCGCCCCTGTCAGTGACAGTAGGAAGAACGGGGAGATGTTGTGTTTCCCGGCCCTGATCACCGTCGGACATCATGCCCGCGGGTCCCGTAGGCACGGAGCTCGCGCCAGGGTGTGGTCATGCGGCGGCAAATTAAAGGGGACATACCTGTACGCTCCATTTGCCCGGCCGTGCCATTCTGTCGGCGTAAAAAGTTGTGCGCCGGTCGTCAAGCGGTTAAACTAAAATTGGACAAACAATGGCTTCCTCTCCACTACGCTTTACTGTATTTTTTTTATTTTTATGGATAAGCAAGTACCTTGAAAATTGTCACATAATTCCCAGATGAGCTCTTTGTTCAGCATCTGGCACTAACAGGGATGATGTGAAAAGCCTTTCTTCCCCTTTAGAAGCAGCCATCGAGCATTAATTCACGGGTCAAAGGACATCTGAACACAGAAACCCTTCAGGAGCAAAAGACTTCAAGCAAACCTACTGTTACAATCTGTGAAGGTCTCCGTCCCCCGGGACCTCTCACTGAAACTTTTAGAAATGCCAAAAGAAGATTCATATTTTTTTATTTTATTTTTTTTTTGTTCACAGGAAAAAAAATAAAAAGGCAAGGATAATGATTTTCAAAACGTCTAAAATTAGATTCCTACTGTACAATAAATACACAGATAGAGAGATAGAAAGGGGTGAGTGTTGGTTTTTTATATTAACGTAATGAAAAAAAAAATCTTACAATATCTAATAATGTTAAAAAAAAAAAAAAAATACATAAGAAAAATGTTAAAGCTGAAGTCCCAGCACTCAAACTTTCATTAAAATATTTAAAATATTAAAATATTAAAAATATTAAAATATATTATATTTTTTAATAACAACATAGGGCCAGATTCAGGTAGATGAGAGTATCTTTCCTCTGGAGTAACGCTTCTCATTTACGTTACTCTGAAGACCCTTTCAGCGCAAGTCCTGTAATTCACATAGCAGTTGCGCGTAAACTTGCGCCAGAGTAACGATAATGCGCTGGCGTAACCCGACGCAAGTGAAACTGGGTGTGATCATATGTAAATGATGGGCGGAGCCCAGCGCAGAGGCTTACGTTCAGCGCATCATCCACGGAGCATGCGCAGTGAGTGCGGCTCCACTCGCCCCCTTGTGCGCATGCTCACAACTTCCGTCGGCACCACTTCCTGGGAAACGTCAGCGCAATGCGTTCCGCTGGGCGCTTAAAAGCGCTGGCGGAAACGCCATTCCGGCGCAAAAGTAGTTCCGTTTCCCCCCACCCCAGGGAAGATACTTTTGCCCTGTAATGGCTGCTCCCGCTGCCCCCAAAGAGAGGAGGAACCTAAATTATAATGCCCAGGAGGTCACAGTGATAATATCGGCTATGGAGGCATTTAATGATTTTCTCCATGGTAAAAAAAGCAGGAAGACCAGCCGGGAGAGAAAGCAGGCCATCCTGGACACCATAGCTGCCAGGGTCAATGTGCTGGGGTACTCCACCCGGAGTGCTTCAGACATTCAAAAAAAAATAAATGACCTGCGGCGCAAGGTGAGGGGCAAGGTGTCCACCATTAGGAGCCATGAGAGGGGCACAGGTGGTGGTCCCCCATGTCCTGTTACCCTGACCGCGGAGGAGGAGGTGGTCGCCCGCTGCCTGGACAGGGAGCAGTTGGAGGGGGTCCCAGGCTATGATTCCGTAGAGGAAGGCTCCAGGACAGGTAAGTGATTTTTACCCCCTTTTTGGTGTGTTGCATGTGGGGCGGGGGTGGGTACATGTGCCAAGTGTGTGGGACCACCAACATGTGTCTGCTTTGTGTCATCCACAGATGACGGTGCTGGGCCATCTCGTGCCGGCCAGTCCACCCCAACCCCCCAACGGGATGCTGCTGACGAGGCCCTGGGTGCTGGAGACACCGAGGTGGAGGAGGAGAGTGCCCACACCACTTCAGCAGAGGTGGTTGTGGAGGAGCCTGTCCCTGAACAGGAGTTCATTTTAATGTTGGAGGAGTCCTCCTCCTCTGCAGGGCCCTCTGTGATCCCCTCCCCCATCCTAGGTAGCCCCTCAAGGGCGACTCCATCCCCACGGGGACAACCTTCCTCTGCCCCCAGGAAGGCCACCCGGAAGACCAGGGGGGTGTGTGATTTGGTCGAAGACCAGGTGCTTTTGGACCAAGCGAAACAGACCCAGCAAATGGGGGAGATGGCTGGCCACCTAGACAGGGTCGCAGACAGCCTGGGCTCTATGTCACAGCTGCCCAGTCGCGTGCAGGGCGTTGTGACCAGCCTGGGGGAGGTGCAGGCTGATATCCGGCACTTGACAGCAGCTGTTCGAGACAACACTGCTGCCATTCGGGAAGAGGGGAGGCAGCGGCAACGTGACCAGCGGCATCAGATCACCCGCCAGCTGAGGATGCAGGCCCAAACAAATCTGTATTTGAGCCGTATCGCTGTGGCATTGGAGGGCATGCAGCCAACAGCTCCCAGGAGTGGCCCACCCGGGGATCAGCCTCCTCCTGATGCCCCCCCACCCCCACCACCACCCACTCCCTCCAGGCAGATGAGGAGCCCGAGAGTGCCCCCAAGGAGGAGCCCCCGTCATCCCAGATGAGGGTTTTTTGTTTTTTTGGTTGTTATATATTTTTGTTTATACTCAGGACATGAGTTTATTTATTTTATTTATTATTATTGTTTATACTCAGGACATGAGTTTTTGTTAATTTTTTTGGTTCTCAGGTTATGAGATTTTTTTTATTTTTTTTGATACTGCACACGTTGCAGTGTGAATGGTGTGTGAATGTGAGAGGGTGGCACTCCTGAAAGTAAGGGGTGTCACCCTCGGCCGTGGTGGTGAAGTTAACCCCACGGCTGAATGAATGACGTGTGAAAGGTGTGTGAATGGACAGTGACATCATTGGGGCCTTGACGCTGGCGTTGCTGCTCCCAACTCCTACATGCTGGACTTGGGCTAATCCAATGCGATGTGCATGTGATGTGTGTGATCTAGGGACATCAGTGGTGTACACGCGTGCACTGTCTGTGTTAGTAATGTTTTGGTTTAGTGTCCAAAGATGCCTACGGCGAGGACCCTCCTGACTGCTCTTCCATCAGCAGACTGGGTGTCCTCTGGCAGGTGGGGACTGTGTGGGTCGGGGGTCAGGTCATCACGTATGTCAATATGCAGGCCTTTTCTCATAGCAAAGTTGTGCAGAATACAACATGCAGCGATGATCTGACACACGAAGGTAGGGGAATACAATAGGGTCCCCCCAGACTTATCCAGGCAGCGGAAACGGGACTTCAGGAGCCCAAATGTTTGCTCCACCACTCCACGAGTTTTGATGTGTGCTTCATTGTATTTTCTCTCTCCTCTGGTTTGGGGGTTCCGGAAAGGAGTCATTAGATGGGGTCCCAGTGCATATGCAGAGTCACCTGTAAGGTAAAAGAAAGGAGAATGTTAGTCATGCATGTGCGACTTCTGTTGTGCATCACGGGAGGGGATAGTCATGCCTGCCACCCATGTCACTCACCAACCAGCCAGCTGTCCCCATACATGTTCTGTTCGAATTCTGCTGGGATGGGACTCTGACGGTATATGAAGCTGTCATGGCTGGACCCGGGGTGTTTGGCACGCACGTGCCATATGAGGCGTTGGGCATCGGCTATCACCTGTACGTTGATGGAATGCCAATGCTTCCGATTGCGGTATATGTGCTCTGTGGCACTGGGGGGCTGTAGGGCCACATGTGTGCAATCAATGGCCCCGATGGTGCGTGGGAATCTGGCAATGTTGTAGAAATCTGTCATTGCCTTCAGCCGCAGCTCCTCAGTGGTGGGTCTGATGAACTGGTTGGACATGCGTCTGAGGATTGCAGGGACAACCTGGTGCACACATCTGCTTATGGAGGACTGTGACATCCCAGCCACCACTCCACTTGTACGCTGGAATGATCCACTTGCAAGGAAATGAAGTGTTGCCAGGACCTTCACCAGTGGCTGCACTGCTTGTGAGCGGTGTGTCTTGCTGGTGATGTCACCCTGCAGGGTTGTGGTTAGTTCAAGTATTACATCTGGGCTGAATCTGAAGAGGCGATACACCTCCTCATCCCCCATGCCAAAGAGGTTCATACGTGTGCGGTATATCCTCTCACGTGCCCGCCTCCTCCGTAGCGAGGGACCCAGTACTAGTCTTAGGACCACGAGTGCCCCTGGCATGTTGGCACACAGAGGTGTTGTCCTTGCTAGTGTTGTTGTTCAGCTTGCTAGTTTCGTCGGTAACGCTGCTGTAGCTGCTCTCCTGCTGACCTGTGACCGTCTGGAGTAAAGATAAAGCAGCCTTTTGTAGAAATAACTTTGCGCCGGACGGACCAGATACGCGCGGCGCATGTAGCCAGCGTATGGTGCTAATCCGTTCGCGAATTGGGAAATCTCCCTCATTTGCATATTTGCAGGGGAAATCAATGGGCGCGACTGATGCGCCCAGCGAAAATAAGCGCTGACGATACTCTGGCGTCGGAACGTTCCGCCGGTCGCAAATGACCCGTTATTGGGCGCATCTAGTTTGGTGGGTACGGGCACATAGAAAAGACGGCGCATCATCACAGTTACGCGGCGCATATCCAAATACTCCAGCGCAAGTGTTCGTGAATCTGGCCCATAAGATATGTTATATATATATATATATATTACCTTATAAAAGTAGCCGTGACCTCATGACTGTGATGACTGTGCTGTACATGAGCAGAGCTGTGGGAGGGGCCCAGCAGGCTCCACCTACTACAGGTTGCCTGCAGAAAACTACAGGAGGCAGCAGAGACAAGACCAGTCCTGCACAATGAGAGAGAGCAGAGCTGTGGGAGGGGCCCAGTAGGCTCCACCCCATATAGGCTGACTGCAGGAAGCTACAGGAGGGGGCGGAGACAAGAGCAGTCACCCTATACAGAGAGAGAGCAGAGCTGTGGGATGGGCCAGCACTGGCTCCACCTACTACAGGTTGCCTGCAGAAAACTACAGGAGGCAGCGGAGACAAGACCAGTCCTGCACAATGAGAGAGAGCAGAGCTGTGGGAGGGGCCCAGTAGGCTCCACCCCATATAGGCTGACTGCAGGAAGCTACAGGAGGGGGCGGAGACAAGAGCAGTCACCCTATACAGAGAGAGAGCAGAGCTGTGGGATGGGCCAGCACTGGCTCCACCTACTACAGGTTGCCTGCAGAAAACTACAGGAGGCAGCGGAGACAAGACCAGTCCTGCACAATGAGAGAGAGCAGAGCTGTGGGAGGGGCTCAGCAGGCTCCACCCCATATAGGCTGACTGCAGAAAGCTACAGGAGCAGGCAGAGATAAGACCAGTCCTCCTGCACAAGGAGAGAGGCCAGAGCTGTGGGAGGAGCCCATAGGCTCCACCCCATATAGGCTGGCTGCAGAAAGCTACAGGAAGGGGCAAGATAAGACCAGTCCTCCTGCACAAGGAGGGAGACCAGAGCTGTGGGAGGGGCCCATCAAGCTCCACCCCATATAGACTGCCTGCAAAAAAAGCTACAGGGGGGCAGAGATAAGAGCAAAAACCATATACAAAAAATGAGAACAGAGCTGTGGGAGGGGCCCAAAAGTCTCCACCTACTACAGGCTGCGTGCAGAAAACTACAGGAGGGGGTGGAGACAAGACCAGTCACCCTACACAAAACCCTATTTCTCTCACCCCCATCTCTCTCTCACCCCTCTCTCTCTCTCAACCTCCCCGTCTCTCTCTCACCTCCCTCTCACACGCCCTCCTCTATATTTCTCTCCCCCCTCTCTCACCCCCATCTCTCTCTCAACCTCCATCTCTCTCTCAACCTCCGGTCTCTCTCACCTCCCTCTCTTTCAAACTACCCTCCTCTATATTTCTCACCCCCTCTCTCTCTCAACCTCCCCTTTTCTTTCTCTTACCCCTCTCTCTCCCACCCCCTCTCTCTCTCACCCCCCTCTCTCTCAACCTCCGTCCGTCTCTCTCTCACCTCCCTCTCTTTCACCCCCCTCCTCTATATTTCTCTTACCCCTCTCTCTCTCGCCCCCTCTCTCATCCCCATCTCTCTCTCACCTCCCTCTCTTTCAAACCACCCCTCCTCTATATTTCTCTCACCCCCTCTCTCTCTCAACCTCCCCCATCTCTCTCACCTCCCTGTCTTTTTACACCACCCCTCTATATTTCTCTCACCCCTCTCTCTCTCACCCCCTCTCTCATCCCCATCTCTCTCTCAACCTCCCCCTTCTCTTTCTCACCTCACTCTCTTTCAAACCACCCCTCCTCTATATTTCTGTCACCCCCCTCTCTCTCAACCTCCCTCTTATCTCTCTCACCCCCTCTCTGACCTCCCTCTCTTTTACACCCCCCTATATTTCTCTTACTCCCTCTCTCTCTCTCACCCCCTCTCTCACCCCTATCTCTCTCTCACCCCCTCTCTCTCTCAACCTCCCCCTGTCTCTCTCTCACCTCCCTCTCTTTCACACCACCCCTCTATATTTTTCTCACCTTCTTTATCAACCCCTCTCATTCTCTCTCTCTCTCTCTCTCTCTCCCCCTCCCTTCCTTTTGACCGCCTCTGCCATAAGATGTAAAATGTATTAAAACATAAAAAAAAAACATATGTGTTTACATTTTCTTTTAAAGAGTGTGTGTATGTCTGTATGCATGTGTGTATTAGGGGTGCGCACCCTATCGCAAAAGGCTGCGCACACCTATGTCAGATCCTGAATTTATACCTTTGGGAAGGACTTTTATCCATGGTTAACAGAGCTTTTAATATTGCAGGTCCCTCTGACAGAGGTCTAAGGAGGGCATAAGAATCTCTTTGCCCTTGACTGCTCTCTGGTAGAGTCTTGATGCACCTAATTATATGGAGTTGTAAATAGAAGAGAAAAACAGAATGCAGTGGCCTCATAAAGCACAATCAACAATTTAATAAATAAAACTAGAAATGTATATATATATATATATATATATATATATATATACAGTATATACTCACAAACATAAGAGAGTGAACCAGCATGTAGACATATGATTCTGAAGATAAACACTTGAGGCTCGGGAGGAAGAGGGAAGGTGGGATCCAAGAAATGCGTCAGTCTTTACAGCATATGCGGCATGAAATGAACTCATGGTTGTTGGAGATATTCTGTACATTTAATGCCTGTCAAGTGTTTATCTTCCCGCTGGTTAGCGGAATGCAAGGCCTACATCCTCGCTCTCTTAGGTTTGTGAGTATATATCTTGGGTTAGATTTAATTTGTGGTTGATCACACTTCATGAGGCCAGTGCACTCCTGCTTTTATCTTCTTTTTGCAACCCCAGATGATCCCATCGTCGGTACATGATCTGCTGTCCATTGTGATATTTCGAAACAGAAGTGTATTCACTTTGTACTTGTGGGCAGGGCCGGATTCCTGACAAGGCCACTGAGGCCAGGCCACGGGAGGGGGGGCAGTGGGTGCAGGGCCGGCGCCAGTTGTAACACACAGCAGAAGACTGCTGTGTCACAGAGCTCACTGTGAAAGTTCAGGGCGCGCTATGATAAAAGTCCCGTCCTCGTCCTAGGCCACCTTGTGTGATAGAGGCAGTGTTCTGTCTATCACACAAACTGGTCTAGGAGGAGGGCGGGACTTTGATCACAGCGCGCCCAAACTTTTCACAGTGAGTTCCGTGACACAGCAGGAGATGCCCGATGTGCGTAATGCACACACTGACAGGTGAGGCTACATTGTTTGGCACAGTAAGGCTGCAATGATGGTGAGGGGGGCTGAAATGATGGTGAGGGGGGCTGAAATGATGGTGAGGGGGCTGTAATGATGGCGAGGGGGCTGTTATGATGGTGAGGTTTGCTGTATTGATGGTGAGAGGGGCTGCAATGATGGTGAGGGGGGCTGTAATGATGGTGAGGGGGGCTGTAATGATGGTGAGGGTGGCTGCAATGATGGTGAGGAGGGCTTAAATGATGGTGAGGGGGGCTGCAATGAGGGCACAGTAAGGTGGCAGTAATGGTGAGGCTGCAATGAGGGCACAGTAAGGCAGTAGTGATGGTGAGGCTGCAATGAGGGCACAGTAAGGCAGCAGTGATGGTGAGGCTGCAATGAGGGCACAGTAAGGCGGCAGTGATGGTGAGGCTGCAATGAGGGCACAGTAAGGTAGCAGTGATGGTGAGGCAGCAATGAGGGCACAGTAAGGCAGTAGTGATGGTGAGGCTGCAATGAGGGCACAGTAAGGCAGCAGTGATGGTGAGGCTGCAATGAGGGCACAGTAAGGCGGCAGTGATGGTGAGGCTGCAATGAGGGCACAGCAAGGCAGTAGTGATGGTGAGGCTGCAATGAGGGCACAGTAAGGCAGCAGTGATGGTGAGGCTGCAATGAGGGCACAGTAAGGTGGCAGTGATGGTGAGGCTGCAATGAGGGCACAGTAAGGTAGCAGTGATGGTGAGGCAGCAATGAGGGCACAGTAAGGCGGCAGTGATGGTGAGGCTGCAATGAGGGCACAGTAAGGCGGCACTGATGGTGAGGCTGCAATGAGGGCAGAGTAAGGCTGCAATGATGATAAGGCAGCAATGATAAGGTGATGCGGCAATGATGGGCACGGGTTGGGGAACTTTCCGTATTTTTTGGGCATGGGGGGCAGCATTGAAGGACCTGGCCTTGGGGTGGCAAAGGGAGTAAATCCGGGCCTGCTTGTGGAGGGGGGGGGGGCATCCTAAAACATTTAATGTGAAAATGGCTTAATGTAGCTTAACTTGTAATAAAGTGCCTACACTTTGCACAAACTTCCCAAACCTGTCCTTGAAGTTTCATGGGTTTTGGTCTCCTCTAGGCAAATTAATGGCATTAAAGGGGTTGTAAAGGTTTGTGGTTTTTCACCTTAATGCTTCCTGGCAATCACCGCCCCCCCAGTGCCTCCGTTTTAATCACCTGAGCCAGGTCACCTGCTCGGTGCGTCCCCCAGTGTCCTCTTCTCCGCAGAGTCCTGGATTGATGTGGCTGCCGCTGCTGTCAATCAAATCCAATGACGCGGGCGCCGAGGGGTGGGGCTGAGTCATACACTCTGCGTCTATGGACACCGAGTGTATGACTCGGGAGGGCGCTTGCAAGGTATCCCTTTCCATAGAGCTCTTCTCCAAGGGGGTTATTTAATGCTATTAAATCTCTATTTGTGGGGAAAAAAGGACGCCAATTTTGTCTGGGAGCCACGTCGCACGACCGCGCAATTGTCAGTTAAAGCGACGCAGTGCCGAATCGTAAAAAGGGGCAAGGTCCTTAACCTGCATAATGTTCCGGGTCTTAAGTGGTTAAAGGTAAGGAAACGTAAAGTCTCATGGTTGACATTCTATGCATTAAGGTAAAAAAACCTTCTGTGCTTCATCTGCCCCCCCTTTTTCTGAACCCGATCGTTCCAGAAAACAGCACAAGCCCAGCAGCTTCAGCCACTGTCTCTGGTCCTCATTGGATAGATTGATAGCAGCAGGAGCCGTAGGCTCCAGCTGCTTTCAATCAAATCCAGTGACACGGGAGCAGGGGGCGGGGCCAAGTTCTGCCGTCTGTGTCAATGGACGCATCGGCGGGACTCGTAAGTGTGCCTGCATGGGTGCGCCCCGTGGAAAGCGGCTCTCCGTGGGGGCACCTGATGAAGAGGAGGAGCCAGGAGCGATTTTTAGCGGGACTGCATCATTGCCCCCTATGGCTCTTAAAGCGGCTGCCGTACAGCTGCGGAGATTCGCACAGGGGGACCAACCTGCCTCCGTATAATGATGGCGGCTGATCAGCAAGTAGTTAACAGTGCCCATCAGTCTAGCCTCATCAGTGAAGAAGAAAATGTACTTATTTGCAAAACTTTATAACATAAACATTTATTTTTTTCAACATTTTCATTCTTTTTTATTTGTTCATCAACAAATAAAAAAGCCCAGAGGTGATAAAATACGACCAAAAGAAAGCTCTATCTGTCTCCAAAAAATGATAAACATTTCAAATGGCTACAGTGTTACATGACCGCGCAATTGTCATTCAACATGCGACATCACTGAAAGCTGAAGATTGGCTCGGGGGGGAGTGCCCGATATTGAAGTGGTTAAGCTCTAAACTTCATCATTTTCTAACTCTGATTTATCTTTTTTTATATAGAAGGAAATGAGTGAATGGATCAAGATAAAAGGATGCTAAGAAAAGTCAAAAGGCCCATTATAGTTCAAGAACATAAAACCATCTGTATTTTCTCTTTGTTTTGAGTCTTGGACAAAGGAGTACAAGTCACAGCGAGTGGTTGTCGTAGGTTTGCTGTAGAACGTTCTCGGTGAAGCAAGACAGCCAACTGAATGAGGTCAACCAAGCATAGAAGTGTAAGGGAGAGTCATATTGAAGGTCAGGGAGCAAGCCAAGGTCAGGGCAGGTCAAATCATCAACCAAAGGAAGTCTGAGTCAAAATAAACAGCAATATATCCACAAGCAGCAGGACAGGTAGAACAACGCTCCTTTGTTCAAACACTGAGGGCCAGATTCAGGTACAATTACATTGGCGCAAAGTATCAGAGATACACTACGCCGCCGTATTTTACCTGGCTCTACGACGAATCCTGGTAGATTTTGGCCCGTAACGTACGGCGACATAGTGTATTTCTCGCGGCGGAATCGAAATACGCGATTAGGGGGCGTGAAGCATTTAAATTAGGCGCGTCCCCGTGGCGATCGAACTGCGCATGCTCCATTCAGAAATTTCCCGCCGTGCATTGCGCGAAATAACGTCGATACGTCATTTGTTGTTGGCGTCGTTTACATACATTCCTATTCCCGGACGACTTACGTAAAAAATAAAAAAAGACGTTGACATTCGACGCGGGAACGACGGCCATACTTAACATGGGCTGTCTAAAACTAGACCAGATAAAAGCTGGAATAACTTTACGCGACAAAAAGATGACTACAGATGCCGTAAGAGATTGCGAACGACGCTCGTAACTTCGTGGATCGTCGGAAAAAGCTCATTTGCATACCCCGACGCGGAAAACGACAGGAACTCCGCCCAGCGGCCGCAAAATTATTGCAGCGTAGATCCGAAGGCGTACGAACACGTAAGCCAGTCGGATTGAAGCCCGCAGCCGTCGTTTCATGGTTTGAGGATTCAGACTAATGAAACGGCGCGCGTAATTTGAAAGTACTCCGGTCTAACGCGAGATACACCGGAGTAAGGGCTCTGTGAATCTGGCCCTGAATATCTGAACTCCATTTAAGTACTTCTGATTGAGGCCAGATGTGCAGCCAGAGTTCAGTCTATGGTGACAATGCTACCTTCAATTGGGAATATAATAACCTAGCAATAGGTTACAAAGTTACCTTCAACAGTGCATTTTACAAGTTGTTTTTACTAATATAATTACATAAAACAAGAAGGGTCTAATTGTTTAGGCATTCCTCAGGGCATCCAATCTAAATCGAAATATAACCCTCGGTATTATGTGTAGATTATAATCAATAAATTATAATATTTAGCTACCCCTAGCGCCAAAGTCAAAAGTCTAGGGGTCATTTTGGACTCCTTCATGACAATGGACGCACAAATAGGGGCAGTAGTCAGCGGATCTCACCATCTGCTGCGCCTACTACGCAGACTTACTCCGTTCATCCCCAAAGAAGATTTAGCGGTCGTGGTGGGAGCAGTTGTTAACTCCAGACTGGACTATGCAAATGCCCTTTACCTCGGACTCCCCAAGTACCAAATCGCTCGTCTGCAAGTCGTTCAAAATACGGCCGCCAGACTTGTGACTGGGAAAAAACCCTGGGAATCAATCTCACCTTCACTGAGAGCCCTTCATTGGCTGCCAGTCAAAGACAGAATTGCATTCAAAGCACTCTGTCTTACGCATAGATGTGTCCATGGGAATGCCCCCCTTTATTTATGCGAAAAAATAAAAGCTCATAACCCCAATCGCGTTTTGCGATCCACCTATCAAAACCTGCTCCAGGTTCCAAAAGCCAACTACAAGTCCAAAGGAGAAAGAAGATTTGCGATCCAAGGTCCCAGACTATGGAACGCTTTACCAACCAGCATTCGGTTGGAGGAGAACCACCTAGCATTCAGGAAAAAGGTCAAGACTTTTCTCTTTTGATATCAAAGGAGACAGGAACAACAAGCGCCCAGAGGCGATTCAGTTTGCATGTGCCGCGCTATATAAGTATTCATTCATTCATTCATTCATTCAAGAGTCAACTAGACCTGTGCAATTTGTTTTGTTCTGAATTCACTTTTTAACAAATTTGACAAATTCGGTAATTCTGAAATATCCAAATTAACGAAAGCCAGTTTAACAAATTTGTCTGAATAATCTAAAATGTTGTAAATTTTTACATTTTAAATTTGTAAATTGGAAAATTTGTTAATGAAAAAATTTGGAAATTTTCGAAATTTCCAAAATTAAAAAATTTGCAAATGTTCGAAAAATCCAAAATTAAAAAAATCATATTTAACCATAACCTGTTTAACATTTTTTTCTCTCTATGTCAAATCTTTTCTCTCTATGTGGAATAATTTCGGACTAATAGAGTTAAAGCGGATCTCCCATGCCAAGACCGTTTTTCTTTTTTTAATGGCTCTTTAAAAGTTAAATCACCAGAATTAGCGCTACTCACATGTCCTGTCTCTCCCCGCCGCTCCGCTGCAATACAGTGGCAAATAAAAAGTTATATTCATCCATCCGGTTCCTGCTCCATTTTAACTGTGGGCATAAGCCCACAGCCCGGCACTTCCTCTTTCCGGTGGATGCTGATATCCCAGCATCCACTGCTCGATCTCGCGCATGCACACGAGCGAGGGGCAGCAGCGACTTTGGCGTCTGTGTTGCCATTACAGCGGCAACACAAGAAGTTAAAAGATCCTGCCTCCTTTTTTTACCCAGCCCGACCAAACAACAATTTACATTGATCGAGAAACAGCAGTGCCAGGTAATTCCTCCTTCCTTTGTTTACCTCGCGTCACTTCCTGCTACACGAAGTCGCGCAAGGTTTCCTTTCACACGGCCAAATATGATAATTAGGGAGCAAAGAGACAAGCTCCCAGAACACACAGCGCCGTGACAGGAAACCAGGGAAAACCCGACTTTAACCCGAGGGGATGCAGACCGGAAGACATACCAGCTCAGACGGTACAGTAACATTTATTTATTTAAAAATATCGGATGTGGCATTGTTTTGGACCGGTAATAATATTGAGAGTGAGTTAAATAAAGGGTGGAGCTCCGCTTTAAGGTTAGGCACATTCAAACACAGGTTCGATAGACACAGATTGCTATTGTCTGTCATGGATATGCAATAACGTCTGGCAGCTTACCTGTCTCTATGTGTTCATTAGAGGCCTGACTCTCTTCTGGCTGTCTTTTATCATCTCTCCTCCCTGTATGGCCCCACCCCAGGCCATCTCAGGAAGCCTATATTAACCACTGCACTGCTAGTCTGCTTCGCTGTTCAGCCGTGTTGTTTAAATTCCTGTCTGCAGTGTGCTACGTTTACCTTCCTGTGTACTGTTTTTGGCTCGTCCCTGACTTCTCCTGTTTGCCTGTGACCCTGACCTTTTGCCTGTCCCTTGGTAACCCTTGTCTGCCTGTTGCCCTTACCTCGGCTTACCCATCACTATCGCTTGTCCTGGTTGCTGATTCCCCTCTCTCCCTGCGAAGTGTGACTTAGGGGATCCCAGTGGTCGCGACCTGGATCCAGCTGCAGCGAAGGCCATCCTCACCACTGGAGGCTCTGGTGAACACAAAGCTGAGTCTTAGACTCGGCGCCCTGGGGAATCTTGGGCTCACGCTTCCTCTCTGATTGCAGCAGTCGGCTATAGGGTTCACTACCCTGTGGGGCATCCCTGACCCCAACGGGGTGCACTTGTCACCTGGCCACAGGTGACCTGACATTGTCACCGTCATGTCAAATCTTCTATCTATATCGAACTGTTGTCGAAAACAAACAAAAATAAAGCATTTTTTATGTCGGAAATTTCGGATTTCAGATCCTGCGCGTTCGTTATCGTTTGTTAAAACGAACGTGAAAATCCCCGAAATTCGGCTGAAAATGCATTCGGATAAAAACGAATGCACATGTCTATACATATCTAACCCTTTCATTCTAACCCTAATCATAGACCTAATCCCAACCTTCTAACCCAACCCTAGATCTAACCCTAAAGCTACCCTACTAAATCTAACCCTAAATTTAACAAAGATTAGGAGCTGCCGGGTACCAATTGGCCTGAAAAATTTCATGAAATGCTGCTGCAATTTTCTAAGATGCTTTTAAACACTGTGGGCCAGATTCAGGTACATCTGCGCATTATTGGACCGGCATAGCGCACTGCCTTTACGCTAGACTTGCGCAATGTAGCCGCGCAATCACCCTATTCTCGTCGCTTTTACGCAGAAAATTGCGCATGCGTAACGTTATTTCAGAGGCGTAAGGCGGAGTAATACAAATTGGGAAGGACGTGGGCGTGTTACATTGAAATGAGCCGTGACCCCATGCAAATGAAGGGCCGGCCGGCTCACGCATGCGCGCTTGAAGCAGACCATGTCAGCACCTCTGTGCGCATGCTCACAACTCGCGCAATCAGTGAAATTGGAAATGGACTAGGACAAAATCATGAACTACGCAGACAGCATAAATAGACACACACAAACGCACTTCCATTGCAAAAGTACATCCCTTTGTTTCCCTT
This sequence comes from Rana kukunoris, assembly GCA_029574335.1. Lineage (NCBI taxonomy): Eukaryota > Metazoa > Chordata > Amphibia > Anura > Ranidae > Rana > Rana kukunoris. Next base: position 209,580,957 of record CM056057.1, read on the forward strand.
CCCATATAGCAAAGTGCTTTTGTTCCGTTGTTAGTTGCGTTGTGATTTGTATTTGTCAGATTTGTGTACTGTGTGATCTAGTGTTTGTTAGAAGATATTTGAAAGTGATTTTTGCTAAGTGTTTGTGAGACTTTTTGTTTGATAGTTTTCTGTTTGTTTGTTTTCTTGCTTGATTGGTCGTGCCTGTTTTTGTGAGTGATGTTTGTTGACTGGGAGTGATTTTTGGTCAGAGTATGACAGAGAGGAAGAGGAAATTAAATTTTACTTTGAGGGAGAAACAAATTCTTGCCTGGGCCATTTCCGACTATGGGCGTTTCCTCCACGGCCCGGACAGTGCCAACACCACCCCGGCCAGGAGGAGAGAGATTTTGGACATGATCACTGACCAGGTGAATTCAGCGGGGGAGACACGGAACTGGTCTGGGATTGAGAAAAAGATAAATGACCTCCGGCGTCTGGTCAAAAAGAAGCTGGCCAAAATGCTTGCCCATGCCAGGGCCACAGGAGGGGGCCCACCATGCCGTGTTAGGCTGACAGCGGAGGAGCGTGTGGTGGCCCAGACCATTCATCGGGAAGAAGTGGAGGGCCTGCCCGGCTATGACTCAAGTCATGAAGGCGTGATGCCAGGTAAGGTTTTTTTTTCTATCAGGTGTGTAGCATGTGTGGGGGAGGGGGTGAAAGGGAATATGTGGCAAGTGTGTGGATCCTCCAACCTGTGAATGTTTTGTGTCATCCACAGATGTGCAGGAGGGTGCTGGGCCATCTGGCCTGACCGCACCATCCCCAGGACAGCAGCCTAATGAGGCCCCCCAACAAGGCCGGAGTCCGCAGACGAGGTTGAAGAGGAGGAGGTTGAGGAGGAGGAGTTTGAGGAGGAGAAGGAGTCCATGTCAGGCACTGGACTATTGTTTTTGGATGATTCTTCCCCTCTGGCTGGCAGCAGCCAGCCCTCCCTAAGAGGAGCCCCCCTCCCTCCTCCCCCAACATGGCTCCCCTCCCAAGGGCCTCCCCTTCTCCCCGGCCACAAGCATCAGCTGGAGGCAGGAAGGCGACCCAGAAGACCAGGGGGGTGGCCAATCTCCTGCCCGCCACTCTGAGAAGGGACCAGTTCCTCCAGACCCGCCATCTGGGACAGGTCAGCCAGACATTGGTGCGGATGGAGGAGAGCCTGTCCTCCATCAAGGATACGCTTGGGAACCTGGACTGCCACTCCCGGGCTTTCAGAAACTGCCTTAACGACCTGCAGACTACATCAGCAGGCGTTGGGCAGGATGTGAGGGCCCTTACCCAGGCTATCCAGGCCAACTCGGCAACACTAGGTGCTGCCCTGGACAGAATAGCCGTGGCCTTGGAGGGCAGGATGCCAGGTGGGCAGAGACCAGGGGCTGCTCCTCCTTCCCCGATTTACCCCCTCCCCCATGAGTCTCCCCAGAGGAGCCGGGGCCGTGGCCGGGGGCGCCCCAGGCGTGGCTCACGTCAAGGGCACTAATTTGTTTTTTCCCTTTTTTTTGGGGCCTTTTTTTTTTCCTGAAAATATTTTGATTTTGCTGGTAAATTTTTTTTTTTGGTATTTTTTTTTGGGTTGTGAATGCTGTTTGAATGTGGGGGTGACATTCCTGCCGGAAAAGGGGTATCACCCTCAATTTTGGTGGAGAAGGGTTCCCCAGGACCAGGGAGAAGTGATCCCCAGGTCCGGGTGAATGGTGTATGAATGTACAGTGACATAATTGGAGCCTTGGCGTGGCGTTGCTGCTCACAAGTCCTGCATGGTAGACTGGTGCCAATCCAATTTGATGAGGATGTAGGGTGTGTTTGCTAGGGACCACAGTGGTGTGCATGCATGCATTCTCATTGTGCCATGATTAATGTGTGTGTTTAACGTGCAAAGATGCCAAATGTGAGCTGGCTCCTGGCTGCTCTTCCCTCAGAAGACGGGGTAACCTCGGTTAGGGGGGGATTGTCTGGTTCAGGGGTCAGGTCATTGCGGTACATGTGCTCTGTCTCCTGGGGGGGCTGGAGTGCCACATGTGTGCAATCAATGGCCCCCACGGTGCGTGGGAATCTGGCAATTCTGTAGAAATCTGTCATTGCCTTCAGCCGCAGGTCCTCAGTGGTTGGTTTGATGATGTGGTGGGACATGCATCTGAGGATTGCAGGGACAACCTGGTGCACACATCTGCTCACGGAGGATTGTGACATCCCAGCCACCACTCCACTTGTACGCTGAAAAGAGCCACTGGCAAGGAAATGGAGTGTTGCCAGGACCTTGACCAGTGGCTGCACTGCATGTGAGCGTTGTGTTGGGCTGGTGATGTCCTCCTGCAAGGTTGTGGTTCATTCCAGGATGGCATGAGGGGTGAATCTGAAGATGCGATACACCTCACAATCACTCATGCCAAACAGGTCTATGCGTGTGCGGTATATCCTCTCCCGTGCCCTCCTCCGTGCCCTCCTCCATGCCCTCCTCCTTCTTTGCTCATCTAAAGTCAGTAGTATAGCTATGCGCGACGATGCCCCTGGCATGTTGGCATACAGATTGTTGTGCAACACGTGTGACTGCTGAGCTCCTCACTAACAGTGTTGCTTTATCTGACATGTAGACAATTTTTCTCTTTTTAGACCAGCTTTTATATGGTCTAATTTTAGACAGGACATTTTGCTGTTGCGCACACCGCGTAGCCTGCGCTGCCCCAACGTTCTTTTGTGGATCCCTGTAAGTCCCTCATTAGCATACTTGACTAGCAAATCAATGGTCTGTCTAGCGCAGTTTTGCGCAGACGGATGCGCCTGTCTAACGAAATTACGCTGGACAAAAAAAAGTAGATTTCTTGCGTATCTCGTTCTGGGGATGCCGTGCATCGAAACGCACGCGCACAATTAGACTTACGCCGCGCATCTCCTGTTACGCAGGCGTAATCGCTCTGTGAATCTGGCCCTGTGTTTTTGTTGATGGTCATATAATACAGAAAATGCCCAATCTCAGAAAAATATTTAAATTCATCAAAGAAAGTTAGCCTGCATTAGTGCCATTGGCCGAGTCCCCTTCCAAGGAATACTGGGTATATGGAAAAGAACATCTGAGGACATTAAGAAAAGCATGTGTCCAACCCCAACTTTGTAACACTAATCGTAATCTTCTGACACTAACCCTTACCATCTAATCCTAACTATCCTAACTATCCTAACTCTATTCTTCACTAATAATAACAATAATAATCACTAATAATAACTGTCTAACCCTAAACTTCTAACACTAACCCCAACCTTCAAACCTTAACCTTCTAACACTAACCCAAACCTTCTAACCCTAGCCCTAACCTTATCTTCCAAAACTAACATTATTTTCTAAAACTAACCCTAGTCTTTTAACCCTAACCCTAACTCTCATCTTCTAACACTAACCCCAATGTCAGGGTCATTACCGTGCCAAGCGGGCAGCGAGGCGTGGTCGCGCCTCAGGTGGCCCTGGGTGGAGTTGAACCCGGGACCTCTCCGTTGTTATTCCAACACCTTGCCTCTGAGCCACTTCTCAGGTTAAATTCTGTTTGCTGTCCATTGAAGCCTGGTGCTGAACTATGTGCTGATTGCCTGATCTCCCTGCAATCTGCACCTGACTACCCTGGTCCAGCTGAGGCAGGTTATACAATTAACCAGGGTATAAAGTCCTGCCTCACTCTGAGAGCCTTGTCAGTTCATTCTGATCTGATCATCCTGTCTGTGCCACAGTTCCTGTGTTTGATCTTCTGCTGCAAGACGGACCCCGGCTTTTGACCCTTGGCTTCGTTTTTGGACTGCTGCTTGCCTGAACCCTTGACCCTGGCTTGTACCTTGGATTGCTGCTGTCTCCTGCCCTTTGACCCTGCCTGTACCTTTGGACTTCCTCTGCCGTTTCCAGCCCTTGACCCACGGCTTGTGCCCCGGATCTGCTACCCTCAGTCTGCTCCCTTCTGAACCGTGTACTGGGACTGTACCACATCTGCTCAGCTACAAGACTAGACCCCGTGCATGGACTCACAGCCCAGGTAGTGTCTACCTTATTACTGTGGGCTGTGTGTACCTGCAAGGGTGAGCTTACAATCTGCAAATGGACTCCACTTAAGGTAAGCCCTCACACCCAACCTTCTAATACTAACCCAATCTTTTACCACTAATGTTAGCCTTCTAAACCTAAC
>CM056057.1:209590128-209617628 GCA_029574335.1 Rana kukunoris
TCTTTCACATTATACGCAAAAATGTGGGCTAACTTTACTTTTTCATTTTTTTTAAGATTCATGAAAGTACATTTTTACCAAAAAGTTGCGTTTAACCACTTAAGACCCGGACCATTATGCAGGTAAAGGACCTGGCCAGTTTTTGAGATACGGCACTGCATCGATTTAACTGACAAATGCGCGGTCGTGCGACGTAGCTCCCAAACACAATTGGCGTCCTTTTTTCCCCACAAATAGAGCTTTCTTTTGGTGGTATTTGATCTCCTCTGCAGTTTTTATTTTTTGCGCTATAAACAAAAAAATTTGACAATTTTGAAAAAAACTATACTTTTTACTTTTTGCTAGAATAAATAGCCCAATTTAAAAAAAAAAATTAAAAAATTTCCCTCAGGTAAGGCCGATACGTATTCTTCTACATATTTTTGGTAAAAAAAATTAAAAAACGCAATAAGCGACTGGTTTGCGCAAAAGTTATAGCTCCTACAAAATGGGGGACAGAATTATTATTATTTTTTATTATTAATTTTTTTTACTAGTAATGGCGGCGATCTGCGATTTTTATTGGGACTGCGACATTATGGCGGACACATCGGACACTTTTTACGCCATTCACATTTATACTGTGATCAGTGCTATAAAAATCCACTAATTACTGTATAAATGTGACTGGAATTGAAGGGGTTAACACTAGGGGGTGAGGGAGGGGTTAAATGTGTATCCTGGGTGTGTTCTAACTGTGGGGGGTGACTGGGGGAGGTGACCGATCTGTGTCCCTATGTACAAGGGACACAGATCGGTCTCCTCTCTCCCCTGACAGGACGTGGATCTGTGGGATTACACCCACAGATCCACGTCCATGTCTGTGTACCGCCGAACGCGAGTGCCTGGCGGACATCGTGGCCACCAGGCACGCGCATCGGCATGTCAGTGATGCGGCGGGAATGCGCGCGCCCCCCAGTGGTGCGGAGACCGTAAAAAGGCGGCAACCCGGAGAATTAGAACCACTTGTCAGCAAGTGGTTAACTTGTAAACACCATGGGCCAGATTCAGGTAGATGGGAGCATCTTTGCTCTGGGGTAACGTTTCTCATTTACGTTACGCTGCCGAAATTTTAGGAGCAAGTGCTGTTATTCATGAAGCACTTGCTCTTAAAGTTGCGGCAGCGCATCGCAAATGAGCCGGGGGAATTCAAATTGGGCGGGTACGGGGCGTGTAGTATTCAAACTATGCGCGATCCCGCGGCGAACGTACTGCGCATGCGTCGAGTGTCAATGCATCCCAGTGCGCATGCTCCAAATTCTGTCAGTGAACGTCAATGACGTCACATCCCCATTCATGAAAGTTTTACGCAAGCGACGCGATTTTTTTTTTACGACGCCTATACTTAACATAGGATACTCCACTAGGGGGCTGCTTTATCTTTACGCCGCGTATCGCTTACGGAAACGTCGGAAAGTCACTGCGTCGCGCCCGAATACGATCGTGAATTGCCGATTCCCGCTGATTAACATATTTTTTCAGCGTAAATCAGCGGGAACGCCCCCGGCGCCATTTTTAAATTAAAGTTGCAATGCGATGGCGAAATTCAATTGCGCCGATCGCATCGGAACACCAACCCGGCGTTTCTTGTTTTCTGGTTACAGAAAACAGAAACGCCGGCTTAAAGTGACAGTTAGGCTGGAGTATCACTGATACTCCAGCCTAACTCTACCTGAATCTGGCCCCAAATGTTAGAAATAGGCTTAGGGCCAGATTCGTAACTCAGAATCTGCGCCGGCGTATATTTAAGCGTCTTCTCAAAGTGAGATACGCTTAAATATTGTTAAGATACGACCGGCGTAAGTCTCCTACGCCGGCGTATCTTAAAGCGGTATTTCACCCTAAATATAAGATCTCCCATGCGCTTCAGCATACTGGCGTCAGCGCCAGTATGCTGGGTTTTTTTTTTTTTTATAGCACACTTACTGTTTTATCGTAGAAATCCTTTTCTGTCCCCCGTGGTGGACGGCGCCAGTACAGCGCGTCACATCTTCCTAAGATACCCGATATGGACTCGGGTATTTCCGGCGCTATGCGGCGCCTGCGCACAGACCTAGGAGCTGACTGCGCAGGCGCCGTATTTCTCCGAAATAGGACTCGGAGAAATACGGCGCCTGCGCAGTCAGCTCCTAGGTCTGTGCGCAGGCGCCGCATAGCGCCGGAAATACCCGAGTCCATATCGGGTATCTTAGGAAGATGTGACGCGCTGTACTGGCGCCGTCCAACGCGGGGGACAGAAAAGGATTTCTACGATAAAACAGTAAGTGTGCTATAAAAAAAAAAAAAACCCAGCATACTGGCGCTGACGCCAGTATGCTGAAGCGCATGGGAGATCTTATATTTAGGGTGAAACTCCGCTTTAACTGCATTTTATGCTGGCCGCTAGGGGCGTTCCCACTGATTTACGCCTAGACTATGTAAATCAACGAGATACGCCTATTCACGAACGTACGCCCGGCCGACGCAGTGAATTTACCCTGTTTACGTAAGGCGTTTTCCGACGTAAAGATAAACCACCAAAAAGATGGCGCATCCTATGTTAAGTATGGACGCTGGGGCCGCGTCGAATTTAAAAAATGTTACGTCGTTTGCGTAACTCGTGTGTGTGAAATGGGGCTTTACGTCAATTACGTTCACGTCGAAAACAATGCGTCGTAGCGTCATAATTTGGAGCATGCGCACTGGGATACGTCCACGGTCGGCGCATGCGCAGTAAAAAAAAAAAAAACGTAAAAAAACGTGGGGCCACAGCACATTACCGTAAAACACGCCCACCTCATTCACATTTGAATTACCCGGGCTTACGCCGGCCCATTTACGCTGGGTCGCCGTAACTTAGCTTGGTGAATACAGAGTTTGCCGCGCTAATTTACGGCGGGCGTAGCGTAAACAAGATACGTTACACCCGCCAATCCTCCGTACCTGAATCTGGCCCTTAGTCATTAAAGGGTTAATTAGGAACATCGCCGTTTTTTTATTATTTAGGATATTATACTTTGGAGGAAGGGTTGGGAGCGCTGAAATGTTTTTTTTTTTTTTTTAATCTTCAAAAATACGTCAAGACTAACGGGGGTCGATAACGGAGGCCAAAGCGAACGTGAGCGCTCCGCTCTATTAATCTCACTAATTATTTTATTGATACATTCATTACCAAGAATTCATTTCAGTATGACAACCCGTGCGCGTCGTTTATTGTAGACTTCCCGCAGAGACGATGGGCGGAAATGCCGCGCTTTTTATTTTGTGTGGGGGGGGGGGGGGTCGGAGATGTATATTTCCCTGTTAATGGGTTTAAAGCGGAGAGCCCTGGACAATTAGATTGTTTATCGCTCTTTACACAGAGATATTGCCGGCTCCGAGGAGGAACGGAGGAGGAAGACTCCCAATAAATTTCTGTAAATGGACCTCGGTGGTTCTTATCGGCGCTCGCTTCCTGCCGCACCACAATCTGCTGCGCCGCATCATAGCAATTAAATTTAATTAGCAAGTAATTGAAGAAAACAATACAGTGTGACGAGAAGGAGCAGCGTGTGTCTTTTAATATGTATGGAAGTGGCAACCTGATTTACTGGTTGTGACTACCGCTAAAACCGCAGATTATTCAGATTATGCAAATTCACCGTCATTGGAACAAATATAGAAGTCGCTCCAGTTGCCGTCTCTGTCTAGAAGCCGGCTTTGCAGCAATGATGAGTTTAGACCTCCAGGCAGTGGCATCACTAGGGTTGGTGTCAGTGCTGCAAAAAATGGTGTCACCCCCCGCTCTCCACCAACTATAGTCCCCCCTCAACAGTCGCCCCCCTCCACTCAGACCGCCCTCCCGCAGTATAGATTCCGTCACTAAGAACAGACCCCCCTTCCTCAGTCTAGAAGCCGGCTCCTTGCAGCAATGATAGAGTTCCCCCCTAGACCTCCCCTTCCCTTAGTACAGCCCCCCTTCACTAACTACAGACCGGCCCTCCCGCAGTATAGATCTCACTTCCCTCAGTATAGATTCCCCTCACTAAGTTGGTGTCAGTGCAGACCCCCCTTCCTCAGTACAAAAAATGGTGTCCTTCCTCCACAATATAGACTTCCCCCCTCAGTACTGTCCCCTTCCCTTAGTACAGACCCCCCCTTCACTAACTACAGACCACCCTCCCGCAGTATAGATCTCCCTCCCTCAGTATAGATTCCCCTCACTAAGAACAGACCCCCCTTCCTCAGTATAAACCCTCCTCCATCAATATAGACCTCCCCCTCAGTACTGTCCCCTTCCATTAGTACAGACCCCTCCCCACTAACTACAGACCGCCCTCCCACAGTATAGAGCCCCCTTCCTCAGTATAGATTCCCTCATTAGGAACAGGCCCCCCTTCCTCTGTATAGACCCTCCTCCATCAATATAGACCTCTCCCTCAGTACTGTCCCCTTCCCTTAGTACATACCCCTATCACTAACTACAGACTGCCCCCCCACCGTATAGATCCCCCTCCCTCAGTATAGATTCCCCTCACAAAGAACAGACCCCCCTTCCTCAGTATAGACCCTCCTCTATCAATATAGACCTCCCCCTCTGTACTGACCCCCTTCCTCGGTACAGACCCTGCTTCACTAACTACAGACCGCCCTCCCGCAGTATAGATACCCCTTCCTCAGTATAGATTCTCCTCACTAAGAACAGACCACCCTTTCTCAGTATAGACCCTCCTCCATCAATATAGACCTCCCCCCTCAGTACTGTCCCCTTCCCTTAGTACAGAACCCCCATCACTAACTACAGACCGCCCTCCCACCGTATAGATCCCCCTCCCTCAGTATACAGTAGATTCCCCTCACTAAGAACAGACCCCCTTCCTCAGTACAGACCCTGCTTCACTATCTACAGACCGCCCTCCCGCATTATAGATCCTCCTCCCTCAGTATAGATTCCCCTCACTAAGAACAGACCCCCCTTTCTCACTATAGACCCTCCTCCATCAATATAGACCTCCCCCCTCAGTATTGTCGCCTTCCCTTAAACCTTCCTCCATCACTCAATACAGACCGCCCCCCCGCAGTATAGATCCCCCTTCCTCAGATAGATTCTTCCCCCCTCACTAAGAACAGACCACTCTTCCTCAGTATAGACCCTCCTCCATCAATATAGACCTCCCCCTCAGGACTCCCTCCCCTTCCCTTAGTACAGACCCCCCCCTTCACTACCTCCACCCTCAGTACAGACCACCCTCCCGCATCAGTACAGACACCCCCCTAGTACTGATCTCCCTCCCTCAGTATAGATTCCCCTCAGACCCCCCACAATATAGACTAAGAACAGACCACCCTTCCTCAGTATAAACCCTCCTCCATCAATATAGACCTCCCCCTCAGTACTGTCCCCTTCCATTAGTACAGACCCCTCCCCACTAACTACAGACCGCCCTCCCACAGTGCAGAGCCCCCATCCTCAGTATAAGAACGATTCCCTCATTAGTGGCGGAACAGGCCCCCCTGCCGCTGTATAGATCCCTTCCTTATGGTGCACAGATATAGACCAGCTCCCTCAAGAGATGGACTGTCCCCTTCCCTTAGTACATGATGCCCCTATCACTGCACTATCAGACTGCCCCCCACCGTATAGATCCCCACTGAAAGTCCAGGACGTCAGTATAGATGTCCCCTTGGGTGTTAACAGATAAACAGGTTCTCAGTATAGACCACCTTCCTCTACGGCCAATATAGACGACCCCCTCTGTACTATGCGGCCACTTCCTCGGTACAGACCCTGGTTCACTAAATCTACAGACCGGGCCCTGCCGTATAGTTTTCACGGCAGCCTCTTTCTCAGTATAGACCCTTCCCAGACCTCCCCCCTCAGCTGTCCCCTTCCCTTAGCAGACCATCACTAACTACAGACCGCCCTCCCACCGTATAGATCCCCCTCCCTCAGTATACCTAGATTCCCCTCACTAAGAACAGACCCCTTCCTCAGTACAGCCCTGCTTCAATCTACAGACCGCCCTCCCGCCCTCCTCAGTATAGGGAACGACCCCCCTTGTATAGATCCCCCCTCAGTATTGTCGCCTTCCCTTAGTACAGACCCCCCATCACTAACTACAGACCGCCCCCCCGCAGTATAGATCCCCCTTCCTCAGTATAGATTCCCTCACTATCTGACACTCTTCCTCAGCGACCCTCCTCATCAATATAGACCTCCCCCTCAGGACTGTCCCCTTCCCTAGTACATACCCCTCTCCCTCAGTATAGACCTCCACAATCACCCCCCTCCTCATCAGTGTAGAATCTCCTTTTAGTACAGACCCCCCACAAATAGACACCCCCCCCCCCCCTTAGTGCAGATTAACCCCCCCTGCCATATTAATTAGAATACCCCTCTTAGTGCAGACCCCCATCAGTATAGACCGTTAGTGCAGACCCCCCCATAAGTATCTGCAGATGCAGCGAATGGCGGAACTGAGATGTGTGGTATCGCCAGCTGTCCGATATGAGATCCTCTCTCATTTCCGGCAGATCCCCACTGAAAACAGCGTCATCCCAGATAGGAGAGAGCCACTTCCCTACGGCCGTACGACTATATGCGGCCACAGGGTGGTTCTAAATCTCCGGGCTGCCGTGTTTTCACGGCAGCCTCTTTCTGTGTTCCCAGCGCGCGCTCCAGAGCGCGCAGCGGGGAACTTGTGTACTGGCCGTGTCCCTTGGACACAGCCAATCACAGATCGCCGCGAATGGCCAATCAGAGTGGCCGTTTGCGATGCGATCTGTGCAGCGAATGAGAGATGATCTCGTATGTAAACATATGAGATCATCTCTCATTTCCGGCTCTCACAATGACAGCGTCCTGTCAGGGAGAGAGCAGACCGATCTGTGTTCCTAGTACATAGGGACACAGATCGGTCACCCCCCCTCCCCCCACAGTTAGAACACTATACAGGATACACATTAACCCCTTCCTCCCCCCTAGTGTTAACCCCTTCCCTGCCAGTCACATTTATACATTAATTAGTGCATATTTATAGCACTGATTGCAGTATAGATGTGAATGGTGCCAAAAATGTGTGAAAAGTGTCCGATGTGTCCGCCATGATGTCGCAGCCGCAATAAAAATCGCAGATCGCCGCCATTACTAGTAGAAAAATAAATAATAAAAAATTATAATTCTGTCCCTTATTTTGTAGGCGCTATAACTGTTGCGCAAACCAGTCGCTTATTGCGATTTTCTTTTTTTTTTTTTAACAAAAATATGTAGAAGAATACGTATCGCCCTAAACTGAATTTTTTTTTTTTAAATTGGGCTATTTTTTATAGCAACAAGTAAAAAATATTGTATTTTTTTTCAAAATTGTCGTACTTTTTTGTTTATAGCGCAAAAAATAAAAACCGCAGAGGTGACCAAATACCACCAAAAGAAAGCTCTACTTGTGGGGAAAAAAGGACGCCAATTTTGTTTGGGAGCCACGTCGCACGACCGCGCAATTGTCAGTTAAAGCGACGCAGTGCCGCAAGCTGAAATTTCACCTGGTCAGGAAGGGGGTTTACATGCCCAGTAAGGCCTTGTACACACGAGGGAATAAATCCGCTGAAGATGGTCTGACGGACCATTTCAGCGGAAAAATCCCCTCGTGTGTAGGGGCAAACGGACGCTTTTTGCCGGATTCATCCGGCGGAAAAATTCCAAAGCATGCTTTGAAATATTTCCGCCGGATAGCTGGCTGGCAGATATGTCCGCTGGTTAGTACGGCAAACCAGCGGACATATCTTGCCGCACATGCGTCGTATCCTGTGAATGGATCCGACGCATGCGTGCGGAAGTGTTTACTTCCTGGTGCGGTGACGTGGCGGTCACGTGGCGGCGTCAACGTCACCGCCGCGTCACCGCGCTGTCCGCCGGCGGGGAATTTGATCCGATGGTGTGTACAGCCATCGGATCAAAACATCCCGGCGCAAATATACGCTGTAAACGGTCCGGGGACCGTTTACAGCGGATATTTCCCGTCGTGTGTACAAGGCCTAAGGAAGTGGTTAAACAACCAAAAGTCAGCGTAGCCGTATGCCTAGTACACACAACCGTTTTTTTCCGTCGGATTAAAAAATCGACCGGTTTCCTGAGGGAATTCCCGTCAAGCCTGCCTTGCATACACACAGTCACACAAAAGTCCGGTAAACTTTTGACTACCGAGAACGCAGTGACGTAAAAGACTACGACGAGCCGAGAAAATTACTTTCAATGCTTCTGAGCATGCGTCGAATTGTTTCTGAGCATGCGTAGGAATTTTGTGTGACAGAATTGCTACAGACGATCGGAATAGGAACTTTTTTCCGTCGGAAAAATAGAGAACCGGCTCTCAATCTTTTGTTGGCGGAAATTCCCTGACAGCAAAAGTCCGATGGACACTACACACGGTGGGAATTTCCAACCAAAATCTCACATCGGACTTTTCTTTATCGTAATTTCGGACCGTGTGTACGGGGCATAAGTCACATTCTTGTGGGGTCTTATGCTAGGTGGGACTCCCCAGGCCAAGGCCAGGCCAATTTTCAGCTTTCAGTGCTGTCGCATTTTAAATGACAATTGCGCGGTCGTGCTACACTGTACCCAAACAATTTTTTTATCATTTTGTTCCCACAAATAGAGCTTTCTTTTGGTGGTATTTGATCACCACTGCGATTTAAATTTTTGCGCAACAACTAAAAAAATACAGATAATTTCGAAAAAAATAAAGTTATTATTATTTTCAGTTTTTTTTTAAAAATAAGTAACTTTTCTTCTTCAATTACGGGCAATGATGTGGTGGCACTGATGGGCACCGATGAGGTGGCACTGATGGGTACCAATGAGGCGGCACTGATGGGCACTGGTAGGCAGTGCTAGTATGCGGCACTGATGGGCACTCATAGGCAGCACCGATGGCCACTCATAGGCGGCACTGGGCACTTATAGATGGCACTGATGGGCACCCATAGGTGGCACTGATGGGCACTCATGGGCAGCACTTATGGGTGGCACAGATGGGCACTAATAAGTGGGCACTGGGCACTGATGGACACTGAGGGGTGGCACTGATGGACACTGAGGGGTGGCACTGATGGACACTGAGGGGTGGCACTGATGGACACTGAGGGGTGGCACTGATGGCATTGCTGGGAATCACTTATTTATTTACTAATTTTTTAGTATGGCACTGATTGGCATCTATTGTGCTTTTTTTTACATGTGGATGGCCATGGGGGATGTACCTGGCCATCCACATGTTGCCCCCTTCCCTGGTGGCCCTGGCGGCTTCCCTGGTGGTCCAGTGTGGTCATCCAAGGGGGGGCTGCGCTGATAAACCATCAGTGTGAACCCCCCCTGTCTGTCAGATGCGAGTGAGGAAGACCTGATCAACGGCTCTTCCTGTATACATCGTGATCAGCCGTGATTGGACACGGCTGATCATGTGGAAAAGAGCCCCTGCCGGAGGCTCTTTACCAAGATCGGAGATGCAGGGTGTCAGACTGACACCCCGCATCATCGATCGCCATGCTTCGCGCCCCCACGGGCTCGTGCCGGTATGCTATCCTGCTGGACGTCAATAGACGTCCAGTCAGGATTACACAACCACTTCCTGGACGTCAATTTACTATTGACCGGGGGAAAGTGGTTAAACTACCAAAAGTCAGCTTAGGCCTACTCGCCTTCTTGTGTGGTCTTCTCCTAGGTTGGATTCTAAGAAGTTTAACAGATAGGCAGGTTCTCTTTAAACTACAAAAATTCAGCTTGGCCTTTCTCACCTTCTTGTGGGGTCTTCTCCTAGGTTGGCCTCGAAGAAGTTCTACAGACGGACAAGCTCTCTTTAATCTTCCAAAGTCAAACCTTCACTTTAGAGTTTAAAAAAAAGAGATATTCAACAAATAGAGATTCAATAACAATGAATCAGGTCATCAGCGGACCAAGGAAACGGCACGGCAATTAAATCGAACAAGACTCGCTACAAGATAATCTGAGAGCGGGGAGGAGGGCTTCACATAAGTGAAAAAGTACAAACACAACCCAACAAAATTACAGGTCAGCCGAACACTGCGACCACTTTTCTCCACAATTGGTTCAATTTAGAAGAGGACATTGTAGCCGCGGTTTCCCCTTATAATTTAAAAGAGAAAAATAAAGCCCGGCTAACAATAGAAGAAGGTGATTTTTTTGTAATAATGTGCTGACCATTAGATTGGAAAAAAAAGGCTTTGAGTCATAGAGAAGCCGAGGAATTGTGATAAGGCCTCCATGTCTGACACAATATTACACACATAAATAATTCTTGATTATCCTGTAATGAAAAAAACAGAGAGAAACCTTAAAAATACATTCCCAGTGATAAATATGGTGCAAATACCATACTGTTTTCTGCTGTTTGCTTCAATTGCCACCAGTTTGCCCCATCAATTGCCACCAGTTTGCCCCATTAATTCCCACCAGTTTGCCCCATCAATTGCCTCCAGTTTCCCCATCAATTGCCACCAGTTTGCCCCATCAATTGCCACCAGTTTGCCCCATCAATTGCTACCATTTTGCCCCATCAATTGCCGCCAGATTGCTCCATCAATTGATGCCAGTTTGCCACATCAATTGCCGGCAGTTTGCCCCATCAATTGCTGCCAGTTTCCCCCCTCAATTTCCACCAGTTTCCCCCCTCAATTTCCACCAGTTTGCCCCCTCAATTGCCACCAGTTTGCCCTACAAATTGCCACCAGTTTGCCCTACAAATTGCCACCAGTTTTCCCCATCAATTGCCGCCAGTTTTCCCCATCAATTGCCGCCAGTTTTCCCCATCAATTGCCGCCAGTTTCCCCATCAATTGCCGCCAGTTTCCCCATCAATTGCCACCAGTTTCCCCATCAATTGCCACCAGTTTCCCCATCAATTGCCACCAGTTTCCCCATCAATTGCCACCAGTTTCCCCATCAATTGCCACCAGTTTCCCCATCAATTGCCACCAGTTTGCCCCATCAATTGCCCCAGTTTGCCCCATCAATTGCCACCAGTTTGCCCCATCAATTGCCACCAGTTTGCCCCATCAATTGCCACCAGTTTGCCCCATCAATTGCCACCAGTTTCCCCATCAATTGCCACCAGTTTCCCCATCAATTGCCACCAGTTTGCCCCATCAATTGCCCCAGTTTGCCCCATCAATTGCCCCAGTTTGCCCCATCAATTGCCGCCAGTGTGCCCCATCAATTGCCGCCAGTGTGCCCCATCAATTGCCGCCAGTGTGCCCCATCAATTGCCGCCAGTGTGCCCCATCAATTGCCGCCAGTGTGCCCCATCAATTGCCGCCAGTGTGCCCCATCAATTGCCGCCAGTTTGTCCCATAAATTGCCACCAGTTTTCCCCAACAATTGCTGCCAGCTTGTCCCATCAATTGCCTCCAGTTTGCCCCAATAATTTAACCAGTTTGCCCCATCAATTACCACCAGTTTTCCCATCAATTTCCCCCAGTTTGCCCATTTAATTGCTGCCAGTTTGCCCATTTAATTGCCGCCAGTTTGCTCCATCAATTGCCACCAGTTTGCCCCATCAATTGCCACCAGTTTGCCCCATCAATTGCCACCAGTTTGCTCCATCAATTGCCACCAGTTTGCCCCATCAATTTTGCACCAGTTTACCACATATATTGCCGCCAGTTTTCCCCATCAATTGCCGCCAGTTTCCCCATCAATTGCCGCCAGTTTCCCCATCAATTGCCACCAGTTTCCCCATCAATTGCCACCAGTTTCCCCATCAATTGCCACCAGTTTCCCCATCAATTGCCACCAGTTTCCCCATCAATTGCCACCAGTTTCCCCATCAATTGCCACCAGTTTCCCCATCAATTGCCACCAGTTTCCCCATCAATTGCCACCAGTTTCCCCATCAATTGCCACCAGTTTCCCCATCAATTGCCACCAGTTTCCCCATCAATTGCCACCAGTTTGCCCCATCAATTGCCCCAGTTTGCCCCATCAATTGCCACCAGTTTGCCCCATCAATTGCCGCCAGTTTGCCCCATCAATTGCCGCCAGTTTGCCCCATCAATTGCCGCCAGTGTGCCCCATCAATTGCCGCCAGTTTGTCCCATAAATTGCCACCAGTTTTCCCCAACAATTGCTGCCAGCTTGTCCCATCAATTGCCTCCAGTTTGCCCCAATAATTTAACCAGTTTGCCCCATCAATTACCACCAGTTTTCCCATCAATTTCCCCCAGTTTGCCCATTTAATTGCTGCCAGTTTGCCCATTTAATTGCCGCCAGTTTGCTCCATCAATTGCCACCAGTTTGCTCCATCAATTGCCACCAGTTTGCCCCATCAATTGCCACCAGTTTGCCCCATCAATTGCCACCAGTTTGCCCCATCAATTGCCACCAGTTTGCCCCATCAATTTTGCACCAGTTTACCACATATATTGTCGCCAGTTTGCCCCATCAATTGTCGCCAGTTTGCCCCATCAATTGTCGCCAGTTTGCCCCATCAATTGTCGCCAGTACTGTGTCCTTCTGCATTCCCCCCTGTACTGTGCCCTTTGTGTTGTAGCCAGGTGAAATCTACTTTCTCCACTGCAGGTGGTGCTCCCCTGCAGACGCACTGCAATTGGAGAGGAAGTCAGGAGGAACAGGGTTCCTCTATGGTTTCTTGGGTCACTGGGGCAGCGATATGATTACATTTTCCTGCCCCATGTGACTATGGTGGCCATCTTGGCTCAGGCAGAGCCTTTTTGAGGCCCTGGCTCCAAGGTTTGGTGCAAATTTGTAAGCGGCAGAGTAGGGACAGGTCACCGCCCCCTCTATCCACAGATGCCACATCCTAATTGATGCTCTATGATCCACGGCCGCTACCCCCTATTCATGTGTCGGGCCCCTTTCAGGATGCCGGGCGCATGACTTACAGTGGGGGGTGTTTTTTTAAAGCACCTGATTAGAGCCAGAGGCTCTAATAGGCTTTAAAATAGGATGGGCTTGTGGCGCAGAGCGTTGGGCCATGAGCCCATCCAGGTGTTACAACAGCAAATGAATATTCGCTGTTACAACACTATATCTCCTCCAGGATAATTAGGAAGATACCCATCACCTGATTGGCTGAAAGGACAGGCAATCTTATTGGATGCCCAGAAGGGGAGACGCACAGTGTAAGAGAGAAGGAGAAGACACAGGAGCCGCTGCATGATGTCTGCCGATCCCCTGACCCCCGCCACTACCTAAAGTGCCCACCGATGCCCGATGTGACTGCCGATGCCCGATCCTTGCCACTTCCCGATGTGACCGCCGATGCCCGATCCCTGACGCTGCCCGATGTGACCGCCGATGCCCGATCCCTGACGCTGCTTGATGTGACCGCCGATGCCTGATCCTTGACGCTGCCCGATGTGACCGCCGATGCCCGATCCTTGACGCTGCTTGATGTGACCGCCGATGCCCAATCCTTGCCACTACCTGATGTTCTCACTGATGCCTGATCCCCGCCACTGGGCCACGTGACCGCCGATGCCCGATCCCCACCGCTACCCGTTGTGCCCACCAATGCCTGATTCCCCACTGGTGCCCGATGTGACCGCCGATGCCCGATCCCCACCGCTACCCGTTGTGCCCACCAATGCCTGATTCCCCACTGGTGCCCGATGTGACCGCCGATGCCCGATCCTTGACGCTGCTTGATGTGACCGCCGATGCCCAATCCTTGCCACTACCTGATGTTCTCACTGATGCCTGATCCCCGCCACTGGGCCATGTGACCGCCGATGCCCGATCCCCACCGCTACCCGTTGTGCCCACCAATGCCTGATTCCCCACTGGTGCCCGATGTGACCGCCGATGCCCGATCCCCACCGCTACCCGTTGTGCCCACCAATGCCTGATTCCCCACTGGTGCCCGATGTGACCGCCGATGCCCGATCCCCGCTGCTACCCGATGTGCCCACCAATGCCCGATCCCCACTGCTACCCGATGTGCCCACCAATGCCTGATCCCCACTGGTGCCCGATGTGACCACCGCTGCCCGATCCTTGCTGCTGCCCGATGTGACCGGCGATGCCCAATCCTTGCCGCTGCCCGATCCTTGCCGCTGCCCGATGTGACCGCTGATGCCCGATCCTTGCCGCTGCCCGATGTGACTGCCAATGCCCGATCCTTGCCGCTGCCCGATGTGACCGCCGATGCCTGATTCTTGTCGCTGCCTGATGTGCCCGCCCCCTAGATGGGGTAAGTGCCGGTGGACTGGCAGACAGCGATGGGGGGGGGGGTGGTTGTTTCCTGCACCCTTCAAACAAAAAAACACCAATTGCTACAGACTGAATAATAAACAATGAAATGTAGCAGAATACATTCTGGTCTAAAGTCATGCCGAAATATTATTTATTTGCAACATTTTGTAACAGATTTTTTTTTTCAAAACTTTTGGGACTTTTTCGTTTATTTTGCAAAAAATAAAAAATAAAACACCAGTAGTGATTGTTTTTTTTTATTTCATTTTTGAATTGTAGATCTTTTTTTCGTTTATATAATAATAAATAAAAAGCCCAATGGTGATCAAATACCACCAAAAAAAATAAAAATCTCTATTTGTGTAAAAAAATAAAAATAAAAAATATATAAACATGTCATTTTTGTACAGTGTAGCATGACCGCGAAATTGTCCTTCAAATTGCGACAGCGCTGAAATCTGAAAATAATAGAAGAGTCCTTCGAATCCAGTGTCTCTCTTTCCACCAACACATAAAAACTTTTCCGGAAGGGGCGATACAATAGTAACTTTAAAACGAGTCTCTTTTTTACTCGGCGGTTCTACATTAAAAGGTTATAAAGCGCAAAACACCATGAGCCCGGCATCTAATTGGTGGCAAAGTTCTTTATGTTCTCTCTCATGAAACCCTCTTATGGCCGATGGCGGCTGTTTTTCAGACCATATCAGACGGCAGAAGACAAGAGTAATAAAGGCTTTTTTTTTTTTTTCTTAATTAATCCAAATTATTTTCCTTCTGGTCAGTCACAGTTAAGTCATAAAGAAGGAGGCAATCTAAATTACAATGATAAAATGGGAGAGATAGAGCTGAGGCATTGTAAATCACACTAGACCCTTAAGAAAAGTTTTTTTTTTTAACCTCATTTGATTTAATTACTGTGTACAAGAAAGTCTGTATCTCAGACAGAGCCTAATATTGTCCACGGCTTTCTTTTTTAATTCATGATTTTTTAATGAAATAAAAAAAAATATTAAAATAATAATATTGTCCACATCTTTTAATTTATGTTTTTTATTAATGTTCATATTATTATTATAATTCATATTATTCATATTATTAAGTTAATTAAATAATAATAATAATATTATCCGCTGCTATAACTACACACATTTAGTATTTTGTGTGATAAATGATAAACGTTTTAATGGTAAAATTTTATGGTGATTTTTTTTAACTGTTATTTTTATCTTGGCCTAAGTATAGCAGAAACACCCCAATTTGATAAACAAAAAACAGCTTAAAAAAATATGGCCCGGATTCAGATACATCGGCGCATATTTATGCCGGCGTAGCGTATCTTATTTACGCTATGCCGGCGCAACGCAGAGAGGGAAGCATGGATTTCACAAAGAAAATGCTCCCAACGTTGCGCCGGCGTAGCGTATAGTCGTAGGCGCAAGTTAGCGTAAGTGGAAGTAGGTGGAAGTGAGCTGGAAGTGAGCGTGATCCATGCTAATAAAGCGTGACCCCATGCAAATGATGTGCCGGGCGCCAGGCAAGTACTTAAAATGAACTGCGCATGTGTCGAGACATGGACATATCCCCGTGCGCATGCGCACAACCACGTCGGAACAACTGCCTAAGATACGCCGGATCACTGTGTACCAGGGCTGGACTGGGACACAAATTTGTCCCTGGACTTCATCCAGACTGGCCCACTTTGACAGGTCTCTCTCATGGCGGCCAGACAACTCCCACACCCCCCGCAACCCGCACCCCCTCTCCCCCTTCACTAGCCACTAGCCATTCTACTTTATTAGAATAGAACAGCTGGTACTGGTAATCCTATAGGCAGTACCAGTGGGGAAGCTAGACATTATTTCACCCGGGGAAAATAATCAGTTTGGTGCCCCCCCTTATGGAACAAGATTAGGCAGAAGTGAGAAACTCCCAGGCCATAGCTGTTGAGTCAGATGTCGGTCCCCCCCCTGCTTCTCTGTTTCCCCCAGGTGAGCGCTGCGGGAAGGGAGAGACAGAGGAGCGGAGGGGGGCGGCGGTCCGCTGTCACTGAAGCCGGCCCACTGAGCCATCGGCCCACCGGGAAACTCCCTCTAGTCCCAATGGCCAGTCCATCCCTGCTATGTACGCCGTGAACGTAGCCTACGCCCAGCCAGACCCACGTCGGCCCATATTCACAGACGTCCAACGTAAAATACGTAGGATTGTGTTCCCTGGTCCATACCTATGCATGGGTTGCGCCTCATCTATGGGGAATAACTTTACGTCGAATGTAAAACTTGCGCAAACCGCGAATATCATGCTCCGGGCACAAGTACGTTTGTGAATCGGCGAATCTCCCTCATTTGCATATTTGAATAGAAAATCAATGGGTGCGCCACATGCGTCCAGCATAAATATGCGGCCACTCTACACCGGTGTAGGCAAATTATGTTGGTCGGATGAAGTCTGTTTTTAGGCGTATCTAGGTTTGTGGGTCCGGCGCACAGATACGCCGGCGCATATTTGTACTTACACTGCGTATCTGCAGATACATCACGTAAACGCTTTGTAAACCTGGGCCTTTGTATTTTGTGTGATAAATGATAAACGTTTTAATGGTAAAATTAAATAGTGATTTTTTTTAACTGTTATTTTTTATCTTGGTCTAAGTACAGCAGCAACATCCCAATTTCATTAACAAAAAGCAGCTTAAAAAAAAAATGTGTTTTTTATGTAGTTTTGGCTGCAAACCCAGGGCCTGGATTCCAGACAAGGCCAACAAGGCCAGGCCTCGGGGCGGCAGTGGGTGCAAGGGCGGCATTGTGGCTGAGAGGAGAGGACACTTTCACCACTTTCACTTTCTTTTTGTTTTGGGAGTTCCCCCCTGTCATGTCAATGCAATTTTCAGCAGCAGTACCCCCCCCTGCTTCTCAGTGTCCTGCCGAAAAAGTCCCCCGGCGGATAATTTCCCCCCTGTACTGCACAGGCGGGGGCGGCATTGAAGGACCCGGCCTTGGGGCGGCAAGGGGAGTAAACCCGGGCCTGTGCAAACCCTTATTATTTTTTTATCCAGTTATGATAGTCCCGAATGGAAGTATCCTATAAAAATAATAGTTGTAAAAGCTAAACTTTATTCTTAAGAAAGACTAAAGCTGAAGCCCTCAACTTTGTACAAATTGTCCAGTAGCATCACATTGTTTTTGTTTTTTGTTTTTTAGATTTGTTTTTTTCCATTAAACATGTAGAAATATATATATAATAAATATAGATGACATATATAAACATAAACACATATAACAGTTTGAGCAACATATTTTAATGTTGTAATATTGTAATATTAATATTAATATTGTAAGTTTTTTTTTTTTTTTTTTTTTGCAATACCCTACTGCATTGTCCTATATATATATATATATATATATGAGTGTATAAATACCAATAAAATATCTTAAAAAAACAACAACAAAAAAAAAAAAGCTTCAACACCAAAACCCAAAATTTCCTCCCATCCTCGTATTCCCAATTATTCCCTAAGTACCGTATTTCAATTATAGACTTTAGGTAAGTACTTGGTAGAGATTGTATAGTCAGCAGAGTATGCAACTGGAATAGACAGCAAATAGAAAGACACAAGCAGACTTGAAAGAGACAATCTTGTAATAAATATTATCTTAGAGACAATAGCCACCAATACTATTCAGTGGCTGGACTGTACAGTATGTAAGCAGCTTGGTTAGGCCACAACAGAAGAGGGAGAGACAAAGTAGGTTTTTATCTTAAAATGGAAATTGGATTTGTGATATTTTAGTGAAAACATCCAAAAATATCATTCAGTGGTTGAACAGGATGTAAGCAGCTGGGATAGGTTTAGGAGCGGCGAGTATTATCTGAAAGGAAATCGTCACAAATATTTTTGAGTTTTCAGAATAGGCCAGATGGTCACCAGTCATCTCTATGACCATTGGAGGCCGGGGCGCAATGTGATGACGTCACGCCCGGGTACCGGAATGTAAACAAAGCCGCAATTACGGCTAGTAAGCATGAGATTGCTGATTTTTTTTTCCACGATCTAATGCTTTCCAGCCTGGAGGAGAGATGTGGGGGGAGGGGAC
Organism: Rana kukunoris; assembly: GCA_029574335.1. Taxonomy (NCBI): domain Eukaryota; kingdom Metazoa; phylum Chordata; class Amphibia; order Anura; family Ranidae; genus Rana; species Rana kukunoris. Next base: position 209,608,443 of record CM056057.1, read on the forward strand.
CCCGCATCTGTCCTTAAAGAGGACCTCTCACACCATTCCTAATACAAGGGATGTTTACATTCCTTGTAACAGGAATAAAAGTGATAGATTTTTTTTTTAAGTGTAAAAAAAAAAAAATAATAATAATAAAACGCCCCTGTCCCCGGTAGCTCGCGCTCAGAAGCGAACACGCGCGTAAGTCCCGCCCACGTATGTAAACGTCATTCAAACCACATATGCGAGGTATCGCCGCGTGCGTTAGAGCAGTGTTTCCCAACTCCAGTCCTCAAGGCACACCAACAGGTCATATTTTCAGGATTTCCCTCAATTGAAACAGCTGTGGTAATTACTAAGGCAGTGAAACTGATCGAATCACCTGTGCAAAATAATGGAAATCCTGAAAACATGACCTGTTGGTGTGCCTTGAGGACTGGAGTTGGGAAACACTGCGTTAGAGCGTGTGCAACAATTCTAGCACTAGACCTCCTCTGTAACTCCAAACTGGTAACCTGTAAAAAAATTCAAAGCGTGGCCTATGGAGATTTTTAAGTAACAAAGTTTGGCGCCATTCCACGAGTGTGCGCAATTTTAAAGCGTGACATGTTAGGTATCTATTGACTCGGCGTAACATCACCTTTCATATTATACAAAAAAATTGGTCTAACTTTACTGTTTTGTTATTTTTTAATTCATGAAATCATTTTTTCCCCCAAAAAAGGCTTTGAAAATATTATTGCGCAAATACCGTGCAAGATAAAAAGTTGCAACGACTGCCATTTTATTCCCTAGGGCAGTGATGGCGAACCTTGGCACCCCAGATGTTTTAGAACTACATTTCCCATGATGCTCACACTACACTGCAGAGTGCATAAGCATCATGGGAAATGTAGTTCCAAAACATCTGGGGTGCCAAGGTTCGCCATCACTGCCCTAGGGTGTCTGCTAAAAATATATGTATATATTCATAGGGCCAGATTCTCAGTGGCGCTACGACGGAGTATCTCAGATACCCCGTCGTATCGCCGTTTTTTTTGTCTCGTATCTATGCGCGTGATGCTTAGCATCACTTTGTCATAGATACGCTTCTACATCCGACAAGTGTAAAACCATTACACTTGCGGATCGTAGTTGTAATGACAACTCCGGCCACTAGGTGGCCTTTACGTTGTTTTTTCATTTGCATATGCAAATGAGGTAGTACGCCGATTCCCGATCGCTTTTACTCCGCCCCGTCGTCGCGTACGTCGTTTTTGTCCGCGTAAGGTTACCCCAGCTTCTATGTGGAGTAACCTTACGAAGTACCGTCGGATGCCGTCGGGTCCCGTCGGGTCCCGTCGGATGCCATGTTAAGTATGGCGTCGGGTCAGCGTCGGCTTTTTCCGTCGCTTACGTCGTTTTACTAACTCGTTCGCGAATAGGGAGTTGCGTTAATGACGCTCACGTCGTTTTGACGTCGGTTTCAACGACGCTTTCCGACGTGAGCTGGAGCATGCGCACTGGGCTTTTTCCCCGGCCGGCGCATGCGTAGTTCGTTCGACGCGGGGGCGCGCTTAATTAAAATACAAGCCGCCCCATTTGAATTGCGCGGGTTTACGCTGGGCGATTTACGCGACGCCGGCGAAAACTACGGAGCAAGTGCTTTGAGATTAAAGCACTTGCTCTAGTACGATGCGGCGGCGTAGTGTAACTGGCTTACGCTACGCCGCCGGAATTCTATGAGAATCTGGCCCATAATGTTTGGGGGGTTTTGAGTAATTTTATAGCAAAAGAATGATGATTTGTACATGTAGAAGAGAAGTGCCAGAATAGGCCCGGTATGGAGGCGGGAATAAAAACCTTGTATTGAAGGGGTTAATCTAGGCTTACCTGTAGGTTAATGTGGTTGTAAAAGGTTTAATGAAGGTGACCCGGTCCACACTGTCGGGGGACAGGTGGGCATGCCGCTAAGAGCCTGAGCCAGCCGCTCCCTCTCCTGCGAGCCCCGGAAGGGCAGAGAACAGAGAGCTAACTGATAGTGCTTGGAGTGGACCTAAGAACTGAGCGATCGGTGGTCATGTGATCGCTCAGTTCTCAGACTTTGAGCCAGCAGGGGGGGCAGTAGTAGTGTTTTTGTTTTGTTTTTTCGTTTCCACGCTTCTTCTTTAAATACATTTTTTTGAATGCCCTTAGCCGGTGACCGAGGATATCACATAATATCTACAAGTCAACATATTTACCCTCTTGTTCCCTTTGCGCCTCCTAGAAGTGATTAGTGCATTACACACACAATGAGTCCCTCAGTGCCCATCAGTGCCTTACATCCCATTGACATGGAAGTCCCTTCCCATCAATGTATTGTATGTCGGGAGACAGATGTGGGATTTACAACTAAAGAACGTTCTTCCCGAGCCGTAGATCACGGCCTCAAAGCCGTTTCTATCACAAGGAAGAATCTCCACGCCACCGGCCATCAATGACCATCAAACATTAATGAGGGTGGTGAGTTCCATCGTTCCTAGATAATTATACTGTTGTCTAATGATAGTGTTTTCAAGCATTAATTAAGAGTTCAAAAGGTGAACGCGTCAGCCTATTAATTTGTCCAAATCATTGCTAATTGTTGGGGTGGGTGGCTGGGGGGGTGGGGGGCATTCTTGGGAGGGCTATTGTGAGAGGTCTGGTTACTGCTAAGAATCTCGATAATTACCAGAAAAAAACTCATCAGTATGAGAGTCAAGAGGTCCCGAAAATGTGTGAATTGCTGTCCATTTACTGACCACTGATGGAGTCACAGGGGCAGGAAATTAGGACCCCCCCCCCCCCCAATATGGTTCCAAACAAAAACTAAGACCTGACAAAAAAAGTTCTAAAAAAATAAATGAAAGTCTTTCACATTATATAAAAAAACAAAGAAAATAAACACCCTAGACGAAATCTCATTTTGCCACCCCCCGGCTCCACCCCTGACTCCACCCCCTTTGCCCTGCCCATATATATAAAGAAGCGCTCATCAAAATGCAGCCCGCCACCGCCTATCAAATGTAGCCTCACCAGCGAACATCAAATGTAGCATCTCTAGCACCCATCAAATGCAGCCTCACCAGCGCCCATCAATGCAGCCTCACCATTGCCCATAAAATGCAGCCTCATCAGCGCCTATCAAATGTAGCCTACCGGGGAGCTGTGGTGGCTCCACGTGATTGGCACTGCGCTGACAAGCCGTTCACCTCTGCAGCCAAGGGTTCGGATCCCGGTCTCGGCTACATGTGAATTGAGTTTGGTGGTCTCAGCCCGGCTCCCGGTGGGTGTGCTATGCAAGGTAAGCCTGTGCTTAGTACGCCCACACCCCCCCCCCCCCCACAAAAACCACCAACACGAAATTGGTTTAAAACACACACACTTTGGCCATGCGGTCTCCTATAATAAAAAAAAGAGAGGCGAAGGACCTACGGGGCTGGCTGGGTGGGCTAGGCCCCCTCACTCCCTCATAGGGGGAGTCCCTCTGCCCCATTGGGGTCCCGTTGGGCCCCAGTTGGGCTCCCAAGAGGAGCAGGTAGGGCGGGGTGAGTGGGAGGCCCCCCCTCACACCCGCCATTGCCACCGGGGGCATGGAGAAGGATGGCGATTGCCTCCGGGGGGAGGGTCTGCCTACTCCCAACTCCTGCAGTCCGGCTCCTCTCTCTCGAGTTCACGCACAAAAATACACTTTAAAAAAAAATGTAGCCTACCAGTGCCCAACAATGAATGTTTGCTTGCTTCCATTCCTTTGGGAGTCGGGACACAAACACAGTCCTCCACCGCCGCGGCGCCTCTGCCTGCTGATGCTGAGACTTAGTTGCTTGCTGCAGAGAGAAGAGAGTAGTGGCCGGGCGCCCTAGGCGGCTGCCTAGTTTGCCTAGCGGCAGCACCGGCCCTGAGTGCGACATGGGGGATCATTTTTGAAGCAAAGTCTCGTGACCAAGACTGTAAGGCAGCCATTTTATTTTGGTGGGAGGAGCTTTGATTGTCATTCAGAGTGCTTTAAAAAAAAAAGCGCGTCCGATGCCATGTTTTGAAGCAATCGTAAAAGAGGCGCCTATTCGATCGATGTGCATGAGGCCTTTATCAAGAATCAGGTTTTCCCAGCTGATGAAATAACAAAGGGAACTGATCGCTTTTCTGGGGATGGTAATAAATTTCCAGCACGCGGGAGCGTCGCATCCCATCACATTACCAGAATCCTTTTCCTTAGGAATCCTATAAACATTTATTAATCTCTTTATCTCCATTTCTTCTCTTCTTCCAGAACTTCATTGAACGGAACTATCTCTGCAGACGGCGGACATTTCTTCTGTGTAATTGAAGACACTCCTTTTCCTCCCTTTCACAGGAGATCTCGGCTTCATTTATTTCAGAGCGTCGGGTTGGCAAAGACAAAACGCTGCAATAATCTCAGCAGTCAATATCGGGGTGGGAATCTAATACTTGTATAAAGCGGGACTCCGACTGAATGAAGAGCCAGGAAGTCATTTCAAAATGGCAAGAACCAAGGGAGGGCTGTGAGCCTTAGGCCTGGGGGGGCAAGTCCAGTCAAGTGGCCCATAGAGCGTGGAAAAGTGATGGATCGAGGAAAACAGTCTAAGATTTTTCATGATCATCAGAGTCCGCACAGAGGCTCCCCTTACATCAGAGTCCGCACAGAGGCCCCCCTTACATCAGAGTCCGCACAGAGGCCCCCCTTACATCAGAGTCCGCACAGAGGCCCCCCTTACATCAGAGTCCGCACAGAGGCCCCCCTTACATCAGAGTCCGCACAGAGGCCCCCCTTACATCAGAGTCCGCACAGAGGCCCCCCTTACATCAGAGTCCGCACAGAGGCCCCCCTTACATCAGAGTCCGCACAGAGGCCCCCCTTACATCAGAGTCCGCACAGAGGCCCCCCTTACATCAGAGTCCGCACAGAGGCCCCCCTTACATCAGAGGCCCCCCTTACAGAGGCCCCCCTCAGAGTCCGCACAGAGGCCCCCCTTACATCAGAGTCCGCACAGAGGCCCCCCTTACATCAGAGTCCGCACAGAGGCCCCCCTTACATCAGAGTCCGCACAGAGGCCCCCCTTACATCAGAGTCCGCACAGAGGCCCCCCTTACATCAGAGTCCGCACAGAGGCCCCCCTTACATCAGAGTCCGCACAGAGGCCCCCCTTACATCAGAGTCCGCACAGAGGCCCCCCTTACATCAGAGTCCGCACAGAGGCCCCCCTTACATCAGAGTCCGCACAGAGGCCCCCCTTACATCAGAGTCCGCACAGAGGCCCCCCTTACATCAGAGTCCGCACAGAGGCCCCCCTTACATCAGAGTCCGCACAGAGGCCCCCCTTACATCAGAGTCCGCACAGAGGCCCCCCTTACATCAGAGTCCGCACAGAGGCCCCCCTTACATCAGAGTCCGCACAGAGGCCCCCCTTACATCAGAGTCCGCACAGAGGCCCCCCTTACATCAGAGTCCGCACAGAGGCCCCCCTTACATCAGAGTCCGCACAGAGGCCCCCCTTACATCAGAGTCCGCACAGAGGCCCCCCTTACATCAGAGTCCGCACAGAGGCCCCCCTTACATCAGAGTCCGCACAGAGGCCCCCCTTACCCCGCACAGAGGCCCCCCTTACATCAGAGTCCGCACAGAGGCCCCCCTTACATCAGAGTCCGCACAGAGGCCCCCCTTACATCAGAGTCCGCACAGAGGCCCCCCTTACATCAGAGTCCGCACAGAGGCCCCCCTTACATCAGAGTCCGCACAGAGGCCCCCCTTACATCAGAGTCCGCACAGAGGCCCCCCTTACATCAGAGTCCGCACAGAGGCCCCCCTTACATCAGAGTCCGCACAGAGGCCCCCCTTACATCAGAGTCCGCACAGAGGCCCCCCTTACATCAGAGTCCGCACAGAGGCCCCCCTTACATCAGAGTCCGCACAGAGGCCCCCCTTACATCAGAGTCCGCACAGAGGCCCCCCTTACATCAGAGTCCGCACAGAGGCCCCCCTTACATCAGAGTCCGCACAGAGGCCCCCCTTACATCAGAGTCCGCACAGAGGCCCCCCTTACATCAGAGTCCGCACAGAGGCCCCCCTTACATCAGAGTCCGCACAGAGGCCCCCCTTACATCATCCGCAGAGTTACATCAGAGTCCGCACAGAGGCCCCCCTTACATCAGAGTCCGCACAGAGGCCCCCCTTACATCAGAGTCCGCACAGAGGCCCCCCTTACATCAGAGTCCGCACAGAGGCCCCCCTTACATCAGAGTCCGCACAGAGGCCCCCCTTACATCAGAGTCCGCACAGAGGCCTTACATCAGAGTCCGCACAGAGCCTCCCCTTACATCAGAGTCCGCACAGAGCCTCCCCTTACATCAGAGTCCGCACAGAGCCTCCCCTTACATCAGAGTCCGCACAGAGCCTCCCCTTACATCAGAGTCCGCACAGAGCCTCCCCTTACATCAGAGTCCGCACAGAGCCTCCCCTTACATCAGAGTCCGCACAGAGCCTCCCCTTACACCAGAGTCCGCACAGAGCCTCCCCTTACACCAGAGTCCGCACAGAGCCTCCCCTTACACAGAGTCCGCAGAGTCCCCTTACATCAGAGTCCGCACAGAGCCTCCCCTTACACCAGAGTCCGCACAGAGCCTCCCCTTACACCAGAGTCCGCACAGAGCCTCCCCTTACACCAGAGTCCGCACAGAGCCTCCCCTTACACCAGAGTCCGCACAGAGCCTCCCCTTACACCAGAGTCCGCACAGAGCCTCCCCTTACACCAGAGTCCGCACAGACCCCATATACATCAGAGTCCGCACAGACCCCATAAACATCAGATCTGATGTAAGGGGTGTTCTGGGAAACTTGATGCTGTGGACTATTGTGTAAAGAGGGTCTCTGCTCACCAAAGCCTGCCCCCCCTCCCCTTTAACAAAGTCCACAGAGCACCCCATTTTTATACACTGGGAGGCAGGAGAGACTAGAGAGAATGAGCTTACCAGGATGGAGGCTGAGGCGCAGGCAGGCTGTCTGATGCTTTTTTGGGTTCAAACTTCCTGTCCAGTGCCCACACATGCCCAGGGAGTGTGGGCAGGGCAGACTCAGAAGGAGGAGGAGCAGATGAGCTCTATCTCTCCTTGTGTCGTGTGCACTGAGGCTGAGCTATGTGTGAGACGAGACATAGCTCAGCTCTGCAGCCATCTACCTCGGAGCTGACACAGGCACGGCTGCACAGTGGAAGGTGAGCAGCAGGCATGACCTGTGTTAACAGAGCTCCAGCAGGCATATTCCTGCTCTGCAAAAACAGCATTTGGTTGTGGCGGCCGGTGACTGTGCATAGTGTCACCAGCCTGGGGGGTGATTTTCACCCTGCCCCCCCCCCCCCTGCCAGCCCTCCCCTGGCAAGAACATTGGGAGAAGGGCTCTTCCAGCAGGAATGGAGTGATGATATTTTTCAGTTTTATTCCGGGACACTGTATTGTCCTGAAATGAAGGTGCCGGGACAGACCTGCAAAATGTGGGACTGTCCCGGGCAATCTGGGGACACGTGGTCACCCTAGGCCCTGCCTCTCCCAGTCTTACAGAAAACCAGAAAAAAAGAGAAGTTGAAGTCATTACGTTGGTTAGATTTAGAAAGAAATGATTGTGTTAATGGCTACATTACGGTTCCATCGTCGCCTCCTTTCCATGCGCCTTTTCCGGGTCTTTTTTTCCGGGCTATTACCATCCGGCTCTGCTGACAATCTCAGACAAATCTTTACAGGGAAAACAGCGAGAAGATCCATCAAGCCCCCGGCCTGATGTTTCCCTTCTGGGCTGCGATGACTATTTCGCACCTGTTTGCTTCAGTCTGGCAGCTGCGCCGGTTTTCGAAAAAAAAAAAAAAAAGAACGCGGCGAGCAGGATGGAGCCGGCCACAGGGGTCCGCGGATACCTGACAGAATGATATTAAGGACATCAAATGCGTTCTCATCACCGAGGACTATAATAGAGGACATCATCACAAAATAAATTGTCTCAGATTGACCTCCGTATGGCGTCTCAAAGAGAAAAAAGAAAAACGAGGCGGGCGGCGGAACGATCCAGGCTCGCTCAGGAATATTCCGGGAGGAGGCCCTGCCAATTCCATCATCTCATCAATGCAAAGTCAGGGAGAATGAAAAAGAGCGCCCGCCGCCCGCCGCCGCCGCCCGCGTCGTCTCACCGTGAATTGACCGGGTTCATGCAAATACGATTTGGATTAGGTTCTCTCTCAGAGAGATAAAAAAATAAAAGGTCAGCGAGTGACAACAAAGGAGCGAGTGTCACCGGGGGATGGGAGTTATTGTGAGGTCGAGGGAAGAGTCTCTCGCCATCCCGTAAGATGCGGCCAATGCGTACGACCGAATACATGTTTTATTGGGTTTATCAAAGATAAATAAAATTAAAGCAGAGTTGTTGGAATCCCGGGACAGTCCCGCAAAATCCAGACGGTTGGGAGGGATGCAGGGCCGCCATCAGGGGGGTACAGGCATTACACCTGTAAGGGGCCCGGAGGCCACCAGGGCCCCAGATGGAAACCCCCTCTTTTTTTATTTATTTTTTATTAAAAAAATATATTTTTTAATATATTTTTATTTTATTTTTTATTAAAAAGGGCCAATTTATTTTATTTTATTTTTTTAGAGGTCCGGAGGTCCACAGGGGCCTGGAGGCCCCCAGGGCCCCGGATGGCAACCCCCTTTTTTATTTATTTTTTATAAAAAAAAATATATTTTTATTAATTTTTTTTATTAAAGGGCCATTTTTTTTAGGGGTCCAGAGGTCCCCAGGGGCTCGGAGGACACTAGGGCCCCAGATGTCAACCCCCCCTTTTTAATTTTTTTATCTAAAAAATATATTTTTTGAATATATTTTTATTTTATATTTTATTAAAGGGCCAATTTTTTTATTTTATTTTTTTAGAGGTCAGGAGGTCCACAGGGACCCGGATGGCAACCCCCCTTTTTTTATTTATTTTTTATAAAAAAAAATATTTTTTGAATATATTTTTTAATAATTTTTTTTATTAAAGGGCCATTTTTTTAGGGGTCTGGAGGTCCCCAGGGGCCCGGAGATCTCCAGGGCCCCAGATGACAACCCCCCTTTTTTTATTTATTTTTTTATAAAAAAAATATATGTATTTTTATAAATAAATACATTTTTTTAATATATTTTTATTAAAGGGACAACTTTTTTTTTAGAGG
>CM056057.1:209622628-209732628 GCA_029574335.1 Rana kukunoris
ACGCCATTGAAGTCAATGCGGAACAAATTATTTTCGTTTCCATTGACTTCAATGGGGAAACTTGCTTTGATATGCGAGTACCTTGAATTACGAGCATTCTCCTGGAACGGCTTATGCTCGTAACCCGAGGTTCCACTCTATATTGGCCCTCCAAGTTACGCAGCCCTCAGCAAAGTAAGAAAAAGAAAGGACTTGACGGTCACATTCAGTGTGAACCAGGGCTTAGACACCTGTCCCACACAGCTTACAATCTATTTTTTTTCTGCTATGCCTTGCAGAGCCTTCTGCATATTAGGAGTTCTGTAGATTCCAGCACAGGTGAGCGATAGTCTGCAGCTCCAGACTGGCCACCGCAGCTCATCAATAATCCCTGACAGGCTCCTCTCTGGCATCCCCAGGACTCGGGCCCATCTTGGCTTCATTTCGTTCGACATAATCATTCCTTAATTACAGCAGAGGTGGTATCATCGCCGGTAATTACCGGGAACATGTCAAGGCTTGCATAATGGAGTGGAGCACTTATGGGAGGGAGGCAGCCAAGATCTCCTCCGACAAAGAAGGGGGGACGTTGGCCGGGGCTGGCACCGCGTACTCCAGGCTGGGCGCCGAGTGCCAGGAACCTCCTGTGAACATTAAGAATTTACAAAGAGACAACAAACTGATAACAGGCCTCTTGAATATTGATGGAAGGAGCCACACAGACGCTGGCTTTAACCCTATGAAGTCTGGCCTGTGCCACCCAAAGCTGGTTCTACTTGGGTTGGTCCACTCAGAAGGAGATGTTCCAGTTACAAGTGGAGTCTGATGGATTGAAGTGTTTGCTGGCTTTTTATACATCTTCCAAGCAGGGCTGGTGAAAGGATTTTTGACACCCTAGGCAAAACCTCATTTTGTAGCCCCCCCGGCTCCATCCCTGACTCCACCCCTTTTGTCCTGCCCATGTATATCCCACCAATCAAATGCAGCCCACCAGTGCCCATCAAATGCAGCCTCACCAGCGCTCATCAATGCAGCCTCACCAGCGCCCATCACTGCAGCCTACCAGCGCCCATCAAATGCAGTGGCTGTGAGTGACGGAGCGCCGGGTACACAGGAAGTAGATCGCGACTCTATGGGCCAGATTCAGGTAGATGGGCGCATCTTTAATCTGGATTAACATTTCTCATTTACGTTACTCTGGCGAAATTTTAGGAGCAAGTGCTGTTATTCATGAAGCACTTGCTCCTAAAGTTGCGGCAGCGTATCGAAAATGAGCCGGCGGAATTCAAATTGGGCGGGTACGGGGCGTGTATTATTTAAACTAAGCGCGATCCCGCGGCGAACGTACTGCATATGCGTTGACTGTCAATGCATCCCAGTGCGCATGCTCCAAATTCTGTCAGTGAACGTCAATGACGTCAAATCCCCATTCATGGACGTTTTACGCAAGCAACGCGATTTTTTTTTTCGACGCGATGACGGCGGCTATACTTAACATAGGATACTCCACCTAGGGGGCATGTATTTATTTACGCCGCGTATCTCTTACGTAAACGTCGGAAAGTCACTGAGTCGCGCCCGAATACGATCAGGCTGCATTAAGGCTGCAGATGAACACAGATCTAGCTGCACTGAAGCTGCACATGGGCACAGATCAGGCTGCACTGAGGCTGCAGATGGGCACGGATCAGGCTGCATTAAGGCTGCAGATGGACACAGATCTAGCTGCATTGAGGCTGCAGATGGAAACAGATCAGGCTGCATTGAGGCTGCAGGTGGACACAGATCAGGCTGCATTGAGGCTGCAGATGGACACAGATCAGGCTGCATTGAGGCTGCAGATGGACACAGATCAGGCTGCATTGAGGCTGCAGATGGAAACAGATCAGGCTGCATTGAGGCTGCAGATGGGCACAGATCTGGCTGCATTGAGGCTGCAGATGGGCACAGATCAGGCTGCATTGAGGCTGCAGATGGACACAGATCAGGCTGCATTGAGGCTGCAGATGGAAATAGATCAGGCTGCATTGAGGCTGCAGGTGGACACAGATCAGGCTGCATTGAGGCTGCAGATGGACACAGATCAGGCTGCATTGAGGCTGCAGATGGACACAGATCAGGCTGCATTGAGGCTGCAGATGGAAACAGATCAGGCTGCATTGAGGCTGCAGATGGGCACAGATCTGGCTGCATTGAGGCTGCAGATGGGCACAGATCAGGCTGCATTGAGGCTGCAGATGGACACAGATCAGGCTGCATTGATGCTCAGATACCATTTTTTTGCTTCCCTCTTAAATTGGGGTGCGTGTTATACGCCAGCGTGTGTTATACGTCGATAAATACTGTAAATAATGCAAATCTTTAAAAAATCCATGTTTATTCCCTCCAAAGGGTAGGCCCACTTTGGTGCAACGCTACATCTCTTCATGCATGGTCCTTCCATCTCCCGGAATGCACCCGAAATGGTTTCATGATGGCGGCACCAGAGAGGAGCAGCGAAGAGAGAACTTTCCCTACAAACAAGACAACACTGGATTCCATGGGCTAGTTAGTATGTTTTTTAACCTTTATACAGAGACAAATTTTAGGATTATCATTTTTACTTTTGTTTATATAGTGTGGAGCTTCTCCTGTACAATAAAAGAAAACCTGTCGCTACCTTCCCCTTAAGACAGGGGTCTCCAAACGTTCGAAACAAAGGGCCACTTTATGGTCCTTTAGACATAAGGGGGGCCGGACTTCGGTCATTGGGTGTAGAAAAGGAAAAAAACAACGACCCATCTTTGGTGTAAGTGGAAATAATTGTGCCCCATCGTTGGTGTGTTGGGAAGAATTGTACCCCATTGTTGGTGTGTTGGTGAGAATTTGGCCCCAACGTTGGTGTGTTGGGAAGAATTGGGCCCCATTGTTGGTGTGTTGGGAAGAATTGGGCCCCATCGTTGGTGTGTTGGGAAGAATTGGGCCCCATCGTTGGTGTGTTGGGAAGAATTGGGCCCCATCGTTGGTGTGTTGGGAAGAATTGGGCCCCAACGTTGGTGTGTTGGGAAGAATTGGGCCCCATCGTTGGTGTGTTGGGAAGAATTGGGCCCCAGCATTGGTGTGTTGGTAAGAATTGGGCCCCATTGTTGGTGTGTTGGGAAGAATTGGGCCCCATTGTTGGTGTGTTGGGAAGAATTGTGCCCCATTGTTGGTGTGTTGGGAAGAAGTGTGCCCCATCGTTGGGAGTTGTTGGGAAGAATTGGGCCCCATCGATGGGAGTTGTTGGGAAGAATTGGGCCTCATTGTTGGTGTGTTGGGAAGAAATGTGCCCCATCGTTGGGAGTTGTTGGGAAGAATTGGGCCCCATCGTTGGTGGGTTGGGAAGAATTGTGCCCCATCTTGGGTGTTGGGAAGAATTGGGCCCCATTGGGAGAGTTTGTGCCCCTTCATTGGTGTCAGTGGGGGGGAATTATGCCCTACTGTTAAATATCAGTGGATAAAATAGTACGCCAAGGGTCAGATAAAAGCAAGCAAAGGGCCACATCTGGCCCCTGGGCTGCAGTTTGGAGACCACTGCCTTAAGACTTCTCATTGACTCTGTTTGTACTGTAAGCAGATGAATGGCGAGAACCTTCCGGCGGTAATATGTGACAGCTGCCCGGTATTAAACCGCTTTCCTGATACATAGCAGATTGTTCAATCCTCTGACGTCCCCCGGGGTCTATTTATCAAGTTGTTTCAGCCTCAGACAATTCTCGAACAATGATTTAGAAAGTCTTTTAACGGCAGAGATCAGAGACCCCGTCATTGATCCGGCCTCTGTTCCTATTGATAAGTGATATGAAGGACATGGATCAAAGGCACTGATTATTGGACTCATCCATCACCGTGTAAATGTTAAATATAAAATGCTAATGACGCTCATAAACTAGACTGGAGGTCCTCAACCTTCAGCCCCACGAGGCTGTCAGAAGAGCGAGTGTTTGCAATGCTGGTGTGGTGTAAATCATTGTATACTGGAACTAGAATTCTCTTTCGAATGTGCAGTATTTATAAACGTTTGTGAAGAGACAGCACATTTGTTGTATGTATTACTTTAAAAGTCACCTAACACCCAACTACATAATTCCTTATGCCACACTGTATTAGGATAGAGCCACCTAGTGGTGGACAAGCTAACGCCTGCCAACACACATTAACAAGCAACATGAGTGGAGGAGAGAGCTGGAAATGGAGGTGGGAGCCAGAAGTGGAGGGGAGTGCCGGGAGTGGAGGAGGGAGCCAGAAGTAGTGGAGAGAGTCGGGTGTGGTGGAGATAGCCAGGAGTGGAGGAGAGAGTCAGGAGTGGAAGAGAGAGCTGGGAGTGGTGGAGAGAGCCGGGAGTGGTGGAGAGACCCGGGAGTGGAAGAGAGAGCTGTGAGTGGCAGAGAGAGCCAGGAGTAAAGGAAAGAGCCGGGAGTGGTGGAGAGACCGGGAGTGGAGGAGAAAGCTGGGAGTGGTATAGATAGCCGGGAGTGGAGGAGAGTGAAGCAGGGACCCGGGAGTGGAGGAGGGAGCCAGGAGTGGTGGAGAGAGCCGGAGTAAAGGAGAGAGCCGGGAGTGGTGGAGAGAGTCGGGAGTGGTGGAAAGAACCGGGAGTGGAGGAGAGAGCTGGGAGTGGTGGAGAGAGCCAGAAGTGGAGGAGAAAGCTGGTAGTGGTAGAGAAAGCCAGGAGTGGAGGAGAGTGCCGGGAGTGGAGCAGGGACCCGGTAGTAGAGGAGAGTGCCGGGAGTGGAGGAGGGAGTCAAGGGTGAAGGAGATAGTCAGGAGTGGAGGAGATAGTCAGGAGTGGAGGAGAAAGCCAGGAGTGGAGGAGAAAGCCAGGAGTGAATGAGTGATTCAAGAGTGGAGGAGAGAGTCAAGGGTGAAGAAGAGACTGGAGTGGAGGAGTAAGCTAGGAGTGGTGGAGTGAGCTCAGGAGTGGATGAGAGAGCTGGGAGTGGTGAAGAGAGCCATGATTGGAGGAGAAAGCCGGGAGTGGAGGAGGGAGCCAGGAGTGGTGGAGAGAGGCAGGAGTGGATGAGAGAGCTAGGAGTGGATGAGGGGAGCCAGGAGTGGTAGAGATTGAGCCAGGAGTGGAGGAGAAAGCCAGGAGTGGAGAAGAGAGAAGAGAGCGGAGGAGAGAGCCGGGAGTGGAGAAGAGAGCTGGGAGTGGACGAAGGAGCCAGGAGTGGTGGAGAGAGCCGGGAGTGGAGAAGAGAGCTGGGAGTGGTGGAGAAAGCCCGGAGTGGAGGAGGGAGCGAGGAGTGGCAGAGAGAGCCAGGAGTAAAGGAGAGAGCCGGGAGTGGTGGAGAGAGGCGGGAGTGGATGAGAAAGCCAGGATTGAAGGAGGGATCCGGGAGTGGAGGTGAGAGTCAGGAGTAGAGGAGAAAGACGGGAGTGGAGAAGAAAGCCAAGAGTGGAGGAGAAAGCCAGAAGTGGAGGAAAAAGCCAGGTGTGGAGAAGAGAGGCGGGAGTGGAGGAGAGATCCAGGAGCGGACGAGAAGCCAGGAGTGGAAAAGAGATTCAGGAGTGGAGGAGAGAGCCAGAAGTGGTGGAGAGACCCAGAAGTGGAGAAGAGAGTCAGGAGTGGATGAGAGAATCAGGAGTGGAGGAGAGAGCCAGGAGTGGAGGAGAGAAGCCAGGAGTGGTGGAGAGACCCAGAAGTGGAGAAGAGAGTCAGGAGTGGATGAGAGTATCAGGAGTGGAGAAGAGAATTGGGAGTGGAGGAGAGAGTCGGGAGTTTGGCATCAGTTTGGCATCTCAGCGCAGATTTAATATATACCCAAAGAATAACTCTCACCCGCCGCATTTCATTATTAACCTCATTTTTCTACCTACTGTACTGGCTAAAAACTATCATGTCGCTTTATGCTAAAAATGTAAGTTTCTGCCTGACTTTTCCCGTTTCAGGAATTACAATGAGCGCGCTCGGTGCCTCTAGGCTAGACTTCTCTCTGTGTGAGTCAGAAAGAAAACATATTTCATGGAAAGTATCTTCTTTGGTATTAACCCAGCTGCTCCGCTGCCTCCAGCAATGATTTAGTCAGAACAGCTGCTTGACTTAAAATATATATATATAAAAATAAAAAAAACAAGACATTCGATTACCATAGTTCCGACTTTCTATATCTCTTTCTCTCCCTTTTTTTTTCTTTGTCTTCTCAAGGTAAAGTCATCTTCAGCAAAAAATCCCAGGGCAAATATTGCTTTTTCCATGTTCTGCAAGTGCGCCAAAAAACATAAATACCGTCAACTGATCAGACAGAGGAAAAGTACGGGGACGGCGACCGTACTTTATTTGCATTCCCTTCAAGGCACAATTCTACCTTCGGGCTGGAATCGTATTCTTATGCTGTGTTCTCAGCTCCTCCTACTTCCTTCTGCTCATTAGGCCAAATAAAGCATCACTTTTCTGTCTTGTAGTGTAGTATCTGTTCCTATCAGTGTCCAGTAGGGTGACCACGTGTCCCGGGTTGCCCGGGATAGTCCCGCATTTTGCAGGTCTGTCCCGGGCACCTTCATTCCAGGACAATACAGTGTCCCGGAATGAAACTGACACAGCCACCCCCCGGGCCAATCTGATGCCCCCAAAAAAGGCCGCCACATCACTGCTTTACTTACTGACAGTACTTGTCCTGGCCGGGAATACCTGGAGGAGCACAATCCCCGCCCCCTGCTTGTGATTTGAAAAAAAAAATCATAAATCCCACCTCTTGTATCTAATCACCGTGCTGTGATTCGTTACAGCACAATCTGATTTTTGGGAAGGGAGGGTGTCCCTGAATGGTAGTTTGGAAATGTCTTCACCCTAGTGTCCAGCAGGGGTTCTCCACCATCTTGCTGGCCTTTTAGCCTGGGGTGGCTGGCTTTATTGTATCCCTGCTGGTATGATCAGTGGTGGATAGTGCTAAAAAAAAAAGAAACAGAAAAGAAAACATCAAATGCAGCCACTGTTCCCATCAAACGCAGCCACTGTGCCCATAAATTGCCACCACTGTGCCATCAAACATAGCTACTGTAACCATCAATTGCTGCCAGTGTGTGCCCATCAACTATTACCAGTGTGCCCCATAAAATGCTGCCAGTGTGCTGCCAGTTTGCCTCATCAAATGCCACCAGTGTGCCCCATCAAATGCCACCAGTGTTCTGCCAGTTTTCCCCATCAAATGCCGCCAGTGTGCTGCCAGTTTGCCCCATGAAATGCCACCAGTGTGCTGCCAGTTTGCCCCATGAAATGCCGCCAGTGTACTGCCAGTTTGCCCCATGAAATGCCACCAGTGTGCTGCCAGTTTGCCCCATGAAATGCCACCAGTGTGCTGCCAGTTTGCCCCATGAAATGCCACCAGTGTGCTGCCAGTTTTCCCCATGAAATGCCACCAGTGTGCTGCCAGTTTGCCCCATCCAATGCCGCCAGTGTGCTGCCAGTTTGCCCCATCCAATGCCGCCAGTGTGCTGCCAGTTTGCCCCATCAAATGCCGCCAGTGTGCTGCCAGTTTTCCCCATGAAATTCTGCCAGTGTGCTGCCAGTTTGCCCCATCAAATGCTGCCAATTTTCCCCCTCCCATTGCCCAGCACTTACCTGTCTCGGGTCAGGCTGTGCCACACATGACTGCGACTTGGCTTTGTTATGTAATCAATTGTAAGCAAAGTGATCAATGTCCGTTGTTCACTGTTTGATAAAAAAACAAGTAAAAAAAACGTAAATCAATAAACAAACTGACTGAAAAATGTTTAAACTCGGGTCGTTAGACTTTAACTCAGGATGAGCAGAAATTGACAGTTATTGTTTTGCCAAAATTTTGGGCAATTTTTTGGAAATTTCACTATATTGTCAAAATGCATTTGGGTCAATGGGTAATGGTGAAACTAAGGTGATTTTGGGTTGGTCACTCTACAAATCGATCACCAAAAGTTGTAGACACGGGTCATAGGTTTTAAACTAGGGATGAGAAAAATTTGTTTTACCAAAATTTCGCCAACATTTTCGACATTTAACTATCTTGTCAAAATGCATTGGGGTCAATGGGTAATGGTGAAATTAAGATGATGTAGAGTTGGTCAATCCACAAATTGACCACAAAAAAATCATAGACTCGGTCATTTGTTTTAAACTAGGGATTTTCAAAATGTCACTATATTGTCAAAAGGCCTTGTGGTCAATAGGTACTGGTGAAACTAAGGTGATTTTGGGTTGCTCAATCTACAAATCGATCACCAAAAATTGTAGACACGGGTCATTCGTTTTAAACTAGGGATGAGCTAAAACTGTTTTGCCAAAATTTTGGCCAAATTTTCGACATTTCACTATCTTGTCAAAATGCATTTGGGTCAATGGGCGAGGTGAAATGATGGCGATTTAAGGTTGGTTTACAAACAATGTGCGATTGGAAGTTTTTTGCTTGAGCTGCTAATCACATGGCCTTTGTAAACAAAAGCTGTCTCACACATGACTGTGACTTGGCTTTGTTATTTAAAAAAAAAAATGTAAGCTAAGCGATCAGTGTCCTTGGTTCACTGGTCAAATAATAAATAATAACAACATAATAATTGGTGTAGTTAAAAAAATAATAATAATAATAATAATAATACAAATTGGTGTAGTTAAAAAATAAATAATCAATAATAATAATAGTACAAATTGGTGTAGTTAAAAAATAAATACTACTAATAATAATAATAATAATAATAATTTTTGGTGTATTTTTTTTTTTAAACAATAGGAAATAAAGTGTAAAAACAGAAAACGAAAAAAGTGTTTGGTTGGATGTATGCTTTTGAACGATCTCTTGTTTGTAAACAAAAGCTGTGTCACACATGACTGTGACTTGGCTTTGTTATTTTAAAAAAATGTAAGCTAAGCAATCAGTGTCCTTGGTTCACTGGTCAAATAATATATAATAACAATGATAATAATAATAAAAATAATAATAATAATAATAATAAAAATTGGTGTAGTTAAAAAATAAATAAACAAATAAATAATAATAATAATAATAATATAATAAAAATTGGTGTAGTTAAAAAATAAATAAACAAATAAATAATAATAATAATAATAATAATAATAAAAAATTGTGTAGTTAAAAAATAAATAAATAATAATAATAATAATAATAATTTTTGGTGTATTTTTTTTTAAATAATAGGAAAAAAAAGTGTAAAAACAGAAAAGTAAAAAGTGTTTGGTTGGATGCATGCTTTTGAACGATCACTTGTTTGCAAACAAAATCTGTGTCACACATGAGTGTGGCTTGGCTATGTTATTTTAAAAAAAATGTAAGCTAAGCGATTAGTGTTCTTGGTTCACTGGTCAAAAAATATATAAAAACAAGGATAATAATAATAATAATAATAATAATAATAATAATAATAAAAATTGGTGTAGTTAAAAAAATAAATAAACTAATAATAATAATAATAATAATAATAATAATTGGTGTAGTTAAAAAATAAATAAATAATAATAATAATAATTGGTGTAGTTAGAAAAATACTACTACAAATAATAATAATAATAATAATAATAATAATAATAATTTTTGGTGTATTTTGTTATTTGTTTATTTTTTTTAAACAATTGGGGAAAAAAAAGTGTAAAAACAGAAAAGTGAAAATTGTTTGGTTGGATGTATGCTTTTGAACGATCTCTTTGCAAATTGACATTTTATTTCTTAACTGAAAATGTGTCAGCCCGTCATCAACGCTGTTTGGAGTTCTAACTACCCCCCATCTCTTCTGATAATTCACCAGAACGGGAAGTTCAGATACAATCCCGCTCATTTTAATCAAGTATATGCATCAAAATGATGTCTGTAATTAAACACGGCGCTTGAAGCCCTAGAAGGACGAAAATGCCGCGGTAAGCGATTGCCTAACAGCAATGCCTGTTTGCCGTGTAAATAAATGGAGATGTTATGTGGCTACCTGCTGCCTCTCAAACAGTTATATGATTAAATGACAATTATGTGCCAATCTGCCTACACATTAATTAGGCGGCACCAACTGGTGTCGGTTTCCAAACCGGGACAATAATCTAATTTTCGGTAAATGTATCTTCAATTGAAATACACCTAATGTCCCTGAACACCAATTCACAATTTACTAAACGAACGCAAAAAAAAACCCCGTAATGACAAGGTAAACAAGCAAGCTGAGGAATTTGTTGTAATTCTCCGATATCTTGGGCAGAAATTAGGGCGCCCCTTGCGTCCAGATCGGGAGATTTTCCATGGTTGGGCAATATCCGGTGTGTATTGTAGGAGGCACCTCGATGGAGATGGGTAGACGGTAGAGCGATGACTTAAGGAGTTTGGAAACCTTTGTGTTTTTTTACTTTCATGCATTAAGGTGAAAAAACACCTTGCTGTTGGACCCCCCCCCCCTTGAGCCCCCGTTTTACTTACCTAGGCCCCAAACTTCCATGGGCGCATTCCCGCTTCGCTTTCACCAATGGCTTCTCGGCTCTTCATTGGATAGATTGATAGAAGCGCAGCTATTGGCTCCCACTACTGTCAATCAAATCCAATGATGAGGCCGCCGGGGGGGCGGGGCCGAGTCATACAGTACATTCGGCGGCTATGGACGCCGAATGCTGGAGTCTGGAGCGTGCCCGCAAGGTAACCCCCTCGGGATAGAGCTTCCCAGAGGGGGTTATCTATTGCGTGAGAGCCGCCGTGGGACCCCAAAACAGAAGGATTGGGGGCCACTCTGTGAAAAATGAAATGCACGGTGGCAGGGCCGCCTTAATAGCATCATGGGCCCCTGGGCAAAGAAATTCTCTGGGGCCCCCTACAACGCTGACAGTGCAGGTAAACAGATATCGAGTAGGTAGAAGGCAAACTGCCTCCCCTGTGTATCTATCACTCTCAGTGCCATCATGGGGCCCCCCAATTTTGGGGCAGTATTGGCTGCTTTGGGGAAAGTGCAGGGGCCCCCCATGCACCTGCGGCCCCCCATGCAGCTGGGGCCCCTGGGCAGTGCCCAGGTGTGCCCTCTCATTAAGACAGCCCTGCACAGTGGAGGTAAGTATGACATGAGTCAAAATTGTCCGATGTGTCCGCCATAATGTCGCAGTCTCGATAAAAATCGCAGATCGCCGCCATTACTAATAAAAAAAAAATTATAATAAAAATGGCATAAAATATATTTTGTACACGCTATAACTTTTGCGCAAACCAATCAATAAACGCTTATTGCGATTTTTTTAAAGAAAAATATGAAGAATACGTATCGGCCTAAACTGAGAAAATAGTTTTGTAATCTATTTTTTGGGGGATATTTATTATAGCAAAAAGTAAAAAATATTGCATTTTTTTTTAAATTGTCGCTCTATTTTTGTTTATAGCACAAAAAATAAAAACCACAGAGGTGATCAAATGCCACCAAAAGAAAGCTCTATTTGTGGGGAAAAAAGGACGCCAATTTTGTTTGGGAGCCACGTCGCACGACCGCGCAATTGTCAGTTAAAGTGACGCAGTGTCGTATCGCAAAAAGTGCTCTGGTCAGGAAGGGGGTGGTTAATGCAGTATTACCAGTACCCTTCATTGGAGACACCTGAACTTAATTACCTGGAGGTTATACAGGGCAGCCTTCAGAAATTTTGGGGCCCCTCACACACAGCTTCAGGCATGGGCCCCCTAGAGCAGAGAAGGGGGAGTTTCTGCTGCGGAATTGAGAACCGAGGGGGTTTGTGCTACCGCAAATTAAGAACGGGGGGTGCTGCCCGCGCATTGAGACCCTCTGCCTCACCCACAAATGCGCACAAAGAAACGCGCCTCAATATTTATGCGAGAAAATAAAACACCACACCCCCAATCGGGCCCTCCGATCAAGGAATCAAAATCTTCTCCACATCCCCAAGTCCCGCTACAAATGTAAAGGAGAACGAAGATTTGCAGTCCAAGGACCACCGCTATGGAATGCTCTACCAACGAACATCCGAATGGAAGAAAACCATCAGGCCTTCAGGAAAAAAAAAAAATGAAGACTCATCTCTTCTGAAGGACCTTGGACAAAAGTTGGATAAAAGTGCCTTGATGAACCGGGGGGTGCTGCCACAAATTGAGAAGGGGGTGCTGCCTGCGAATTGAGAACCAGGGGTGCTGTCCACGAATTGAGAAGGGGGTGCTGCCTGCGAAATGAGAACCGGGGGGGGTGCTGAAATTAATTGAGAACCGGGGGAGCTGCTGTGAATTGAGAATGGGGGGGGTTGCCCGGGAATCGAGAACTGGGGAGGGGGCTGGCTGCAAATTAAGAACCGGGGGTGCTGCCCACAAATTGAGAAGGGGGGTGCTGCCACAAATTGAGAATCGGGGGGGTGCTGACATTAATTGAGAACCGGGGGAGATGCTGTGAATTGAGAATGTGGGGTTGTGCTGCTGCAAATTGAGAACCTGGGGGGGGGGGGCTGCCAAGAATTGAGAACAGGGGGTGGGCAGCCAAGAATTGAGAACCTGGGGGTGGGCTGCCAAGAATTGAGAACAGTGGGGGTGCTGCCCGTGAATTGAGGACCGGGGGGGTGCTGCCACAAATTGAAAACCGAGGGGGGTGCGAATTGAGGACCGGGGGGCTGCCCGCGAATTGAGAACTGGGGAGGGGGCTGCCACAGATTGAGAATGGGGGCTGGGGTGAGAATTACACTGGCATCTCACTCACCTCTTCCCCCGGCCGCAAACTGAAAGTGAGAGTGTTTTGTCTCCTCTCGCCGCGACATGCAAGGGGGAGGGGGGGACTACAGAAATGAATGTTTTATCCTCTCCTCTCAGCCGCGAGCTGAGAAGGGGGGCGGCCGGCCCCTGGGAACATTCGGGCCCCTTGCAGGTGTAATGCCTGTACCCCCCTGATGGCGGCCCTGAGGGTATATGCTGTAGGCATGATTGTCAGGTGTCCACAAGTCTTCGGCCATACCGTAAATTTTTTGGGGGTAGACTAAACCTAAAACAAGCGACTGGCTTGCAAAGTTTTTAGTATACACTTATTATGCCTTTTTCCACAATGTAATCATCGGTGTCGATCACTTGCAAGGAGAGAGGAGGATATCTGCTCACTCACACCAGGATGCCGGCCAGCCAAGGGCAAATCTCCAATCTTCTGCAATAGCAAGTAGCCGGAATGTGTTCTGATAAAGCGTCCCCGGGTGGTCAGTGTGTGTTTTATCATTTCCAGCATATGTTTCATCAAGGAGATTCAAAGCTCTGTTTGATCTTTTCTTAAAAGGAACACCGGGAGTAATATTATTTTTTTTCTTCTTTAGAATGTAGAGAGAAGCTGAACACAGTACAAGCTGCATTACGTATTGTTAGTTATAATTCTCTCTTATCATTGAAGCCGATCGCTACACTTTCATTGCAGATTAAACAGAGCCATTCACCTCACTCCTTAGGAGCTTGCACTCTAATGCCCCTGGGTCAGTCGCAGAAGTCGCAGAAGTCCACTTCAGGGCAAAGCTGGTCATAGCAGTTTGGTTTTGGTATGCACACAACCAGCGGCGGCTGGTGCTCAAAATGCATCAATTGCCTCCACTTTGTCCATTAAAGTAGCCACTGTGCCTATCAAACGTCACCAGTTTGCCCCCAAATGCAGCCAGTTTGCCCCCTCAAATGCAGCCAGTTTCCCCATAAAATACAGCCAGTCCCCCCCCCCTCCAAATGCAGCCAGTCCCCCCCAAAATGCAGCCAGTTAGTCCTCAAATGTAACTAGTCCTCCCCCCAAACAATGGCAGTTCCCCCCCCCAAATGCACCAATTTCCTCTCAAATGCAATCAGTTTCCCCCAAAATGCAGCCAGTTTGTCCTCAAATGCAACCAGTCTGTCCCCCTAATACAGCCAGTTTCCCCATCAAATGCAGCTAACTTATCCCCAAATGCAGCCAGTTTCCCCATCAAATGCAGCCAGTTTCCCCCATCAAACGCAGCCACTGTGCCCATCTAACGCCACCAGGTTCCCCTCAAATGCAGCCAGTTTCCCCATCAAATGCAGCCAGTTTCCCCCCAAATGCAGCCAGTTTGCCCTCTTAAATGATGCCAGTTTGTCCCCCCAAATGCAGCCAGTTTCCCCCCAAATGCAGCCAGTTTCCCCCCAAATGCAGCCAGTTTCCCCCCAAATGCAGCCAGTTTCCCCTCAAATGCAGCCAGTTTCCCCTCAAATGCAGCCAGTTTCTCCTTAAATGCAGCCAGGTCCCCTCCAAATGCAGCCAGGTCCCCTCCAAATGCAGCCAGGCCCCCTCCAAATGCAGCCAGTTTCCCCCCAAATGCAGCCAGTTTCCCCTCAAATGCAGCCAGTTTCCCCCCAAATGCAGCCAGTTTCCCCCCAAATGCAGCCAGTTTCCCCCCAAATGCAGCCAGTTTCCCCTCAAATGCAGCCAGTTTCCCCTCAAATGCAGCCAGTTTCCCCTCAAATGCAGCCAGTTTCTCCTTAAATGCAGCCAGGTCCCCTCCAAATGCAGCCAGGTCCCCTCCAAATGCAGACAGTTCCCCCCCAATGCAGCAGTTTCCCCCTAAATGCAGCCAGTTCCCCCTCAAATGCAGCCAGTGTCCCCCAAATGCAGCCAGTTTCTCCCTAAATGCAGCCAGGTCCCCCCCCAAATACAGCCAGTTTCCCCATCAAATGCAGCCAGTGTCCCCCTAATTGCAGCCAGTTTCCTCCTCAAATGCAGCCAGTTTCCCCCTCAAATGCAGCCAGTTTCCCCATAAAATACAGCCAGTTTCCCCCCAAATGCAGCCAGTCCCCCCCCCAAAATGCAGCCAGTCCCCCCCAAATGCAGCCAGTTAGTCCTCAAATGTAACCAGTATCCCCCCCCCAAACAATGCCAGTTTCCCCCCAAATGCAGCCAGTTTCCCCATGAAATGCAGCCAGTTCCCCCCCAAATGCACCAATTTTCTCTCAAATGCAACCAGTTTCCCCCAAAATGCAGCCAGTTTGTCCCCAAATGCAGCCAGTTCGTCCCCAAATGCAGCCAGTTTCTCCCAAATACAGCCAGTTTCCCCGATTAAATGCAGCCAGTTTGTCCCCCTAATACAGCCAGTTTCCCCATCAAATGCAGCCAACTTATCCCCAAATGCAGCCAGTTCCCCCATCAAATGCAGCCAGTTTCCCCTCAAATGCAGCCAGTTTGTCCCCCTAATACAGCCAGTTTCCCCATCAAATGCAGCCAGGTTATTCCCAAATGCAGCCAGTTTCCCCCCCAAATGAAGCCAGTTTCCCCCCCCCAAATGCAGCCAGTTTCCCCCCCCAAATGCAGCCAGTTTGCCCCAAATGCAGCCAGTTTCCCCCCAAATGCAGCCAGTTTCCCCCCAAATGCAGTCAGTTTCCCCTCAAATGCAGCCAGTTTCCTCCCAAATGCAGCCAGTTTCCCCCTAAATGCAGCCAGTTTCCCCTCAAATGCAGCCAGTGTCCCCCAAATGCAGCCAGTTTCTCCTTAAATGCAGCCAGGTCCCCCCAAATACAGCCAGTTTCCCCCTCAAATGCAGCCAGTTTCCCCTCAAATGCAGACAGTTTCCCCATAAAATACAGCCAGTTTCCCCCCAAATGCAGCCAGTCCCCCCCCAAATGCAGCCAGTCCCCCCCAAATGCAGCCAGTTAGTCCTCAAATGTAAGCAGTATCCCCCCCCCCCCCAAACAATGCCAGTTTCCCCCAAATGCAGCCAGTTTCCCCATGAAATGCAGCCAGTTCCCCCCAAATGCACCAATTTTCTCTCAAATGCAACCAGTTTCCCCCAAAATGCAGCCAGTTTGTCCCCAAATGCAGCCAGTTTGTCCCCAAATGCAGCCAGTTTCTCCCAAATACAGCCAGTTTCCCCATCAAATGCAGCCAGTTTCCCCATCAAATGCAGCCAGTTTCCCCATCAAATGCAGCCAGTTTCCCCCAAATGCAGCCAGTTTCCCCATCAAATGCAGCCAGTTTCTTGTCAAATGCAGCCAGTTTCCCCATCAAATGCAGCCAGTTTCTTGTCAAATGGAGCCAATTTCCCTTCAAATTATGCCAGTTTGTCCCCCCGCCCGGCACTTACCTTTCTTGGGTCAGTGCCGTCCTCCTCCACGCTCCCTTTGCTCCCTCCGAGTCCTCGATGTCCTAGCTGTGAAGGAGGAGATGCAGGGGAAGCCCAGAGGAAGCTCTGCCTGCGACCTAGATGGGGCAAGTCGGGGGCTGGTGACCAACCGACTGACCCACAGCGGGAGGTGGGGTGTGTGTGGCGGATGGATTGCCGCTACTGAATTGAAGTGTTTTTCAGAAATGTGCTATGGGTTGCATGGTGGTGCAGTAATTAGTACCCCTCACTCATTCATTGGGTTCTGGATTCAGTTCCTACCAGGCATTGTTACACTCAGGCTCGGACTGGGACAAAAAAATAGTACCAGGCATTTTAGACTGAGCAGCCCGGGGGGAGGGGGGCCTGGCGGCGGCATGGTGGCACTTCTCGGCGGCAGTTAATGATGGGATGTGGGGTTCCAGCACCTTGTACCTCTGGGCCCCTTTACATTACACAGCATCCTGCACCTTTGGACCACTTTACATTACACAGCACCCTGCACCTCTGGACCCCTTTACATTGCACAGCACCCTGCACCTCTGGGCCCCTTTACATTACACAGCACCCTGCACCTCTGGGCCCCTTTATATTACACAGCACCCTGCACCTCTGGGCCCCTTTACATTACACAGCACCCTGCACCTCTGGGCCCCTTTACATCACACAGCACCCTGCACCTCTGGGCCCCTTTACATTACACAGCACCCTGCACCTCTGGGCCCCTTTACATTACACATCATCCTGCACCTTTGGACCCCTTTACATTACACAGCACCCTGCACCTCGGGACACCTTTACATTACACAGCACCCTGCACCTCGGGACACCTTTACATTACACAGCACCCTGCACCTCTGGACCCCTTTAAATTACACAGCACCCTGCACCTCTGGGCCCCTTTACATTACACAGCACCCTGTACCTCCAGACCCTTTTACATTACACAGCACCCTGCACCTCTGGACTCTGTACATTACACAGCACCCTGCACCTCTGGACCCCTTTACATTACACAGCACCCTGCACCTCCAGACCCTTTTACATTACACAGCACCCTGCACCTCTGGACTCTGTACATTACACAGCACCCTGCACCTCTGGACCCCTTTACATTACACAGCCCCCCACAGTTTGTCACACAGACACCCCCCTAAAAGTTATGGGCCCCCTGCATGTTTACACAGACCTTCCTACAGTACAGACCCCCTCCCTACAGTAGAAACCCTCTCCCTACAGTGCAGACCCCCTCCCTACAGTACAGACACCCTCCCTACAGTGCAGACCCCATCCCTACAGTGCAGACCCCATCCCTACAGTGCAGACCCCATCCCTACAGTGCAGACACCCTCCCTACAGTACAGACCCCCCTACAGTACAGACCCCCTACATTACAGACCCCCTCCCTACAGTACAGACCCCTCTACAATACAGATTCCCCTACATTACAGACCCCCTCTACAATACAAACCCTCCTTTGACCCGTGGGCCATCGCGGGCTGCCACGGCCCACCAGGCATATGCCTGGGATGCCCTATGGCCAGTCCGGGCTTGGTAACACTTTTTCTGTAGTAGTCTTGGCACACTAAATACATTTTAGAGCAGATACTCCCCCTTATTCACCTCTACCAACGCACTGAGCCAGGTTAGTTAGGTTAATGTTCCATTTTTTTTTTTAATTACTTTCGGCGGATCGGTAATCGGGAATGTCCTTGTAATAAACCAGTACGGCATGACGTGCCTCTCAACTGGGAGGAGGAACCATTTCCAATATTCCTCAGCGACTTTTCTTTGTTCTTTCTTTATTATGCTAATTATTGTGTATCTCATTTAGCAGCTTCGAATATCACATTTCTTTCCCCCGCAATGGTTTCTCTTCAGTGGAGGTGTTTCAAGTTCTCAAGTACTTAGGCATCATACTTATTTTGCTTAATTATAATTTTATATATTTTTTCTCTCTTTGTTAAATTTCCAAGCTCATTTAAACCTTAAGAAACTCAACATTTAATATTGTTTATCTGTCGTTACAATCAATGAAGCTCGTGTATTTTCTTCATTGTCTTCCTGCATGGGGGAATTTGTGCTGCGCTGAGAAAAAGACAAACAAATTCAACAAAGTATCATAAAAACGAAAATAGGATATTTAACCACTTGAGTCTCTTCGTTTTTTCATCTCCCGAGTGTTTTTTTTTCTTCTTCAGCCTTCAGTGCCGGTTCACACCACCGCGACCCGGGATCCGACTTGTGTTGCCCCAAGTCGCGCGACATGTGGTGTTACATTAAAGTGAATGGGAGCCGTCTTAATGCACACTACTGAGGTCGCTCCGACTTCAGAAAAGGTTCCTGTACTACTTCAAGGTGACTTCTAGGCGACTTGTACACATTGATTTCACTGGAAGTCGCCTCCAAAGTCAGATCACTGTCTAACTGAATACAATTTACAGGAAGAGGAAATTGTATTATCTGGCAAACCTCTCCCTCATACAGAGCTGATTATTGTTTGATTGGCCACTGGCAAAGTTGTCTGTCCTGAAGGCACTTGAAGTTGCCTTGAATTTGCCTTGAATTTGCCTCCAATTTGCCTCCAATTTGGGTTGAAGTTGCCTTGAAGTTGCCTTGAAGTTGCCTCAAATTTGCCTCAAATTTGCCTCGAATTTGCCTTGAAGTTGCCTTGAATTTGCCTTGAAGTTTCCTTGAAGTTGCCTCAAATTTGCCTTGGATTTGCCTCAAAGTTGCCTCGAATTTGCCTCGAATTTGCCTCGAATTTGCCTCGAATTTGCCTCAAAGTTGCCTTGACGTTGCCTTAAAGTTGCCTTGAAGTTGCCTCGAAGTTGCCTCGAAGTTGCCTCGAAGTTGCCTTGTAGTTGCCTCGAAGTGGCCTCGAAGTTGCCTCGAAGTTGTATATAATAATTTTTTATTTTATTTTTTTACACTTTTTTTTTACATTTACATTTTTTTGATCACTTTTATTCCTATTAAAAGGAATCTAAACTTCCCTTGTAATAGGAATATATTGTGACAGGCCCTCTTTATGGAGAGACGGTCAACAAGACCCCACATCTCTCCTCCAGGCTGGAAAGTATGAGATCGGGAAAAAAAATTCACAGATCTCATTCCGGGTCCCCGGGTGTGACATCACAACGTCGCCTCAAAGTTGCCTTGTAGTTGCTCGAAGTTGCCTCGAAGTTGCCTCGAAGTTGCCACGAAGTTGCCTTGAAGTTGCCTTGAAGTTACCTTGAATTTGACTTTGCTACAATGTTGTGTAGTGAGTGTACAGCTTGTATAATTGTAAATTTGCCATCCCCTCAAAATAACTCAACACACAGCCATTAATGTCTAAACCGCTGGCGACAAAAGTACACCCCATAAGTGAAAAATGTCCAAATTGGGCCCAAAGTGTCAATATTTTGTGAGGCCACCATGATTTTTCAGCACTGCCTTAAAGCGGAGTTTCACCCACAAATTGAACTTCTGCTTTTCAGGAACACTGCGGTGTCACATTTGGCACCTTTCAGGTGGGAGGGGGGTGCAGATACCTGTATAATATTTTTTTATTTTATTTTTTTTACACTTTTTTTTACATTTACATTTTTTTGATCACTTTTATTCCTATTAAAAGGAATCTAAACTTCCCTTGTAATAGGAATATATTGTGACAGGCCCTCTTTATGGAGAGACGGTCAACAAGACCCCACATCTCTCCTCCAGGCTGGAAAGTATGAGATCTCATTTACTTCCGGGTACCCGGGTGTGACATCACAACGTCGCCTTGTAGTTGCCTCAAAGTTGCCTTGTAGTTGCCTCAAAGTTGCCTCAAAGTTGCTTTGAAGTTGCCTTGAAGTTGCCTCAAAGTTGCTTTGAAGTTGCCTCAAAGTTGCCTCAAAGTTGCTTTGAAGTTGCCTCAAAGTTGCCTCAAAGTTGCTTTGAAGTTGCCTTGAAGTTGCCTCAAAGTTGCCTTGAAGTTGCCTTGAAGTTGCCTCAAAGTTGCTTTGAAGTTGCCTCAAAGTTGCTTTGAAGTTGCCTCAAAGTTGCTTTGAAGTTGCCTCAAAGTTGCTTTGAAGTTGCTTTGAAGTTGCCTCAAAGTTGCCTCAAAGTTGCTTTGAAGTTGCCTCAAAGTTGCTTTGAAGTTGCTTTGAAGTTGCTTTGAAGTTGCTTTGAAGTTGCTTTGAAGTTGCCTCAAAGTTGCTTTGAAGTTGCCTCAAAGTTGCTTTGAAGTTGCCTCAAAGTTGCTTTGAAGTTGCCTCAAAGTTGCTTTGAAGTTGCCTCAAAGTTGCTTTGAAGTTGCTTTGAAGTTGCCTCAAAGTTGCTTTGAAGTTGCTTTGAAGTTGCCTCAAAGTTGCTTTGAAGTTGCTTTGAAGTTGCTTTGAAGTTGCCTTGAAGTTGCCTTGAAGTTGCCTTGAAGTTGCCTCAAAGTTGCCTCAAAGTTGCCTTGTAGCCTTGTAGCCTTGTAGTTGCCTTGAAGTTGCCTCAACGTTGCCTCAAAGTTGCCTTGAAGTTGCCTCAAAGTTGCCTTGAAGTTGCCTCAAAGTTGCCTTGAAGTTGCCTCAAAGTTGTCTTGAAGTTGCCTCAAAGTTGTCTTGAAGTTGCCTCAAAGTTGTCTTGAAGTTGCCTTGAATTTGACTTTGCTACAATGTTGTGTAGTGAGTGTACAGCTTGTATAATTGTAAATTTGCCGTCCCCTCAAAATAACTCAACACACAGCCATTAATGTCTAAACCGCTGGCGACAAAAGTACACCCCATCAGTGAAAATGTCCAAATTGGGCCCAAAGTGTCAATATTTTGTGTGGCCTCCATGATTTTTCATCACTGCCTTAAAGCGGAGTTTCACCCACAAATGGAACTTCTGCTTTTCAGGAACACTGCGGTGTCACATTTTTGCTTTGAAGTTGCTTTGAAGTTGCTTTGAAGTTGCCTCAAAGTTGCTTTGAAGTTGCCTCAAAGTTGCCTCAAAGTTGCTTTGAAGTTGCTTTGAAGTTGCTTTGAAGTTGCCTCAAAGTTGCCTCAAAGTTGCCTCAAAGTTGCCTTGTAGTTGCCTTGTAGTTGCCTTGAAGTTGCCTTGTAGTTGCCTTGTAGTTGCCTTGTAGTTGCCTCAAAGTTGCCTTGTAGTTGCCTCAAAGTTGCCTCAAAGTTGCCTTGTAGTTGCCTTGTAGTTGCCTTGAAGTTGCCTCAAAGTTGCCTCAAAGTTGCCTTGAAGTTGCCTCAAAGTTGCCTCAAAGTTGCCTCAAAGTTGCCTCAATGTTGCCTCAATGTTGCCTCAAAGTTGCCTTGTAGTTGCCTTGAAGTTGCCTTGTAGCCTTGTAGTTGCCTTGAAGTTGCATTGTAGCCTTGTAGTTGCCTTGTAGTTGCCTTAAAGTTGCCTTGTAGTTGCCTTGTAGTTGCCTTGTAGTTGCCTTGAAGCTGCCTTGAAGTTGCCTTGTAGTTGCCTTGAAGTTGCCTTGTAGTTGCCTTGAAGTTGCCTTGTAGTTGCCTTGTAGTTGCCTTGTAGTTGCCTTGAAGTTGCCTCAAAGTTGTCTTGAAGTTGCCTTGAATTTGACTTTGCTACAATGTTGTGTAGTGTTGCCTCAAAGTTGCTTTGAAGTTGCTTTGAAGTTGCCTCAAAGTTGCTTTGAAGTTGCCTCAAAGTTGCTTTGAAGTTGCCTCAAAGTTGCTTTGAAGTTGCTTTGAAGTTGCCTTGAAGTTGCCTCAAAGTTGCCTCAAAGTTGCTTTGAAGTTGCCTCTAAGTTGCTTTGAAGTTGCCTTGAAGTTGCCTCAAAGTTGCTTTGAAGTTGCCTCAAAGTTGCTTTGAAGTTGCTTTGAAGTTGCCTCAAAGTTGCTTTGAAGTTGCCTTGAAGTTGCCTTGAAGTTGCCTTGAAGTTGCCTCAAAGTTGCTTTGAAGTTGCTTTGAAGTTGCTTTGAAGTTGCCTCAATGTTGCCTTGTAGTTGCCTTGTAGTTGCCTTGAAGTTGCATTGTAGTTGCCTCAAAGTTGCCTCAAAGTTGCCTCAAAGTTGCTTTGAAGTTGCTTTGAAGTTGCTTTGAAGTTGCCTCAAAGTTGCTTTGAAGTTGCTTTGAAGTTGCCTCAAAGTTGCTTTGAAGTTGCCTCAAAGTTGCTTTGAAGTTGCTTTGAAGTTGCTTTGAAGTTGCTTTGAAGTTGCTTTGAAGTTGCCTCAAAGTTGCTTTGAAGTTGCCTTGAAGTTGCCTCAAAGTTGCTTTGAAGTTGCTTTGAAGGTGCCTCAAAGTTGCTTTGAAGTTGCCTCAAAGTTGCCTTGAAGTTGCCTCAAAGTTGCCTCAAAGTTGCTTTGAAGTTGCCTCAAAGTTGCCTCAAAGTTGCCTCAAAGTTGCCTCAATGTTGCCTTGTAGTTGCCTTGTAGTTGCCTTGTAGTTGCCTTGTAGTTGCCTTGAAGTTGCCTCAAAGTTGCCTTGTAGTTGCCTTGAAGTTGCCTTGTAGCCTTGTAGTTGCCTTGAAGTTGCCTTGTAGTTGCCTTGAAGTTGCCTTGTAGTTGCCTTGAAGTTGCCTTGTAGCCTTGTAGTTGCCTTGAAGTTGCCTCAAAGTTGCCTTGAAGTTGCCTTGTAGTTGCCTTGAAGTTGCCTTGTAGCCTTGTAGTTGCCTTGAAGTTGCCTTGAAGTTGCCTTGAAGTTGCCTTGAAGTTGCCTTGAATTTGACTTTGCTACAATGTTGTGTAGTGAGTGTACAGCTTGTATAATTGTAAATTTGCCGTCCCCTCAAAATAACTCAACACACAGCCATTAATGTCTAAACCGCTGGCGACAAAAGTACAACCCATCAGTGAAAATGTCCAAATTGGGCCCAAAGTGTCAATATTTTGTGTGGCCTCCATGATTTTTCAGCACTGCCTTAAAGCGGAGTTTCACCCACAAATGGAACTTCTGCTTTTCAGGAACACTGCGGTGTCACATTTTTGCTTTGAAGTTGCTTTGAAGTTGCCTCAAAGTTGCTTTGAAGTTGCCTTGTAGTTGCCTTGAAGTTGCCTTGTAGTTGCCTTGAAGTTGCCTTGTAGTTGCCTTGTAGTTGCCTTGTAGTTGCCTTGTAGTTGCCTCAAAGTTGCCTTGTAGTTGCCTCAAAGTTGCCTCAAAGTTGCCTTGTAGTTGCCTTGTAGTTGCCTTGAAGTTGCCTCAAAGTTGCCTCAAAGTTGCCTTGAAGTTGCCTCAAAGTTGCCTCAAAGTTGCCTCAAAGTTGCCTCAAAGTTGCCTCAAAGTTGCCTTGTAGTTGCCTTGAAGTTGCCTTGTAGCCTTGTAGTTGCCTTGAAGTTGCATTGTAGCCTTGTAGTTGCCTTGTAGTTGCCTTAAAGTTGCCTTGTAGTTGCCTTGTAGTTGCCTTGTAGTTGCCTTGAAGCTGCCTTGAAGTTGCCTTGTAGTTGCCTTGAAGTTGCCTTGTAGTTGCCTTGAAGTTGCCTTGTAGTTGCCTTGAAGTTGCCTTGTAGTTGCCTTGTAGTTGCCTTGTAGTTGCCTTGAAGTTGCCTCAAAGTTGTCTTGAAGTTGCCTTGAATTTGACTTTGCTACAATGTTGTGTAGTGTTGCCTCAAAGTTGCTTTGAAGTTGCTTTGAAGTTGCCTCAAAGTTGCTTTGAAGTTGCCTCAAAGTTGCTTTGAAGTTGCTTTGAAGTTGCCTTGAAGTTGCCTCAAAGTTGCCTCAAAGTTGCTTTGAAGTTGCCTCTAAGTTGCTTTGAAGTTGCCTTGAAGTTGCCTCAAAGTTGCTTTGAAGTTGCCTCAAAGTTGCTTTGAAGTTGCTTTGAAGTTGCCTCAAAGTTGCTTTGAAGTTGCCTTGAAGTTGCCTTGAAGTTGCCTTGAAGTTGCCTCAAAGTTGCTTTGAAGTTGCCTCAAAGTTGCTTTGAAGTTGCCTCAAAGTTGCTTTGAAGTTGCCTCAAAGTTGCTTTGAAGTTGCTTTGAAGTTGCCTTGAAGTTGCCTCAAAGTTGCCTCAAAGTTGCTTTGAAGTTGCCTCAAAGTTGCTTTGAAGTTGCTTCTTTGAAGTTGCTTTGAAGTTGCTTTGAAGTTGCTTTGAAGTTGCCTTGAAGTTGCCTCAAAGTTGCCTCAAAGTTGCCTCAATGTTGCCTCAATGTTGCCTCAATGTTGCCTCAATGTTGCCTTGTAGTTGCCTTGAAGTTGCCTCAAAGTTGCCTCAAAGTTGCCTTGAAGCCTTGTAGTTGCCTTGAAGTTGCATTGTAGCCTTGTAGTTGCCTTGAAGTTGCCTTGTAGTTGCCTTGAAGTTGCCTTGTAGTTGCCTTGAAGTAGCCTTGTAGTTGCCTTGAAGTTGCCTTGTAGTTGCCTTGAAGTTGCCTCAAAGTTGTCTTGAAGTTGCCTTGAATTTGACTTTGCTACAATGTTGTGTAGTGAGTGTACAGCTTGTATAATTGTAAATTTGCCGTCCCCTCAAAATAACTCAACACACAGCCATTAATGTCTAAACCGCTGGCGACAAAAGTACACCCCATCAGTGAAAATGTCCAAATTGGGGCCAAAGTGTCAATATTTTGTGTGGCCGCCATGATTTTTCAGCACTGCCTTAAAGCGGAGTTTCACTCACAAATGGAACTTCTGCTTTTCAGGAACACTGCGGTGTCACATTTTTGCCTTGTAGTTGCCTTGTAGTTGCCTTGTAGTTGCCTTGAAGTTGCCTTGTAGTTGCCTTGAAGTTGCCTTGTAGTTGCCTTGTAGTTGCCGTGTAGTTGCCTTGTAGTTGCCTTGTAGTTGCCTCAAAGTTGCCTTGTAGTTGCCTCAAAGTTGCCTCAAAGTTGCCTTGTAGTTGCCTTGAAGTTGCCTCAAAGTTGCCTTGTAGTTGCCTTGAAGTTGCCTCAATGTTGCCTCAATGTTGCCTCAAAGTTGCCTTGTAGTTGCCTTGTAGTTGCCTTGAAGTTGCCTTGACGTTGCCTTGTAGTTGCCTTGAAGTTGCCTTGTAGTTGCCTTGTAGTTGCCTTGTAGTTGCCTTGAAGTTGCCTCAAAGTTGCCTTGAAGTTGCCTCAAAGTTGCCTTGTAGTTGCCTTGAAGTTGCCTTGTAGCCTTGTAGTTGCCTTGAAGTTGCATTGTAGCCTTGTAGTTGCCTTGTAGTTGCCTTGTAGTTGCCTTGTAGTTGCCTTGAAGTTGCCTTGAAGTTGCCTTGTAGTTGCCTTGTAGTTGCCGTGTAGTTGCCTTGTAGTTGCCTTGTAGTTGCCTCAAAGTTGCCTTGTAGTTGCCTCAAAGTTGCCTCAAAGTTGCCTTGTAGTTGCCTTGAAGTTGCCTCAAAGTTGCCTTGTAGTTGCCTTGTAGTTGCCTTGAAGTTGCCTCAATGTTGCCTCAATGTTGCCTCAAAGTTGCCTTGTAGTTGCCTTGTAGTTGCCTTGAAGTTGCCTTGACGTTGCCTTGTAGTTGCCTTGAAGTTGCCTTGTAGTTGCCTTGTAGTTGCCTTGAAGTTGCCTCAAAGTTGCCTTGAAGTTGCCTCAAAGTTGCCTTGTAGTTGCCTTGAAGTTGCCTTGTAGCCTTGTAGTTGCCTTGAAGTTGCATTGTAGCCTTGTAGTTGCCTTGTAGTTGCCTTGTAGTTGCCTTGTAGTTGCCTTGAAGTTGCCTTGAAGTTGCCTTGAAGTTGCCTTGTAGTTGCCTTGTAGTTGCCTTGAAGTTGCCTTGAAGTTGCCCTGAAGTTGCCTTGTAGTTGCCTTGTAGTTTGCCTTGAAGTTGCCTCGAAGTTGCCTCGAAGTTGCCTCAAAGTTGCTTTGAAGTTGCCTCAAAGTTGCTTTGAAGTTGCTTCGAAGTTGCATTGAAGTTGCCTTGAAGTTGCCTTGAAGTTGCCTCAAAGTTGTCTTGAAGTTGCCTTGAATTTGACTTTGCTACAATGTTGTGTAGTGTTGCCTCAAAGTTGCTTTGAAGTTGCTTTGAAGTTGCCTCAAAGTTGCTTTGAAGTTGCCTCAAAGTTGCTTTGAAGTTGCCTTGAAGTTGCCTCAAAGTTGCCTCAAAGTTGCTTTGAAGTTGCCTCAAAGTTGCTTTGAAGTTGCCTTGAAGTTGCCTTGTAGTTGCCTTGTAGTTGCCGTGTAGTTGCCTTGTAGTTGCCTCAAAGTTGCCTTGTAGTTGCCTTGAAGTTGCCTCAAAGTTGCCTTGTAGTTGCCTCAAAGTTGCCTTGTAGTTGCCTCAAAGTTGCCTTGAAGTTGCCTCAAAGTTGCCTCAATGTTGCCTCAAAGTTGCCTTGTAGTTGCCTTGAAGTTGCCTTGAAGTTGCCTTGTAGTTGCCTTGTAGTTGCCTTGTAGTTGCCTTGAAGTTGCCTCAAAGTTGCCTTGAAGTTGCCTCAAAGTTGCCTTGTAGTTGCCTTGAAGTTGCCTTGTAGCCTTGTAGTTGCCTTGAAGTTGCATTGTAGCCTTGTAGTTGCCTTGTAGTTGCCTTAAAGTTGCCTTGTAGTTGCCTTGTAGTTGCCTTGTAGTTGCCTTGTAGTTGCCTTAAAGTTGCCCTGTAGTTGCCTTGTAGTTGCCTTGAAGTTGCCTTGAAGTTGCCTTGAAGTTGCCTTGTAGTTGCCTTGAAGTTGCCTTGAAGTTGCCTTGTAGTTGCCTTGTAGTTGCCTTGAATTTGACTTTGCTACAATGTTGTGTAGTGTTGCCTCAAAGTTGCTTTGAAGTTGCCTCAAAGTTGCCTCAAAGTTGCTTTGAAGTTGCCTCAAAGTTGCTTTGAAGTTGCTTTGAAGTTGCCTCAAAGTTGCCTCAAAGTTGCTTTGAAGTTGCCTCAAAGTTGCCTTGAAGTTGCCTCAAAGTTGCCTCAAAGTTGCTTTGAAGTTGCCTCAAAGTTGCTTTGAAGTTGCCTTGAAGTTGCCTCAAAGTTGCCTCAAAGTTGCTTTGAAGTTGCTTTGAAGTTGCCTCAAAGTTGCTTTGAAGTTGCCTTGAAGTTGCCTCAAAGTTGCCTCAAAGTTGCCTCAAAGTTGCTTTGAAGTTGCTTTGAAGTTGCCTTGAAGTTGCCTCAATGTTGCCTCAATGTTGCCTCAATGTTGCCTCAATGTTGCCTTGTAGTTGCCTTGAAGTTGCCTCAAAGTTGCCTTGTAGTTGCCTTGAAGTTGCCTTGTAGCCTTATAGTTGCCTTGAAGTTGCATTGTAGCCTTGTAGTTGCCTTGAAGTTGCCTTGTAGTTGCCTTGAAGTTGCCTTGTAGTTGCCTTGTAGTTGCCTTGAAGTTGCCTTGTAGTTGCCTTGTAGTTGCCTTGAAGTTGCCTTGTAGTTGCCTTGTAGTTGCCTCAAAGTTGCTTTGAAGTTGCCTCAAAGTTGCTTTGAAGTTGCCTCAAAGTTACCTCAAAGTTGCCTCAAAGTTGCTTTGAAGTTGCCTCAAAGTTGCTTTGAAGTTGCCTCAAAGTTGCTTTGAAGTTGCCTCAAAGTTGCTTTGAAGTTGCCTCAAAGTTGCTTTGAAGTTGCTTTGAAATTGCCTCAAAGTTGCTTTGAAGTTGCCTCAAAGTTGCTTTGAAGTTGCCTTGAAGTTGCCTCAAAGTTGCCTTGTAGTTGCCTTGAAGTTGCCTCAAAGTTGCCTTGTAGTTGCCTCAAAGTTGCCTTGAAGTTGCCTCAAAGTTGCCTCAATGTTGCCTCAAAGTTGCCTTGTAGTTGCCTTGAAGTTGCCTTGAAGTTGCCTTGTAGTTGCCTTGTAGTTGCCTTGAAGTTGCCTCAATGTTGCCTCAATGTTGCCTCAAAGTTGCCTTGTAGTTGCCTTGTAGTTGCCTTGAAGTTGCCTTGACGTTGCCTTGTAGTTGCCTTGAAGTTGCCTTGTAGTTGCCTTGTAGTTGCCTTGTAGTTGCCTTGAAGTTGCCTCAAAGTTGCCTTGAAGTTGCCTCAAAGTTGCCTTGTAGTTGCCTTGAAGTTGCCTTGTAGCCTTGTAGTTGCCTTGAAGTTGCCTCAAAGTTGCCTCAAAGTTGCTTTGAAGTTGCCTCAAAGTTGCTTTAAAGTTGCCTTGAAGTTGCCTCAAAGTTGCCTCAAAGTTGCTTTGACGTTGCCTCAAAGTTGCTTTGAAGTTGCCTTGAAGTTGCCTCAAAGTTGCTTTGAAGTTGCTTTGAAGTTGCCTCAAAGTTGCTTTGAAGTTGCCTTGAAGTTGCCTTGTAGTTGCCTTGTAGTTGCCTTGAATTTGACTTTGCTACAATGTTGTGTAGTGTTGCCTCAAAGTTGCTTTGAAGTTGCCTCAAAGTTGCCTCAAAGTTGCTTTGAAGTTGCCTCAAAGTTGCTTTGAAGTTGCTTTGAAGTTGCCTCAAAGTTGCCTCAAAGTTGCTTTGAAGTTGCCTCAAAGTTGCTTTAAAGTTGCCTTGAAGTTGCCTCAAAGTTGCCTCAAAGTTGCTTTGAAGTTGCCTCAAAGTTGCTTTGAAGTTGCCTCAAAGTTGCTTTGAAGTTGCTTTGAAGTTGCCTCAAAGTTGCTTTGAAGTTGCTTTGAAGTTGCCTTGAAGTTGCCTCAAAGTTGCCTCAAAGTTGCTTTGAAGTTGCCTCGAAGTTGCCTTGAAGTTGCCTTGAAGTTGCCTTGAAGTTGCCTTGAAGTTGCCTCAAAGTTGCTTTGAAGTTGCTTTGAAGTTGCCTCAAAGTTGCTTTGAAGTTGCTTTGAAGTTGCCTTGAAGTTGCCTCAATGTTGCCTCAATGTTGCCTCAATGTTGCCTCAATGTTGCCTTGTAGTTGCCTTGAAGTTGCCTCAAAGTTGCCTTGTAGTTGCCTTGAAGTTGCCTTGTAGCCTTATAGTTGCCTTGAAGTTGCATTGTAGCCTTGTAGTTGCCTTGAAGTTGCCTTGTAGTTACCTTGAAGTTGCCTTGTAGTTGCCTTGTAGTTGCCTTGAAGTTGCATTGTAGCCTTGTAGTTGCCTTGTAGTTGCCTTGTAGTTGCCTTGAAGTTGCCTTGTAGTTGCCTTGTAGTTGCCTTGTAGTTGCTTTGAAGTTGCCTCAAAGTTGCTTTGAAGTTGCCTCAAAGTTGCTTTGAAGTTGCCTCAAAGTTGCTTTGAAGTTGCCTCAAAGTTGCTTTGAAGTTGCTTTGAAATTGCCTCAAAGTTGCTTTGAAGTTGCCTCAAAGTTGCTTTGAAGTTGCCTTGAAGTTGCCTCAAAGTTGCCTCAATGTTGCCTCAAAGTTGCCTTGTAGTTGCCTTGAAGTTGCCTCAAAGTTGCTTTGAAGTTGCTTTGAAGTTGCCTTGAAGTTGCCTCAAAGTTGCTTTGAAGTTGCCTTGAAGTTGCCTCAAAGTTGCCTCAAAGTTGCTTTGAAGTTGCCTCAAAGTTGCTTTGAAGTTGCTTTGAAGTTGCCTCAAAGTTGCTTTGAAGTTGCCTCAAAGTTGCTTTGAAGTTGCTTTGAAGTTGCCTTGAAGTTGCCTCAAAGTTGCCTCAAAGTTGCTTTGAAGTTGCCTCAAAGTTGCTTTGAAGTTGCCTCGAAGTTGCCTCAAAGTTGCCTCAATGTTGCCTTGTAGTTGCCTTGTAGTTGCCTTGTAGTTGCCTTGAAGTTGCCTCAAAGTTGTCTTGAAGTTGCCTTGAATTTGACTTTGCTACAATGTTGTGTAGTGAGTGTACAGCTTGTATAATTGTAAATTTGCCGTCCCCTCAAAATAACTCAACACACAGCCATTAATGTCTAAACCGCTGGCGACAAAAGTACACCCCATCAGTGAAAATGTCCAAATTGGACCCAAAGTGTCAATATTTTGTGTGGCCGCCATGATTTTTCAGCACTGCCTTAAAGCGGAGTTTCACCCACAAATGGAACTTCTGCTTTTCAGGAACACTGCGGTGTCACATTTTTGCTTTGAAGTTGCTTTGAAGTTGCCTCAAAGTTGCTTTGAAGTTGCCTCAAAGTTGCTTTGAAGTTGCTTTGAAGTTGCTTTGAAGTTGCTTTGAAGTTGCTTTGAAGTTGTCTCAATGTTGCCTTGTAGTTGCCTTGTAGTTGCCTTGAAGTTGCCTTGTAGTTGCCTTGAAGTTGCCTTGTAGTTGCCTTGAAGTTGCCTTGAAGTTGCCTTGTAGTTGCCTTGTAGTTGCCTTGTAGTTGCCTTGAAGTTGCCTCAAAGTTGCCTTGTAGTTGCCTTGTAGTTGCCTTAAAGTTGCCTTGAAGTTGCCTTGAAGTTGCCTCAAAGTTGCCTCAAAGTTGCCTCAAAGTTGCCTCAAAGTTGCCTCAATGTTGCCTCAATGTTGCCTTGTAGTTGCCTTGTAGTTGCCTTGAAGTTGCCTCAAAGTTGCCTTGAAGTTGCCTCAAAGTTGCCTTGTAGTTGCCTTGAAGTTGCCTTGTAGCCTTGAAGTTGCATTGTAGCCTTGTAGTTGCCTTGTAGTTGCATAGTAGTTGCCTTGTAGTTGCCTTGTAGTTGCCTTGAAGTTGCCTCAAAGTTGCCTTGTAGTTGCCTTGAAGTTGCCTTGTAGCCTTGTAGTTGCCTTGAAGTTGCATTGTAGCCTTGTAGTTGCCTTGAAGTTGCCTTGTAGTTGCCTTGAAGTTGCCTTGTAGTTGCCTTGAAGTTGCCTCAAAGTTGTCTTGAAGTTACCTTGTATTTGACTTTGCTACAATGTTGTGTAGTGAGTGTACAGCTTGTATAATTGTAAATTTGCCGTCCCCTCAAAATAACTCAACACACAGCCATTAATGTCTAAACCGCTGGCGACAAAAGTACACCCCATCAGTGAAAATGTCCAAATTGGGCCCAAAGTGTCAATATTTTGTGTGGCCGCCATGATTTTTCAGCACTGCCTTAAAGCGGAGTTTCACCCACAAATGGAACTTCTGCTTTTCAGGAACACTGCGGTGTCACATTTTTGCTTTGAAGTTGCTTTGAAGTTGCTTTGAAGTTGCTTTGAAGTTGCTTTGAAGTTGCTTTGAAGTTGTCTCAATGTTGCCTTGTAGTTGCCTTGTAGTTGCCTTGAAGTTGCCTTGTAGTTGCCTTGAAGTTGCCTTGAAGTTGCCTTGTAGTTGCCTTGTAGTTGCCTTGTAGTTGCCTTGAAGTTGCCTCAAAGTTGCCTTGTAGTTGCCTTGTAGTTGCCTTAAAGTTGCCTTGAAGTTGCCTTGAAGTTGCCCCAAAGTTGCCTCAAAGTTGCCTCAAAGTTGCCTCAATGTTGCCTCAATGTTGCCTTGTAGTTGCCTTGTAGTTGCCTTGAAGTTGCCTCAAAGTTGCCTTGAAGTTGCCTCAAAGTTGCCTTGTAGTTGCCTTGAAGTTGCCTTGTAGCCTTGAAGTTGCATTGTAGCCTTGTAGTTGCCTTGTAGTTGCATAGTAGTTGCCTTGTAGTTGCCTTGTAGTTGCCTTGAAGTTGCCTCAAAGTTGCCTTGTAGTTGCCTTGAAGTTGCCTTGTAGCCTTGTAGTTGCCTTGAAGTTGCATTGTAGCCTTGTAGTTGCCTTGAAGTTGCCTTGTAGTTGCCTTGAAGTTGCCTTGTAGTTGCCTTGAAGTTGCCTCAAAGTTGTCTTGAAGTTACCTTGTATTTGACTTTGCTACAATGTTGTGTAGTGAGTGTACAGCTTGTATAATTGTAAATTTGCCGTCCCCTCAAAATAACTCAACACACAGCCATTAATGTCTAAACCGCTGGCGACAAAAGTACACCCCATCAGTGAAAATGTCCAAATTGGGCCCAAAGTGTCAATATTTTGTGTGGCCGCCATGATTTTTCAGCACTGCCTTAAAGCGGAGTTTCACCCACAAATGGAACTTCTGCTTTTCAGGAACACTGCGGTGTCACATTTTTGCTTTGAAGTTGCTTTGAAGTTGCTTTGAAGTTGCTTTGAAGTTGCCTCAAAGTTGCTTTGAAGTTGCCTCAAAGTTGCTTTGAAGTTGCTTTGAAGTTGCTTTGAAGTTGCCTCAATGTTGCCTCAAAGTTGCCTTGAAGTTGCCTTGAAGTTGCCTTGTAGTTGCCTTGTAGTTGCCTTGTAGTTGCCTTGTAGTTGCCTCAAAGTTGCCTCAAAGTTGCCTCAAAGTTGCCTCAAAGTTGCCTTGAAGTTGCCTTGTAGTTGCCTTGTAGTTGCCTTGTAGTTGCCTTGTAGTTGCCTCAAAGTTGCCTCAAAGTTGCCTCAAAGTTGCCTCAAAGTTGCCTTGAAGTTGCCTTGAAGTTGCCTTAAAGTTGCCTTGAAGTTGCCTTAAAGTTGCCTTAAAGTTGCCTTAAAGTTGCCTTGTAGTTGCCTTGAAGTTGCCTTGTAGTTGCCTTGAAGTTGCCTCAAAGTTGTCTTGAAGTTACCTTGAATTTGACTTTGCTACAATGTTGTGTAGTGAGTGTACAGCTTGTATAATTGTAAATTTGCCGTCCCCTCAAAATAACTCAACACACAGCCATTAATGTCTAAACTGCTGGCGACAAAAGTACACCCCATCAGTGAAAATTTCCAAATTGGGCCCAAAGTGTCAATATTTTGTGTGGCCGCCATGATTTTTCAGCACTGCCTTAAAGCGGAGTTTCACCCACAAATGGAACTTCTGCTTTTCAGGAACACTGCGGTGTCACATTTGGCACCTTTCAGGTGGGAGGGGGGTGCAGATACCTGTATAATACTTTTTTATTTTATTTTTTTACACTTTTTTTTCCATTTACATTTTTTTGATCACTTTTATTCCTATTAAAAGGAATCTAAACTTCCCTTGTAATAGGAATATATTGTGACAGGCCCTCTTTATGGAGAGACGGTCAACAAGACCCCACATCTCTCCTCCAGGCTGGAAAGTATGAGATCTCATTTACTTCCGGGTACCCGGGTGTGACATCACAATGTCGCCTCGAAGTTGCCTTGTAGTTGCCTCAAAGTTGCCTTATAGTTGCCTCAAAGTTGCTTTGAAGTTGCCTTGAAGTTGCCTCAAAGTTGCTTTGAAGTTGCCTCAAAGTTGCTTTGAAGTTGCCTCAAAGTTGCCTCAAAGTTGCTTTGAAGTTGCCTCAAAGTTGCCTCAAAGTTGCTTTGAAGTTGCCTCAAAGTTGCCTTGAAGTTGCCTTAAAGTTGCCTTAAAGTTGCCTTGAAGTTGCCTCAAAGTTGCCTTGAAGTTGCCTCAAAGTTGCCTTGAAGTTGCCTCAAAGTTGCTTTGAAGTTGCCTCAAAGTTGCTTTGAAGTTGCTTTGAAGTTGCCTCAAAGTTGCTTTGAAGTTGCCTCAAAGTTGCTTTGAAGTTGCCTCAAAGTTGCTTTGAAGTTGCTTTGAAGTTGCCTCAAAGTTGCCTTGAAGTTGCCTCAAAGTTGCTTTGAAGTTGCCTCAAAGTTGCTTTGAAGTTGCCTCAAAGTTGCCTCGAAGTTGCCTCGAAGTTGCTTTGAAGTTGCTTTGAAGTTGCCTCGAAGTTGCCTTGAAGTTGCCTCAAAGTTGCCTCAAAGTTGCCTTGAAGTTGCCTCAAAGTTGCCTTGAAGTTGCCTTGAATTTGACTTTGCTACAATGTTGTGTAGTGAGTGTACAGCTTGTATAATTGTAAATTTGCCGTCCCCTCAAAATAACTCAACACACAGCCATTAATGTCTAAACTGCTGGCGACAAAAGTACACCCCATAAGTGAAAATGTCCAAATTGGGCCCAAAGTGTCAATATTTTGTGTGGCCGCCATGATTTTTCAGCACTGCCTTAAAGCGGAGTTTCACCCACAAATGGAACTTCTGCTTTTCAGGAACACTGCGGTGTCACATTTGGCACCTTTCAGGTGGGAGGGGGGTGCAGATACCTGTATAATACTTTTTTATTTTATTTTTTTACACTTTTTTTTCCATTTACATTTTTTTGATCACTTTTATTCCTATTAAAAGGAATCTAAACTTCCCTTGTAATAGGAATATATTGTGACAGGCCCTCTTTATGGAGAGACGGTCAACAAGACCCCACATCTCTCCTCCAGGCTGGAAAGTATGAGATCTCATTTACTTCCGGGTACCCGGGTGTGACATCACAACGTCGCCTCGAAGTTGCCTTGTAGTTGCCTCAAAGTTGCTTTGAAGTTGCCTCAAAGTTGCTTTGAAGTTGCCTCAAAGTTGCCTCAAAGTTGCTTTGAAGTTGCCTTGAAGTTGCCTCAAAGTTGCTTTGAAGTTGCTTTGAAGTTGCCTTGAAGTTGCCTCAAAGTTGCTTTGAAGTTGCCTCAAAGTTGCTTTGAAGTTGCCTTGAAGTTGCCTCAAAGTTGCTTTGAAGTTGCTTTGAAGTTGCCTCAAAGTTGCTTTGAAGTTGCCTCAAAGTTGCTTTGAAGTTGCCTCAAAGTTGCCTCAAAGTTGCCTCAAAGTTGCCTCGAAGTTGCCTTGAAGTTGCCTTGAAGTTGCCTCAAAGTTGCCTCAAAGTTGCCTCAAAGTTGCCTTGTAGTTGCCTTGTAGCCTTGTAGCCTTGTAGTTGCCTTGAAGTTGCCTTGTAGTTGCCTCGAAGTTGCCTCAAAGTTGCCTCAAAGTTGCTTTGAAGTTGCCTCAAAGTTGCCTCAAAGTTGCCTCAAAGTTGCCTCAAAGTTGCCTCGAAGTTGCCTTGAAGTTGCCTTGTAGTTGCCTTGAAGTTGCCTTGAAGTTGCCTCAAAGTTGCTTTGAAGTTGCCTCAAAGTTGCTTTGAAGTTGCCTCAGAGTTGCTTTGAAATTGCCTCAAAGTTGTCTTGAAGTTGCCTTGAAGTTGCCTTGAAGTTGCCTTGAAGTTGCCTTGAAGTTGCCTCAGAGTTGCTTTGAAGTTGCCTCAAAGTTGCTTTGAAGTTGCTTTGAAGTTGCCTCAAAGTTGCTTTGAAGTTGCCTCGAAGTTGCCTTGTAGTTGCCTTGAAGTTGCCTTGAAGTTGCCTTGAATTTGACTTTGCTACAATGTTGTGTAGTGAGTGTACAGCTTGTATAATTGTAAATTTGCCGTCCCCTCAAAATAACTCAACACACAGCCATTAATGTCTAAACCGCTGGCGACAAAAGTACACCCCATAAGTGAAAATGTCCAAATTGGGCCCAAAGTGTCAATATTTTGTGTGGCCGCCATGATTTTTCAGCACTGCCTTAAAGCGGAGTTTCACCCACCAATGGAACTTCTGCTTTTCAGGAACACTGCGGTGTCACATTTGGCACCTTTCAGGTGGGAGGGGGGTGCAGATATAATACTTTTTTATTTATTTTTTTTTACACTTTTTTTTACATTTACATTTTTTTGATCACTTTTATTCCTATTAAAATAAATCTAAACTTCCCTTGTAATAGGAATATATTGTGACAGGCCCTCTTTATGGAGAGACGGTCAACAAGACCCCACATCTCTCCTCCAGGCTGGAAAGTATGAGATCGGGAAAAAAAATTCACAGATCTCATTTACTTCCGGGTACCCGGGTGTGACAACACAACGTCGCGCCTGGGCCTCCGCCGGTCATAGAATGACTGGTGACCATGTGGTCACTGGAAATCTCTATCGCTGTGAGCCGGTGCTCACATACATATTAGCCTTTAAAATTAGCACTTTAGATTTCAAAACATTCGAGTCCCATAGACTTTAATGGGGTTCTAAAGTTCACACAAACTTTTGGTCTGTTCGCAGGTTCTGGTGCGAACCGAAGGGGGTGTGTTCGGATCATCCCCAGTGCTGTGCATGCCTAAGTGCTGTGAGCGCCCGAGTTCTGTGAGTGCCCAAGTACTGTGCATGCCTAAGTGCTGTGAGCACCCGAGTTCTGTGAGCGCCCGAGTGCTGTGAGCGCTGTGTGCTGTGAGTGCCCAAGTACTGTGTGTGCCCAAGTGCTGTGAGCGCCCCCGGGTGCTGTGAGCTGTGAGCACCTGAGTGCTGTGAGTGCCCTTGTGCAGTAAGTGCCTGAGTGCT
The DNA here is from genome assembly GCA_029574335.1 of Rana kukunoris. Lineage (NCBI taxonomy): Eukaryota > Metazoa > Chordata > Amphibia > Anura > Ranidae > Rana > Rana kukunoris. The sequence goes on from CM056057.1 coordinate 209,658,245, forward strand.
GTGAGTGTCTGAGTGCTGTGAGTGTCTGAGTGCTGTGAGCGCCTGTGTGCTGTAAGCGCCTGAGGGCTGTGAGTGTCTAAGTGCTGTGCAAAGGACCGAGTGCTGTTAGCGCCCGAGTGCTGTTAGCGCCTGAGTGCTGTTAGCGCCTGAGTGCTGTTAGCGCCTGAGTGCTGTTAGCGCCTGAGTGCTGTTAGCGCCTGAGTGCTGTTAGCGCCTGTGTGCTGTTAGCGCCTGTGTGCTATAAGCGCCCGTGTGCTGTGAGTGCCCCTATGCAAGGTACGCCTGTGCTTAGTACGCCCACCCCCCCCTCAAAAACCACCACACTTGCACGCACACAAAATTGGTTTAAAACACACGCACTTTGGCCATGCGGTCTCCTAAAATAAAGAGAGGCGAAGGACCTACGGGGCTGGCTGGGTGGGCTAGGCCCCCTCACTCCCTCATAGGGGGAGTCCCTCTGCCCCATTGGGGTCCCGTTGGGCCCCAGTTGGGCTCCCAAGAGGAGCAGGTAGGGCGGGGTGAGTGGGAGGCCCCCCTTCACAACCGCCATTGCCACCAGGGGCATGGAGAAGGATGGCGATTGCCTCCGGGGGGAGGGTCTGCCTACTCCCAACTCCTGCAGTCCGGCTCCTCTCTCTCGAGTTCACGCACAAAAATACACTTTAAAAAAAAAAAAATACAAAACAACATGCTTTTAATGGTATACTTAAAAGACCCTATTCTTTAGGGTGTTCGAAAAAAAAATATATATATGTTATATATTTTTATTTTTATTTTGTTTATGGTTAAACTGGATGGACTTGTGTATTTTTCAACCTGATTAACTATGTAACTATATACAGTATATATATATATATATATATATATATATATATATATATATATATATATATATATATAATGTTTTGGGGTTCTAAGCAATTTTCTAGCAAAAAAAAAAAAGGTTTTAACTTTTAACGAGGTCTTAAATTGTTAAAGATTAAATTAAAGTAAAAGATTAAATTGTTAAGATTGTTAAAGAGGTCTTAAGTTGTTAAAAAGACAAAACAATATGCTTTTAAGGGTATATTTAAAAGACGAAAAGAAGAAACTTTTAGCTTATTAAATTTTCACTGCATTTTGTGACAGTCAAGAGACGATAAGCACAATATGAAAATATGAAAACTTGAAAACTGAGGCTGGCATTAAGGACACCACAGAGGGTTAAGTCTGGATCTGTAAAAATTCCAGGTCTGCTAGCACAATAAATTCAAACATTATATCAAACCAGTTTCTCGCTGTCAAAGTAGTTTCAAATATAAACATTATTGATATCTTCAATTTAAGGGGAAAAAAATAAATATAATAAAAGAATATTGAATAACCTACAGGGTATAATAATAGCTCATGACGGATACAGCGTGGATGCTGCATGGACGTCCAATGTATACGCCACGGGGCCTTGTTTTATTGTTCCACTTATGGAATTTGCAGCTTTTCTCTTTAAACATCTGATCATTCTTGGGTTTTTATTGATATGTGGACTGTTACGGAATGTACAAATATAAATAAAAGAAAATAAAATAATTGTTGGATTCTAAAAACTTCATTTTTCCACCCAACTCAGCCTATGACATGTGTCTTCCAGCGGGCTCTCGCTACCTTATGTAAATAAAAATCGAAGGTTCATATGGAACACGAGTTGACTTCTGGTGCCGCTCTGACCTTTATATTGGTTTAAAGATTAAGACTTACCTGTAAGTCCTCGAAAATATCTTCTAAACCTACATGGTTTAAGAGATATTTACAATAGAGACTCGAGCCGATGTCTACGGCACATGCACCGTAGACAACGGCACAGGCGCACTTTAGAAAAGGCGATTGTGGCGTTTCGAAAGGAGGTCATGCCGTGACTGGCGGCTCCCACGGATCACGGCTCTTGCCGATCACAGTGCCAGAGCCTTGATACCTGGAAGTAACTTCAGGACGACATGTTGCTGGCCAGAGGCTTTAATAGGCTTCAAAATAAATTGAGCTCAAGGGAAACAGAGCATTGCATCCGGAGCCCACCCAGGTGTGTTGCAACAGCGAATAATTATTGGCTGTTGCAACACTGATCCTCTTCCTGGCCAATCGGGAAGCGGGAGGAGAGAAGAGACGCACAAACCTAACAACTTTTGGAGGAACCCTAGTGGAGAAAGTCTGTCCAACCCTGAACCCCTAACAACTTCTGGAGGAACCTCAGTGGAGAAAGTCTGGTCAACCCTGAACCCCTAACAACTTCTGGAGGAACCTCAGTGGAGAAAGTCTGGTCAACCCTGAACCCCTAACAACTTCTGGAGGAACCTCAGTGGAGAAAGACTGGTTAACCCTGAACCCCTAACAACTTCTGGAGGAACCCTAGTGGAGAAAGACTGGTTAACCCTGAACCCCTAACAACTTCTGGAGGAACCCTAGTGGAGAAAGGCTGGTCAACCCTGAACCCCTAACAACTTCTGGAGGAACCCTAGTGGAGAAAGGCTGGTCAACCCTGAACCCCTAACAACTTCTGGAGGAACCATAGTGGAGAAAGGCTGGTCAACCCTGAACGCCTAACAGCTTCTGGAGGAACCTTAGTGGAGAAAGACTGGTTAACCCTGAACCCCTAACAACTTCTGGAGGAACCTTAGTGGAGAAAGGCTGGGCAACCCTGAACCCCTAACAACTTCTGGAGGAACCTTAGTGGAGAAAGACTGGTTAACCCTGAACCCCTAACAACTTCTGAAGGAACCCTAGTGGAGAAAGGCTGGTCAAGCCTGAACCCCTAACAACTTCTGGAGGAACCATAGTGGAGAAAGGCTGGTCAACCCTGATCCCCTAACAACTTCTGGAGGAACCCTAGTGGAGAAAGGCTGGTCAACCCCGAACCCCTAACAACTTCTGGAGGAACCATAGTGGAGAAAGGCTGGTCAACCCTGAACCCCTGGTCAACCCTGAACCCCTAACAACTTCTGAGTGAGTGAGTGAGTGAGTGAGTGAGTGAGTGAGTGAGTGAGTGAGTGAAACATGCAAACTAAATTTTCTGAAGGGCTGGTGATTCACTTCCGTTTGGATGCTCGTTGGTAAAGCCTTCCACAGTCTAGGTCCTTGGACTGCAAATCTTCGTTCTCCTTTGGACTTGTATCTGGCCTTGGGTATCTGGAGTAGATTTTGGTTAGTAGAACAGAGAACGTGATTGAGGTTGTGACATTTTAATTTTTCACATAGATATTGGGGGGCACTTCCTTGTACAACATTTGTGCGTCAGGCAAGTGCCTTGAACGTAATTCTGTATTTTACTGGCAACCAGTGAATGGATCTCAGGGAGGGAGAGATTGATTCCCAGGGTTTTTTTTCCAGTCACAAGTCGTGCCGCCGTATTTTGAACAACTTGTAGATGAGCGATTTGGTACTTTGCGAGTCCGAGGTAAAGGGCGTTTGCATAGTCGAGTCTGCTATATATTTTTTTGGGATTAAGGGAATGAGTCTATGTAGTAGGCGCAGCAGATGGTGGGATCCGCTGACTACTGAACTTATTTGAGCATCCATTGTCATGCAGTCAAAAGTGACTCAGAGACTTTTGAATTTGGTGGTGGGGGTGATAGTTTTGTCCCAAAATTGGCAGGGGTGTCCATGTTGTCGTGGGAAGTCTCTTTCGGTTGGCGTGGAGAAGAAGAAGTTCTGTTTTTGAGCCATTGAGTGTAACCACTTCCATACTCGGATGGGCAGGGATAGGCGGCACGGATGGGCAGGGATAGGCGGCATGGATGGGCAGGGATAGGCGGCATGGATGGGCAGGGATAGGCGGCACGGATGGACAGGGATAGGTGACACGTATGGGCACTGATAGGCGGCATGGATGGGCACTGATAGGCAGCATGGATGGGCACTGATAGGCGGCATGGATGGGCATAGATGGACACTAACTAATGTGTTGTACTAATGGATGCCAATCAGTGCCAAACAATGCCTGCCAATCAGTGATGCCCATTGTGGGTACTGTTCGACATCCATTGTGGCACTGATTGGCATCCATTATGTGTCATTCCTGATGGTCTAAGGTGGCATACCTTTGTTTTAAATCCCTGGTGATCTAGTGGAATCCCTGGTGGTCCAGTGGGCATCCTCGGGGAGGGCTGTGCTGATAATCGATCAGCACAAACCCCCCCCTGTCAGAGGAGCAGCCGATCGGCTCTTCTCTACTCGTGTCTGACAGATTACCGGCTTTTCCTGTTTACATTGTGATCAGCTGTGATTGGACCTGGCTGATCACGTAGTAAAGTGTCTCCATGAGAGACACACTACCTAGATCGGTGTTGCGGGGTGTCAGACTGACACCCTGCAACAACGATCACCGCGATGCGCGCCCCCGGGGGAGCACAGCGGCTCAATATCCTGAGGACGTCATATGACGTCCAGTCAGGATTTAGCAACCACTTTGCAGCCGTCAATCTGTCATTGGTGGGCGGCAAGTGGTTAAGGTAACTCTCCGTCATCCTAATTTCTATCAGAGTAAGGCATTTCTCTAGTCCGAGATAATGATCCTTTTTGTTGCTGATACGAAAGTAGAGTTGGGTGTCATCCGCGTAGGAATGGTAGAGTAAATTCTGGTTACTGATGATTTCGAGGAGAGGGCGGAACCTTAGTGGAGAAAGGCTGGTCAACCCTGAACCCCTTTCAACTTCTGGAGGAACCCTAGTGGAGAAAGGCTGGTCAACCCTGAACCCCTTACAACTTCTGGAGGAACCCTAGTGGAGAAAGGCTGGTCAACCCTGAACCCCTTTCAGCTTCTGGAGGAACCCTAGTGGAGAAAGTCTGGTCAACCCTGAACCCCTTTCAACTTCTGGAGGAACCCTAGTGGAGAAAGGCTGGTCAACCCTGAACCCCTTTCAACTTCTGGAGGAACCCTAGTGGAGAAAGTCTGGTCAACCCTGAACCCCTTACAACTTCTGGAGGAACCCTATTGGAGAAAGGCTGGTCAACCCTGAACCCCTAACAACTTCTGTAGGAACCCTATTGGAGAAAAGTCTGGTCAACCCTGAACATGTAACATCTTCTGGAGGAACCCTAGTGGAGAAAGGCTGGTCAACCCTGAACACGTAACATCTTCTGGAGGAACCCTAGTGGAGAAAGGTTGGTCAACCCTGAACCTTTACCAACTTCTGGAGGAACCCTAGTAGAGAAAGGCTGGTCAACCCTGAACCTTTAACAACTTCTGGAAGAACCCTAGTGGAGAAAGGAACCCCAGTGGAGGAAGGCTGGTCAACCCTGAACCCCTAACAACTTCTGGAGGAACCCTAGTGGAGAAAGGCTGGTCAACCCTGAACCCCTAACAACTTCTGGAGGAACCCTAGTGGAGAAAGTCTGGTCAACCCTGAACCCCTAACAACTTCTGGAGGAACCCTAGTGGAGAAAGGCTGGTCAACCCTGAACCTTTACCAACTTCTGGAGGAACCCTAGTGGAGAAAGGCTGGTCAACCCTGAACCTTTAACAACTTCTGTAGGAACCCTAGTGGAGAAAGGCTGGTCAACCCTGAACCTTTAACAACTTCTGGAAGAACCCTAGTGGAGAAAGGAACCCCAGTGGAGAAAGGCTGGTCAACCCTGAACCCCTAACAACTTCTGGAGGAACCCTAGTGGAGAAAGGCTGGTCAACCCTGAACCCCTAACAACTTCTGGAGGAACCCTAGTGGAGAAAGGCTGGTCAACCCTAATTGAGAAAGGAACCCTAGTGGAGAAAGACTGGTCAACCTTGAACCCCTAACAACTTCTGGAGGAACCCTAGTGGAGAAAGGCTGGTCAACCCTCCCCTACTTTATCCAAAACCCCCCAAAAAAAGGTTTTTCATTGAGAGATACTTTAAGAAACACTTTAAAGTCCTTGCGGCACCTAAGAACTGAACTGTGCACATAAAGGTGGCCATTAGATGGAAAGCACGCCCCAGCCGTGTTCATCGAGTCTTAACAGGAGCATGACCCCAAGAGCCATCCATTATTTTCTTTTCTCTTTGTGCAGCATAATGAGGAAGCTGAAAATAAGTTTAAAAAAAAAAGAAAAAGGAATAAACTGAAAAATGCTAATGTAATAACAGTCTGGGAGTTTACGGCGTGCGGTAGAAAGGTCTCTAGACATTTTCCTGGTCTGCAATAAGCCTTTAATCACAGCAGACATCTGTACCTGATAAGGCTCGACAAAGGAGAGGATGGCACAAAATATTGATGACTGTTTGCTAATGTTTGCACCTAAAGCAGAATAAGTTCACGGTAATCAGCTGGCAGAATGCTCGACAAATTATTTTCACTTCCTTTTTTTTTTTTTTTTTTCCCTAATAAAAAAGTACAGGTGCTCGCATAATAAAGATCGCATTAACACCGAAGTTAACTCGAAATAAATCAGCAGACAGGAGGTTTGAAAGAGGGGGAAAAAAAAAAGGACCAGATAGGCAAGAAAAAAAAAAAAATAGAAAGTTATTTCATCTAAGCAATTATCTCTGAAAACATGCATTCTGGGGGTTTTCTGTGACCACTCCAGAGATTGAAACATCTTCTTTAAATACCAAGTACATTAACTCAATGACAGCATGATTGATTACGGTACTACTCCCAAATTGGCCGTGTAGAGTAAAACCGGCGGACGAGGCAGATGCAGCTGACAATTCCAAACGGTTAGAGGACACGTTTCTGTTTACCGGGAGCAAATTACATCTCCTAAATTTAGGATGGAAAATTTCGTTTTTGTTTTTTAAAGTAGACACGGCCTCTAATACAACATTAAAGTGGACCTGAACCCCCCCAAAAAAGCTAAAGGGAACTTCAAAAACTCTGTTCAAAGTTCAACTGAAGGCAAAACTTTTTTTTTTGGATAACATGGAGAACTGGTTTTAGTGACCCTCTTGACTTTCTATCATTTCAGAGGGACTTTCTATCACTTTTGGTTGTGGTTATGGGAAAGGAAATCGAGGGAAATCTCCCCAATAGGACACAGATGGGAAAAAACCTGACAGGGAATTAAGGCTGTACCCAGAGCAGGATTTAGGGTGGTGGGCTTAATAATCGAAGTGGCCCCCTGGAGCAGAGAAGCAGGGAGGGTGGGTTGTTACTGCCAACCGATCATACCAAAGAACCGAGGGGGGGCAGTGTGCTGACCGATCATACTTGTTGAGGGAGGGGGATACACCCAACCGACCGATCAAAGTTGTTGAGTGGGGGAGCAGCCGCTGCACGGACTTCTTACTTCTTACCAGGGCCGCCTTCCCCTGGAGCAATCGAAGTTGTTGAGCGGGGGAGGGGGTGCCGAGGATTACATCTACCTGCCAAAGTTGTTGAGCTGGGGATGCCAAAATTGCCGGGATTGCCGCAAAATTACTGGAGAGGTTTGCCGCGATTGCCACGGACAGGGGATTGCCATGAAATTGCGGGAGGGGGTTGCCGCGATTGCCACGGACAGGGGATTGCCATGAAATTGCGGGAGGGGATTGCCCCGATTGCCGTGAAATTGCGGGAGGGGGTTGCTGCTATTTCTGCGAATGGGGAGGTTGGTGTGATTGGACCCGGGGCCTCCTATTGGGCGGGGCCCATGGGCTTGAGCCCAGTCAGGCCCAATGGTAGGTCCGGCCCTGGCTGTACCGATATCACTTTTTTTAAGACCGAGTACAAGTACCGATAACACAGAGAACTGGCTTTAGTGACCCTCTTGACTACCGGGGCTTTCTAGCATTTCAGAGGGACTTCCTATCACTTCCTGCTGTGGTTATAGAATAGGATGTCAAGGAAAACCTCCCCAATAGGACGCAGATGGGAAAAAAACCCGACAAGGAATTAGGGCTGTACCGATACCACTTTTCTAAGACCGAGTACAAGTACCGATAACATGGAGGACTAGTTTTAGTGGACCTCTTGACTACCGGAGCTTTCTATCATTTCAGAGGGACTTCCTATCACTTCCTGCTGTGGTTATGTAATAGAATATCAAGGGAAACCTCCCCAATAGGACACAGATGGGAAAAAAACCTGACAAGGAATTAGGGCTGCACTAATACCACTTTTTTAAGACCGAGTACAAGTACCGATAACATGTAGAACTGGCTTTAGTGACCCTCTTGACTACCTGGGCTTTCTATCATTTCAGAGGGACTTAATATCACTTCCTGTTGTGGTTATGGGAAAGGAAATTAAGGGAAATCTCCCCAATAGGAGAAGCGAACGCACACGTAAGTCCCGCCCACGTATGTAAACGTCGTTCAAACAACACATGTGAGGTATTGCCGCGTGCATTGGAGCGTGTGCAGCAATTCTAGCACTAGACCTCCTCTGTAAATCTAAACTGGTAACCTGTAAACATTTTCAAAACGTTGCCTATGGAGATTGTTAAGTAACGAAGTTTGGCGCCATTCCATGAGTGTGCGCAATTTTAAAGCGTGACGTGTTAGGTATCTATTTACTTGTTGTAACATCATCTTTCATATTTTACAAAAAAAAAGGGGCTAACTTTTCTGTTTTGTTATTTTTTAATTCATGAAACCATTTTTTCCCCAAAATAAAGGCTTTTTAAAAATTATTGCGCAAATACCGTGCGAGATAAAAAGTTGCAATGACCGCCATTTTATTCCCTAGGGGGTCTGCTAAAAAAAAAAACATATATAATGTTTGGGGGGTTCTGTGTAATTTCCTAGCAAAAGAATGATGATTTGTACATGTAGGAGAGAAGTGCCGGGATAGGGCCGGTATGGAGGTGGGTATAAAAGCCCGGTATTGAAGGGGTTAAGCATTTTGAATGATTGATTTTGAAGACATTTTTCGTCTGTCAGCCCCTCCGTGATGTTTAGTGTAGAAGCGTCAGAATTTCATCCAAAGCATTTCTCCCTCCATTGCCTACAATAGTCCTGAAATTTGTAGGCGCTGTCCAGGGTCCTGAAATCACAGGAAATTGGTTTTACAGAAATGTTTCTAGATACACAAACAACAACAAAAACGCTACAAAAGGTTTCTTGGTGATAAAAAATGGATTCATTTGCCTGGAAAAAAAGAAAAAAAGGATTAATCTCTTTGGAAATCTTCTTTTGTTGAAGAAACAGTTGGGGGCTGTAATAGTTTGTTTGGGTGACTGGCGGATGAGTCTCTGAACTGTTCCAGGTATATTTTTTTGTAAACGTTTTTTTTTTTTTTTTTTTCAAATAAATGCTACAAAATCTGATACAATGTGTGAAATGATCCCCAGTGTGTGTTCTCTGCTGTCATTTCACCACATTGTAAAAGGGTCACTGGATCGGGTGCCTCTAAAACACTCAACGTTTCCAAGAACGAGAGAAGTAGAACGCAAATGGTAAACTTGTCTTCAGACATCACAGATGTTGGGAAGGTAGAAAATCGTTGAGTACTAAAGGGTCAAAATACCCAAAAGTAATACAGGAAAACCTTGGTTTGCGAGCATAAATCGTTCCAGAAACATGCTTGTAATCCAAAGCACTTTTATATTGTAACGGGAGTCCCTTTTGGGCATAGGATGGCTGAGAAACGATAATTCATGTATTGCAGGAGATCTTGAAATATTACAAGTTGTTGGTTTATTCTGACCCCAACAGGTCCAATAGAGTGACTCATTCAATGTGTAACATAGACTGTTGAGATGCTAATTAACTACTTGCCGACCTGCCGCCGTCGTTTTACTTGGGGTGCGCCCCCAAGTCCCGTGCGCGTGCCCGGTGGGCACGATCGCCGTTGGGCACCCGCGATTGCTCGTTACAGAGCGGGGTTCGGGAGCTGTGTGTGAGCTCCCGGTCCTGTCGGGGGGGGGGGGGGGGGGATGCTGATCTTCCGTTCATACAATGTATGAATGGAAAATCAGTGATTTCCCTTAGTGAGTCCACCCCCCCCCCATACAGTTAGAACACACCCAGGAACATACTTAACCCCTTCCCCGCCCCCTAGTGTTAACCCCTTCACTGCCAGTGGCATTTTTATATAGTAATCCAATGCATTTTTATAGCACTGATCGCTATAAAAATGCCAATGGTCACAAAAATGTGTCAAAAGTGTCCGATGTGTCCGCCATAATGTCGCAGTACCGGAAAAAAAAGCTGATCGCCGCCATTACTAGTAAAAAAAATAATAATAATAAAAATGCCATAAAAATACCCCCTATTTTGTAAACGCTATAACTTTTGCACAAACCAATCAATAAACGCTTGTTGCGATTTTTTTTAACCAAAAATTTAGAGAAGAATGCGTATCGGCCTAAACTGAGGAAAACAAATGTTGTTTTTTTTTTAATATATTTATTTTTTGAGGATATTTATTATAGCAAAAAGTAAAAAATATTGTTTTTTTTTTTTCAAAATTGTCGCTCTATTTTTGTTTATAGCGCAAAAAATAAAAACCGCAGAGGTGATCAAATACTACCAAAAGAAAGCTCTATTTGTGGGGGAAAAAAAGGACGCCAATTTTGTTTGGGAGCCACGTCGCACGACTGCGTGATTGTCAGTTTAAGCTGATGGGCACAGTGGCAACAATTGATGGACACAGTGGTGACAATTGATGGACACAGTGGTGACAATTGATGGCGCAGTGGCTGCATTTGATGGCATGGCATAGTGGTAACAATTGATGGCACAGTGGTAACAATTGATTGGCACAGTGGCTGCATTTGATGGCACAACGGCTGCGTTTGATGGCATGGCCCAGTGGATTTTTTTGATGTCATGGCACAGTGGCAACAATTGATGCCACAGTGTCTGCATTTGATGGGCACAGTGGCTGCCTTTGATGGGCACAGTAGCTGCGTTTGATGGGCACAGTGAGGCTGCAATTGTTTTTTTTTTCATTTGTTCGCGCCCCCCAAAAAAATTTGAGCACCAGCCGCCACTGCTGACAACAGGTGTGAGGTAAGTATAAACTAACTTTTTTTTTACAGGTATATTTTACACCAACTAAAGATAGGTGATTTGTGAAGAGGCCCGGACAGAGCGGACGGTGCATGTTACTGCCTGGTCTGCTTTTAGGTTTTGTGCCGTCAAGAAGGGCCCCTTGTCTTGGAAACAATGAGCACTCTGTGTGTGGCTTTTGTGCCGTTCCCGCTCGCGATGCCGAGTCTGTTGTTGGGAGAGGAAGCTGACCGGAGCTTGGGCAAGGTTCACGAGGATGATTTTTCTGCTTGACATAGAACTGGCAGAAGAAATTCCCAGCTGCTCGGCGCTCTGTCAGATTCATTTGTAAAAGGTTTGCACAACACTGCTATCACCCAGCACTGCTGACAACACAGATAAATACTGAATGATATCAAATCAACCTTTCAGACTGACTCCTGACCTTCCTCTGCACCCTGGCTTCATCTTATGGCTTGTGGCTCCGTGTCAATCAACACAAAAATAAAAAATAGAAAGAAAAAAAGGCAGAGGGCTTTCAGCTTAGGGAAGGCTTATTAACATTTGCGCTTTCCTGTCTGGACAGTTGGAATTATATCTAGCTGCACATTGGCTTATAATTGAAATACGTTTTAAAAAAATGTTCTTCCTCAGCCAGGGGTCCTCTGAGACCTCAACTACAATTTTGTTTTTGAATTTGAACCAGCTAATGGGTTAAAACTTAATAAAAAAAAATATTTCCTGGCCCTTCACAAGGGTCAGAGGCAGGGCCGTAGATAAGGGGGTACCATCAGTCCTTCTGTTTGGGAGCGTGGAGGACACCGCGGACGTGAACCGCTGCCCCACGAGACAGGTAAGTGCCAGGTGGGTGGGAATGAACACTGTGAAGAGATGATGTGCTGTAACCTCTAGCAACCAATTACCATGGTAATTGAGGCCGCGGATTCTCCAGGCCTAAGCTTCCTTCTGTGAAGGCCGCAAAGCCGCAGCCTCAATTACCGGCGGGCGCGGGCCCGCCGCGATCCCGCCCCACGTCGGTCGATAATTGAGTCCGCGGCTTTGCGGCCTTCTGCAGGCCTAAGCTTTCTTCTGTGAAGGCCGCAAAGTTGCGACCGCAATTACCGGCGGGCGTGGGTCCCGCCCTGCGCCGGCCGGTAATTGTGTCCTTCTGCAGGCCTAAGCTTCCCTTGGTGCCAGGTCACAATTTTTTTTGTCGGGCCCTGCATTTAATGCATCCAATGGAGACTCTACGTAAAGGGTCATGCTCTGGAATTTAGGCGTGCGTCCACATCGACTTGACGACCGAGGATGTCCTCGACTTTGTGCAGCTACAGGAATCATTCAGATATCACCGTCTTTAACCGGCGATTCTGTGCACTATAAGAATGATCAAAGCGGCAGTTCCACCGCTTGATTGTTCTTATAGGCAGCGGGAGGGGACGAGGGGACGCCCCATCCTCCCACCGCCATCCGGTGCTTCTCTGGGCTCTCCCTTGCCATCGGGGGCCCGGAGAGCGAATCGGCCGGCACTTGCTGGGAAGCATAGAGATGACTGGTGACCAGAGGTCTGGCCGCGACGTTATGACGTCACGCCCGGTACCCAGGAAGTAAACAAAGCCGCAATCGCAGCTTTTCGGCATTAGATCTGTGATTTTTTTTACAATCTAATGCTTGTAAGCCTGGAGGAGAGATGTGGGGGGAGGGGGAGTTCTTATTGACCCCGCCTCTCTCCATAAAGAGGACCTGTCACAGTGATTCCTATTACAAGGGATGTTTACATTCCTTGTAATAGGAATAAAAGTGATCAAAAAAGAAAATGTAAAAAAAAGTGTAAAAAAAAATGAAGTAAAAAAAAAAAAAAGTTTTTTAAAACGCCCCTGTCCCGATAGCTCGCGCTCAGAAGAGAACACATAAGTCCCGCCCACATATGTAAACGCCGTTCAAACCACACATGTGAGGTATCGCAGCGTGCGTTAGAGCGCATGCAACAATTCTAGCACTAGACCCCCTCTGTATCTCGAAAATAGTAACCTGTAAAAAAAATGAAAGCGTCGCCAATGGAGATTTTTAAGTACCGAAGTTTGGCGCCATTCCATGAGTGTGCGCAATTTTAAAGAGTGACGTTTTAGGCATCTATTTATTTGGCGTAACTTCATCTTTCACATTATACAAAAAAATTGGGCTAACTTTACTGTTTTGTTTTTCTTTAATTCATGAAACGCTTCCCCCCCCCCCCCCAAAAAAATGCACAAATACGGTGCGAGATAAAAAGTTGCAATGACCGCCATTTTATTCCCTAGGGTGTCTGCTAAAAAAAAAACATATAGGGCCAGATTCTCTAAGCTGTTACGGCGGCGTAATTTCAAATCTGCGACGGTCTATGTTTACGCCGATTCTCAAAGGCAGATACGTTAAAAAAATAGGCTTCCTTCCCCGACGTAACTAGCCTACGCCGGCGTATAATTGTGTGCAATTATACGCTGCCCGCTAGGGGTGCTTCCGTCGATTAGCCGCATCAAATATGAAAATGAGCTAGATACGCCGATTCCCGAATTTAATTGCGCCCGGTCGTCGTATTTTACGTCGTTTGCGTAAGCGTAAAGTTACCCCTGCTATATGAGGGGTAACTTTGCATAGGTGAGGCGTACGCAATGTTAACTATGGATGTCGGGACAGCGTCGTATTTTACGTCGTTTGCGTAAGTCGTTCGCGAATAGGGATTTGCGTAAGTTACGTTCACGTCGAAAACCAATGTATTTGCGGCGTAATTTGGAGCATGCGCACTTGGATACGTCCACAGACGGCGCACGCGCAGTTAAAAAAAAACGTCAAAAACGTGCGGTCACGATTCTTTTACATAAAACACGCCCACCTCTTCCACATTTGAATTACCCGGGTTTACGCCGGGCCATTTACGCTACGCCGTCGTAACTTAGGACGCAAGTGCTTTGAGAATACGGCACTTGCTTCCAGAGTAGCGCCGCCGTACGAGAATCTAGCCCATAATGTTTGGGGTTTTTTACATGAAGGAGAGAAGTGGCGGAATAGGCGCGGTTGTCAAGTGGTTGAGTTTGCTTGCAGACGCGGGGAGTCATCCCGTGTCCTTGAATAAATGTCAGAAGTCAATTGCAGCTTTTTATTTCCCGAAGAATAGCCGTGGCCGCGTCTTACGGCGCTCTATCCATTTGCTAAAATAAAATGTCCCCCCGCCAGGCCGGTGTGTAAACACGAGTTCCATTTTCATTATTAGACACCGGCCCCCGCTGAGCCCCAATGAGGTCCCCCACAAATAACGACATTACCTGATGCCAACTTATTCCACACATGTCTATGCTAATTGCAAAGATTCGATTGCAACGGGGGAGGGAACGTTGCGCGGGTTGCATGTTTAACATCCGACTTTTCTGTATGTTGAACGGTTTGCTTCCCAGGGCGCACTTTAAGTACTTTTTAATTAACAGAAAGAAACGGCAAATGATACCAAAATTTCGGCTTAATGAGACGGCCTCCTTGGTTGTAAGAGGTGGTCGTAACTGACTGTGCTTCATCGTGAAAGTCATTTGTCCTTTATTGGCCTGCAGAGGAAAAAAATCTTAATTTCCAGTTGGGATTCTGCAGTTCTTGTGTGTGCATTTTAACCACTTAAGCCCCGGAACAATATGCAGGTTAAAGACCTGGCCCCTTTTTGCGATTCGGCACTGCTTCGCTTTAACTGATAAATGCGTGGTCGTGCGACGTGGCTCCCAAACAAAATTGGCGTCATTTTTTCCCCATAAGTAGAGCTTTCTTTTGGTGGTATTTAATCACCTCTGGGGTTTTTATTTTTTTGCACTATTGACCACTTAAGACCCGGAGCAATATGCAGGTAAAGGACCTTGCCCGTTTTTTGCGATTCCGCACTGCGTCACCTTAACTGACAATTGCGCGGTGATGTGACGTGGCTCCCAAACAAAATTGGCGTCCTTTTTTCCCCACAAATAGAGCTTTCTTTTGGTGGTCGTAACTGACTGTGCTTCATCGTGAAAGTCATGTGTCCTTTATTATTAAGAGCAGAAAAAAATATCACAGACTAGTGTATAGTCCAATCTCAGTTCTGCAGCAGCGCTGCAAACCTTAAGTTTGTTAAAGTCACAATAAGTTGACCGTCCGAGAATGCTTGAAAATTGTGCTTCCAATCACCAACAGTGTTCACCGCGTGGGGGGGGGAAGAAAATCCCCTTTGGGGAGACACTTACCAGATGGTAATGATCAGACAGCATATCAATCCATCTCCTTTAGTCACCGTCTCGGGCTTATCACTCTCCAGGTATATTGGTTAAAAATTCGCAAGTGTGTAGGGAAAGAAAAAATATCTACATAGAGCAATATCGTTTGATAACTTTTAATAGCCCCAAATAGATCGCTCTCAGAAGAAGTCCTAAACGACGAAACGTCAGAGCGTGGTTGTTCAGCACCTAACCCGGAAGTGACGCGTGCGCTCCACACGGAGGAAACCAGGAAACTGCAGGAAACCTTTCCAAGCGGTCCTCAGGTATCCAGTGAAGAGTACACACACACACACACTGATTTGATTATCAGTATTTTGCCTGAAACTTATTTACTATGGTACGCATGCACTTGTAAGGGGGATCTATTTGGGGCTATTAAAAGTTATCAAACGATATTGCTCTATGTAGATATTTTTTCTTTCCCTACACACTTGCGAATTTTTAACCAATATACCTGGAGAGTGATAAGCCCGAGACGGTGACTAAAGGAGATGGATTGATATGCTGTCTGATCATTACCATCTGGTAAGTGTCTCCCCGAAGGGGATTTTCTTTCCCCCCCCCACGCGGTGAACACTGTTGGTGATTGGAAGCACAATTTTCAAGCATTCTCGGACGGTCAACTTATTGTGACTTTAACAAACTTAAGGTTTGCAGCGCTGCTGCAGAACTGAGATTGGACTATACACTAGTCTGTGATATTTTTTTCTGCTCTTAATAATTGTTATTTACTTTAGCAGCTGCTTTACATATATGGTATTATTGTTTATCAGAAGCATCTGTACATATAATTTTATGTTATCATCCTAAGCGCAGAGCTGTACTATATTAGAGGGCCACATAGTAGTACTATTGATTGATACAATGTGTCCTTTATTACCTAGAGTTGGGATGGGAGGAGGGTCTTTCTCCGGATGTCAATGTCAATCCCAGGAAATGGGATGGGAGGAGTGTCTTTCTTCAGATGCCCATGTCACTACCTGAAGATAAGATGGGAAGGGGGTGGGAGGAGAGTCTTTCTTCAGATATCTATGTCACTACCTGGAGACGAGATGGAATGGGAGGGGGGATGGCCTTTCTTCAGATATCTATGTCACTACCTGGAGACGAGATGGGATGGGAGGGGGGATGGCCTTTCTTCAGATATCTATGTCACTACCTGGAGACAAGATGGGATGGGAGGGGGGGGGGTGGCCTTTCTTAAGATTTATATGTCACTACCTGGAGATGAGATGGGAGGGGGGATGGCCTTTCTTCAGATTTCTATGTCACTACCTGGAGATGAGATGGGATGTGGGGGTGGCCTTTCTTCAGATTTCTATGTCACTACCTGGAAGTGGGATGGAAGAGAGATGGGAGGGAGGCCATTCCTTCTATGTTCATTTCAATACTTGAAAAGAGGATGGGAATGGGAGGGGGGCCCTTCTTCCGATGTTAATGCCAATACCTGGAGTTGGTAAGGGAGGGGGAATTGGAGAAGGTTTTTCTTCAGATATCACTACCTGGAGATGGGATGGAAGGAAGATGGGAGGAGGGCCATTCTTCAGATGTCCATATTACACCCTGGAGATTGGATGGGAGGGGAGATGGGAGGGGAGATGGGAGGGGAGATAGGAGGGGGCTTTATAGAGATGTCCATGTCACTACCTGGAGATGGGATGAGGGTCATTCTTCAGATATCCATATTACACCCTGGAGATTGGATGGGAGTGAAGCCTTTCAACAGATGTCCATGTCACTACCTTCAGGTGGGAAGTGAGAAGGGCCATTCTTTAGATGTCTATGTCACTACCTGGAGTTGGGATGAGGGAGGGGATGAGGAGAATGAGAGAAGGGCCTTTCTTTAGATAACCATGTCACTACCTCACGTTGGGATGAGGAGATGAGGAGAACGGGAGGAGGGTCTTTCTTTAGATGTCCATGTCACTACCTGGAGATGAGATGGAAGGGGGGTGAAAGGAACGCCATTCTTTGGATGTCCATGTCATTATTTGAAGAGAGGATTGAATAGGGGATGGTAGGCAGGCCTTTCTTAAGATGACCATGTCCCTTCCCTGGAGATGGGTTAATAGATGGGAGGAGGGTCTTTTTTATCTGGAGATGAAGAGGGTCTTTCTTCATGGGTCCATGTCACTAACTGGAGATTATGTCGGGTTTGGAGGGTCTTTCTTCAGATGTCCATGTCACTACCTGGAGAAGGGATGGGAGGGGGGATTATGATGCCCAGTCAAGGGCCTTGACCTCCAATTTCTCCTTTTTCCTTCTGATATAACATTTTGAACCAAATCCTTAGGTTGATGAAAAGGGTACATTATAACTTTTGTATATAAGACTGGACTACCCTTGTACCTACTTGTTAATACAGCATTTTCAAGCTACAGAATTAGGGACATAGCCTTTAATTCTTGTAATTAGATATCTAGTAGAAACTATTTTTCTCTCTCTATCACGGCCAACATGTTTTGTACAATGGCTGCTGTTCGTTGTCACAAGGCAAAACCTTCACCCATCCTTCAGCCCAGTGGATTGTTGGCTATTATACCATTCCGAACAATTACTCCGCTAACTTGCTGCATTGTCCTTGGGCCAAGACCTTTCCGTACACCCGGAGGCCAGCTGGGGAAACAAAAGTTTTCTGAAGCATTACATGTCAGCTTCCAAAAAGTGGGGCCATGTTGGGTTTTGTAAAGCTTTGTAAAAAATAATAATAGTAATTCCAAGGCCACCAACACTTGTTTATATTATATATTTATTATATTTTGATCCTCTATTGAAAACTGTACAGTTCTGATCAAATTCTGCCTCATAACACAAGCCAAGAAGTTGCTCCAGGAAGTAGCCATGATGGAGTAATGATATGGCGGAGTGCGAAGGTTTAGACTCACCTTCGACCCTCCCTTTAGTCAGTTGTACCTCCGTCTATACTGGAACCCGCTTCCCGTCTATACCAGAAACCCCCCCGTCTATACCAGAACCCCCCGTCTATACTGGAACCCGCTTCCCGTCTATACCAGAAACCCCCCATCTATACCAGAACCCCCCGTCTATAACTGAACCCCCCGTCTATACCAGAACCCCCCATCTATACCAGAACCCCCCCGTCTATACCAGAATCCCCCTGTTTATATCAGAACCCCCTGTCTATACCAGAACTCCCCCATCTATACTGGAACCCCCACCGTCTATCCCCACACCCCTCGTCTATAGCAGAGCCCCCTACCGTCTATACCGGAACCCCCCCACCGTCTATACCGGAACCTGTCCCCAGTCTATACCAGAACCCCCCCTTCTATACCAGAACCCCCACATCTATACCAGAACCCCCGTCTGTACCGAAACCCCTACATCATCTATACCAGAACCCCCCGTCTATACCATAACCCCCCACTGTCTATACCGGAACCCCCCGTCTATACCAGAACCCCCCGTCTATACCAGAACCCCCCCGTCTATAACAGACCCCCCTATCTATTCCAGAACCCCCCTCGTCTATACCAGAACCCCCCGTCTATACCAGAACCTCCCTTGTCTATACTGGAACCTGCCCCCCATCTATAACAGAACCCCCCGTCTATACCAGATCCCCCTCGTCTATACCAGTACCCCCCACCGTCTATACCAGAACACCCTGTCTATACCATAACCCCCCACTGTCTATACCGGAACCCCCCGTCTATACCAGAACCCCCCCCGTCTATAACAGACCCCCCTATCTATTCCAGAACCCCCCTCATCTATACCAGAACCCCCCATCTATACCAGAACCCCCCGTATATACCAGACCCCCCCCCCGTCTATACCAGCCTCCTCTCTTTTACTTTGTAAAAATGTTTTACATACTGTTAGCAGTGCAGTACAACGTCATCATATGACTGGCGTGGAAGTGATCAAGGAGACTGACTGGTGACAGCATGTAAAAAAATAATAATAATAATTTAAATTTTAATTAAACACTTTACAATTTTTATGATTTTTTTTTCCAATTTTTTTTCTTTTTTTAATATTTCTTCTTTTAACCACGTCAGTCCCGGAGGATTTGGCTGCCCAATGACCGAGCCATTGTTTTGCGATCCGGCACTGCGGTGCTTTAACTGACAATCCCAGCAAATAGAGTTTTCTTTTGGTGGTATTTGATCACCTCTGCGTTTTTTTTCTTTTGCACTATAAAAAAAAAAAATTTGAAAAAAATTATAAAAAAAAAATTACTTTTTGTTATAATAAATATCCCCAAAAATATGTAAAAAAATGTTGTTTTTTTCCCCTCAGTTTAGGCCTATACGTATTCTTCTACCTATTTTTGTCAAAAAATCGCAATAAGCGTTTATCAATTGGTTTGCGCAGAATTTATAGCGTTTGCAAAATAGGGGAAAATTTTATGGCATTTTTATTAATATTTTGTTTTTACTAGTTATGGCGGCGATCAGCGATTTTTATTGTGTCTGCGACATTATGGCAGACACATCGGACACTTTTGACACCTTTTTGGGACATTGTAATTTTCACAGCGATCAGTGCTATAAAAATACACTGACTGCTGTAAAAATTACACTGGCAGTGAAGGGGTTAACCACCAGGGGGCGCTGTAGGGGTTAAGTGTGACCTCATATGTGTTTCTAACTGTAGGGGGGCGGGGCTGGACATGTGACGTCATTGATCGTCTTTTCCTTTATCAGGGAACAGACAATCAATCACACTGCCACAGTGAAGAATGGGGAAGGTTTGTTTACACTATAAAAATGCACTGATTACTGTAAAAATTAAATAAGAAAAAAGCTGTGCCTTACAAACATAGATTCGTAAAAGCGTATAAAAACAAACTATAGGAGCCTTTCCTCCTTCACATTGAGCGCAGTGACGTCACTGTACGCCGTCCCAGACGCGTTTCGTCATACGTTGACGTTTTCAATGGGGATATTGTTTGTTTTGATTATGGATACCAAGGAGATTTAATCAGCACATTTTTGGGACATTTTTTATTTTATGTAATTAATACAATTTGATTTATTCATGTGTTCTAAATCTATATTTATTTTTTATCTAGCCTTTGGTTGCTAGTAAATTTTTGTGGGCGCAGTTTTTTTCTTATGTATATTATTTGTGCTTATACCACCTAATTGCAGCCTTCTGGTTCATCATTTCCTAATTTGTTTATTTGTTGGGTTAGCACAGTTTTTTCTGTACCATACTGTAAAAATTACACTGGCAGTGAAGGGGTTAACCACTAGGTGGCGCTGCAGGGGATAAGTGTTCCCTAGGAAGTGATTCTTACTGTTAGGGGGCGTGGCTACACGTGACACGTCACTGATGACCCTTCCCGATCGCAGGGGACGGTCATCAGTGACAGTGTCACTAGGCACAATAGGGAGCGGTTAGGGGGCCACGCCCCCTAACAGTAAAAATCACTCACTAGTACTGACTTAACCCCTGCAGAGCCACCTAGTGGTTACAAAGGCATTCCCCTGTTCTTCCCTTGCCGACCACAACCACGGGACACCGGGAACATTAAGTTCCTGGGGACCCGCGGGCGCGCTCGCAAAACAAGTGGCGGGCGCGCGGGCGCCCGCTGGGCGGAAGTTTCAAATGGACGTACCCGCACGTGGCATTCTGTCGACATAAATAGGTGTGCGCCGTTCGGCAAGTGGTTAAAGCGACCGTATTGCAAAAAAATGGCCTGGTCATTGAGCAGTAAAAATCTTCCAGGGGGGCCGAAGTGGTTAAACTGCTTCCTAGAGTTTCCCTTTAAATCCCTTCAAAAAAACACATATCTTCTATATATTGAGGTCAACCTACAGCACGCTCCGCTACATAAATATCCTGGTAATAATGTTGCGGAATGATTGCAATTAAAATGCACTTGTTGAAAAGGTGAAGAACCGTAATCGTCAAATCCATCTAAAAAACGGGTATTAGAGCGCCGCCACGGAAAACATGACACATGAAACGGTTAATTACGGTATTATTCTCCCTCAAATGAGGCTTGAAATTACAGCGTGTGACAATGAAACGGCGATATGTTCCAGAATTTGCAAATAATTGTAAATAACATGGTGTACAATGCAAAATGTCAGACGCGAACATGATGTGCCACCGAGGGTGCTAATTAATGGCTACTATCGGAATTTTATTCTAGATCATCGTGTACTGCGAGAGACAAATACACATTCCACTGCGTGTAGAGAAATGGTTCAAAACGTTTTCTATTATCTATCTATCTATCTATCTATCTATCTATCTATCTATCTATCTATCTATCTATCTATCTATCTATCTATCTATCTATCTCTCTCTCTCTCTCTCTCTCTCTCTCTCTCTTTCTATCTATTTATCTCTATCTCTATCTCTGTCTCTCTGTCTCTCTGTCTCTCTGTCTCTCTGTCTCTATCTATCTATCTGTCTATCTGTCTCTCTGTCTCTCTGTCTCTCTGTCTCTATCTCTCTCTGTCTCTCTGTCTCTCTGTCTCTCTGTCTCTCTGTCTCTCTGTCTCTATCTCTATCTATCTATCTATCTATCTATCTATCTATCTATCTATCTATCTATCTATCTATCTATCTATCTATCTATCTATCTATCTCTCTCTCTCTCTCTTTCTATCTATTTATATCTATCTATCTATCTATCTATCTATCTATCTATATCTCTATCTCTATCTCTATCTCTATCTCTATCTCTATCTCTATCTCTATCTCTATCTCTATCTCTATCTCTATCTCTATCTCTATCTCTATCTCTGTCTCTATCTCTGTCTCTGTCTCTGTCTCTGTCTCTGTCTCTGTCTCTGTCTCTGTCTCTGTCTCTGTCTCTGTATCTATCTATCTATCTATCTATCTATCTATCTATCTATCTATCTATCTATCTATCTATCTGTCTATCTGTCTATCTGTCTATCTGTCTCTCTGTCTCTCTGTCTCTATCTATCTATCTATCTATCTATCTATCTATCTATCTATCTATCTATCTATCTATCTATCTATCTCTCTATCTTTGGATCCAGTGGCGGTGCGTCCATAGAGGGTGCAGAAGCGCTGCCCCCACCCTCTCCTGCACCGCCACTGAATACAATACATAGCTTCATGCATTCCATGAAGCTATGTATTGTCGCCGCTGCCACCCACTATTCAGATGGCCGGCCCCCTGGTGAGTGCCGGCCATCTGAATAACGGCAGCTGGTTGGCTGTGGAATTGTCTATCAAGGCCAGTGGACCTCAGGCTGTAATCGGCTTCCAAATAGATAACATGGAGACGCAGGTGGTGTGCATTCCCTGGATAACACTGACAGGCGTCTCAGCCAATCAGGTTCACCGGATCTGGTTACCGGTAACCTGATTGGCTGAAGCAACTTCGAGGGCGGGACTACTTGGAGGGATCGTGGAGGAGGATTCCTCAAAGCAGACACCCCATAATAATAATAATAACAATGCCATAATTCCATCCCCTATTTTGTAGAAGCTATAACTTTTGTGCAAAGCAATCAATATTACGTTTATTGCGTTTTTTTTTGTTTTTACCAAAAACATGTAGAAAAATACGTATCGACTTAATTGAGAAAAAAAAATTATATATTTTTGGGGAATATTTATTACAGCAAAAAAAAAAAAATATTGTTTTCTTTTTCAAAATTGTCGCTATATTTTTGTTTATAGCGCAACAAATAAAAACCGCAGAGGTGATCAAATACCACCAAAAGAAAGTTCTATTTGTGGGGAAAAAAACGACGCCAATTTTGTTTGGGAGCCACGTCGCACGACCGCGCAATTGTCAGTTAAAGCGTCGCAGTGCCGAATCGCAAAAAGTGCTCTGGTCTTTGGCCAGCCAAATGGTCTGGGGCTGAAGTGGTTAAAGGGGCGGTGCCCCTGCAGCCCTTGTAGATGAGCCACCATGTCTCATCTCCTTTTCCGGTGGTGACTCTAAAATGTTGGTTTTTCCATCACTTTGTCGTGGTAACATCCCTGTGATCTGCAGATGAGGAAACAGAAAAATACAAAAAGAAACAAATGTAAAGGATGGATTTATTTTATAAAAACCTAACAGGTGTTCTAACCCTTCCCTACTCTATTTCAAAACTACTGTAGAAAAAGTTTTGGGCCCGGATTCACAAAGCACTTACGCCGACGTATCTCCAGATACGCCGCGTAAGTACAAATATGCGCCGTCGTATCTGTGCGCCGAACCCACAAACTAAGATACGCCTAAAAAGAGACTTCATCCCACCGACGTAACTTGTCTACGCCGGCGTAGAGTAGGCGCATATTTACGCTGGACGCATTTGGCGCTCCCATTGATTTTCTATTCAAATATGCAAATGAGGGAAATACGGCGATTCACGAACGTACTTGCGCCCAGTGGTTTGCGTAAGTTTTACGTTCGGCGTAAAGTTATTCCCCATAGATGAGGCGCAACCCATGCAAAGGTATGGACCAGGGAACACAAGCCTACGTATTGTACGTTGGACGTCTGTGAATATGGGCCGACGCGGGTCTGGCTGGGCGTAGGTTACGTTCACGGCGTACACAGTGATCCGGCGTATCTTAGGCAGTTGTTCCGACGTGGTTGTGCGCATGCGCACGGGGGATACGTCCATGTCTCGACGCATGCGCAGTTCAGTTAAGTACTTGTCTGGCGCCCGGCCCATCATTTGCATGGGGTCACGCTTCATTAACATGGATCACGCCCACTTCCAGCCCACTTCCACTTACGCCTACGAAATATACGCTACGCCGGCGCAGAGTTGGGAGCATTTGCTTTGTGAACTCCATGCTTGCCTCTCCGCGCTGCGCCGGCGTAGCGTAAAAGAGATACGCTACGGCGGCATAAATAAGCGCCGATGTCTGTGAATCCGGGGCCTTGGTTTTTAGATACACTTTCGGCTCAGACTGAAAACAACGCCGCTTCTACTTGGCTTATCCTGCATACATTTCATAACTGATAATTCTGAGTCCCCTTAAAGCCGATGAATACATTATTACGCACAGTTGGCTACCAAACAGATGGACAAGGACGGCGTGTTAAACGAATGTGCTGGTCTCGTGAAATGGATCGCTGCATTAAAAAGCAAAGTCTTCAATGACTTTGTAACAACCTTTTCGGGCAGATGGCTGTAGATCTTCAAGTTCTAAAGCCCCATTTGTTTTCCTTGTCAAGAACCCGCGAGTGTCAGATGAGAGTCACAAAATGGCTGCGTTGCGCATTAACCGCTGAAGATTTTAGTTAAACCGCCTACGGCGCGGAGAGGACGTTACAGCCCAACACGTTGGCATCTCCTTGAAGATTTGTAAAAGATCTGAAGTCCTATCGCTACTGCCACCAAAGTTCCTCCATGGTTGGGAAAAGTACTCCCATTTTCTTTGGAAGTATTTCTATATGTGCTCCATAGGTGTGCGCACAGGGTGTGCCAGGTGTGCCCAGGCATACCCTAATGACCCTGTGCAGCACTAATTCCCCCTAATGCCCTAGCTCCTCCCCTTCTCCCTACAGTGCTTCTGGGTTCCCTCCTCTCCTCTACTGCCGGCTGTGGGGGTGTTTTAGAATGAGTGGGGGAAGGGGCCGGTAAATATGTAATTTACTGGCCCCTTCCCTTTCTGAATGAATATCGTGAGTGATCGGTAGTGTGTGTTTGAGCTTTGGGGTGCACACCCTAATGCAATAGGCTGCGCACACCTATGATGTGCTCCTACTTTAGGGCGGATCCTAGGGTCACAGGCGCCTGGGTGCAGAAATCTCCCCCCCCCCCACATGGGTGTCGTCATTTTACTAACTCCTCCCCTTTACAAATGTTTCTACAGCTCAACCACAGAAATGCTCCCCCACAAAATCTTCATTACCCTGGGAACCTTACATGAGCTCTTAACAATAAACAAAATACAGGAAGAGAAGCAGAGTACTTTACTGGGACCTGGAGGGGGGGGGGCTCTCTGATGGACACAGAGAGGGCTTCTGTTAGAAAGTCTGCTAGAAAGACCTGCAGACATACTGCAGACATGATACAGGAGATGGTCAGAGACTGCAGACATAATACAGGAGATGGTCAGAGACTGCAGACATGATACAGGAGATGGTCAGAGACTGCAGACATGATACAGAAGATGGTCAGAGACTGCAGACATGATACAGGATATGGTCAGAGACTGCACACATAGTACAGGAGATGGTCAGAGACTGCAGACATAGTACAGAAGATGGTCAGAGACTGCAGACATGATACAGGAGATGGTCAGAGACTGCAGACATGATACAGGAGATGTTTTTTTAGCGCTGAACTTTTTTCTTTTTATTTCTGTATGCAACATTGTTCCACTGTTGGTGCCGGCAGCTACACACATCTTTCATAAGCAGCGCAACTTTTTCCATTTTTTCTTTATGATACAGGAGATGGTCAGAGACTGCAGATATGATACAGGAGATGGTCAAAGACTGCAGACATGGTAGAGAAGATGATCAGAGACTGCAGACATGATACAGGAGATGGTCAGAGACTGCAGACATAATACAGGAGACGGTCAGAGGCTGCAGACATGATATAGGAGATGATTAGAGACTGCAGACATACTACAGGAGATGGTCAGAGACTGCAGACATGACATAGGAGATGATTAGAGACTGCAGACTTAGTACAGGAGATGGTCAGAGACTGCAGACATGATACAGGAGATGGCCAGAGACTGCAGACATGATACAGGAGATGGTCAGAGACTGAAGACATGATATAGGAGATGATTAGAGACTGCAGACATACTACAGGAGATGGTCAGAGACTGCAGACATGACATAGGAGATGATTAGAGACTGCAGACATAGTACAGGAGATGGTCAGAGACTGCAGACATGATACAGGAGATGGCCAGAGACTGCAGACATGATACAGGAGATGGTCAGAGACTGAAGACATGATATCGAAGATGATTAGAGACTGCAGGCAAGGTACAAAAGATTATCAGAGACTGAAGACATAGTACAGCAGACAGTCAGAGACTGCAGACATGATGCAGGAGATGGTCAGAGACTGCAGACATAGTACAGGAGATGATCAGAGACTGAAGACATGATATAGGAGATGGTCAGAGACTGCAGACATGATATAGGAGATGGTCAGAGACTGCAGACATAATACAGGAGATGGATTGGACCCCTTTCACACTGGAGGTTTTTTTCAGGTGCGTTAGTATTAACAGTAGCACCTGAAAAAGCCTCACCTGCAATCCCAGTGTGAGAGCCCCGGGCACTTTCACACTGGAACGTTGCGCTTGCAGGACGTCCAAAAATGTCCTGCAAGTAGCTTTTTTGAGGCACTTTCATGTGTGCAAAGCACCCTGCACTCCCTGCCTAGGATTGGCCCTGTCCTACTTGCTTTGGAAACACTTTCAAAATTACTTCCATTTGCTTTTGAGGTGTTTGCTGGATATTTATGATGGCCCACGGTCAACCGTAGTAGACAGTTTCTTATTCAATATGTTTATTGATTATTTAAGAGTAGTACCATTAGAGATAGACAAATGGGTTACAAAGGAAGGTAGCGATATGGCCGAGAGTCCAACACAGAAATTAGATGCCAAACACATTTGGTAATCAGGTAATCCTGCTGTCTGTGAGAATGGACGCAGCAGCGGTGAAAATTAGAAACGGGTGCCCCCATGGGCTCCTCCTCTTCATCGAGAACCTCCACGGAGAGCTGCTTTCCATGGGGGCACCCGTGCGGCACGCTCCCGAGTCCCGTTGTTGTGTCAATGGATTCCTAGATGGAAAGCGGCTCTCCGTGGGGGGGGGGGGGGGCACCCGATGAAGAGGAGGAGCCCATGGGGGCACACTAAAAGAGAGGGATCAGGGCCACTCTGTGTAAAACGCTTTAAGTATAACATGTTTGTTATTTTTATTTTAAAAAAATGCAAACCTTTACAACCACTTGAACCACTTAAGGACCGCCTCCTGCACATTTACGTCGGCAGAATGGCACGGCTGGGCACAGGCATGTAGAGGTACGTCCTGTGTTAGTGCCCAGCCGGCGTGCTCCCGTGACCCGGTCCGAAGCTCCTGGGACGGGTACCGCGGGACTCACGGACCCGATCGCCGCTGGAGTCCCGCGATCGGTCCCCGGAGCTGAAGAACGGGGAGAGGTGAGTGTACAGCTTCCCCGTTCTTCACTGTGGCGGTGTCATCGATCGCATGATCCCTTTTATACAATCGATGACATCACACCTACAGCCACACCCCTCTACAGTTGTAAACACACATTAGGTCACACATAACCCCATCAGCGCCCCCTTGTGGTTAACGCCCAAACTGCAAATTCTATTTTCACAATAAACAATGCATTTTAAATGCTTTTTTTTGCTGTGAAAAGTAAAAACAAAAATAAATAATAAAAATGCAAAAAAACGATCTACTATTTTGTAAACGCTATAAATTTTGCTCAAACCAATCGATAAACGCTCATTGCGATTTTTTTTACCAAAAATATGTAGAAGAATACGTATCGGCCTAAACTGAGGAATTAAAATTTTTTTTTTAAAATATTTTTGGGGGATATTTATTATAGCAAAAAGTAAAAAAAAAATTGAATTTTTTTTAAAATTGTCGCTCTATTTTTGTTTATAGCGCAAAAAATAAAAACCGCAGAGGTGATCAAATACCACCAAAAGAAAGCTCTATTTGTGGAGAAAAAAGGACTGCAATTTTGTTTGGGAGCCGCGTTGCACGGCCGCGCAATTGTCTGTTAAAGCGACGCAGTGCCGAATCGTAAAACCTGGCCGGGTCCTTTAGCTGCCTAAAGGTCCGGGTCTTAAGTGGTTAAGGTTTACAACACAACATCCTCATTAGCATTGAGAATCTTGTTTTTACCTTTTTTTTTCCTTATCAAATCCCTTTCTTGTTGTTTTTCCAGCCAGAAGACTATTTAATAAACCTAAACAAGTCAACGGCAACAATTAAGTCAAATTAAATTGGAGAAAGTGCAGAGATTTTGCACAAAACCAGGCGGCAATAACTGCTACCCGTGTAGCATTACCCTGTAATTAAATTACGGTCATCGGCACTAAATGGATTTTAAGAAAAATATTCTAAACTGTAGTTAGAGGCTAAGCAGTCCACCTGTAATTAATAGGGCGCTAGTGCTGTACGGTGATCACCGGTTCCTTTTGTTTAATAATATACTCCAGTCCAACACAACAGAGTTCCATTGCAACTGATCCCGGACAACCAATTGCCTCGTGCTTGACTCTAATTTCCAGCCTGGCATTCATATCTGGGCAACGTTGGTCAGTTTTTAACCCCTTCACACCTAAGGGTAAAACAAACGTTAATGTCCAAACACAATTTTGCAGTTTTGACACGTGTACTTTGTGCCTCCAGGTGTATTATGGCGCGTTTTTTCCAGGACAAACTCATTTGGTGATAAATGGTAATGAATATATCCTGTTTTTTTTGTTATTATCAAAGGAAAACTGCCCCCAAATAGTAGAATTTTACTTTTTTTTTATGTTTCGTGAACTTTGCTGAAGAGATGGACCAAAGGATGCCTATAATTTTAAAGTTGTTCCTGCAGGAACGATCCTCTAAATCAGCAAGTTTGGTGTTAATGCGATTGGGATTGGTGGACATCTACCAGGTCATTTTAAGCGGTGGCATATTCAGTGAGCTGTCCCCCTACATTATCAGTGCGGTCACCTAGGTTATTTATCTGGTGTTGCATATGAGACATAGATTTGTTAAGATCTTTCTTCAAATATCTTTAAAGGGAGAGAAGCATTTGTTTCAGAGTGTTTTTTGACACAGGTTTTAGTCGTGGAAAGATTAGCCAGGGAAGCGGCCTGTTCATCTCCAAAGTCATCATCATCATCATCAGTATGGTGGAAAGCAGTGGCGGCCTGTCTGCAACTGATTCCGGACAAACCAATTGCCTCATGCTTGACTCTAATTTCCAGCCTAGTATTCACATATCGGCAACGTTGGTCAGTTTTTAACCCCTTCACACCTAAGGGTTAAACAAATGTTAATGCCTGAACACAATTATGCAGTTTTGACACGTGTCAGTAAAACCGTACATATCGTCGCAACTACTTTGTGCATCCAGGTGTATTATGGCGCGTTTTTTCCAGGACAAATTGAGCTTTCATTTGGTGATAAATTTTAATGAATATATCCTGTTTTTTTTATTATTATCAAAGGAAAACTGCCCCCAAATAGTAGAATTTCACTTTTATTAAGTTTCGTGAACTTTGCTGAAGAGATGGGCCAAAGGATGCCTTTAATTTTAAAGTTGTTCCTGCAGGAACGATCCTCTAAATCAGCAAGTTTGGTGTTAATGCGATTGGGATTGGTGGACATCTACCAGCTCATTTTAAGCGGTGGCATATTCAGTGAGCTGTCCCCCTACATTATCAGTGCGGTCACCTAGGTTATTTATCTGGTGTTGCTTATGAGACATAGATTTGTTAAGATCTTTCTTCAAATATCTTTGAAGGGAGAGTAGCATTTGTTTCAGAGTGTTTTTTGACACAGGTTATCAGTGGTGGAAAGATTAGCCAGGGAAGCGGCCTGCTTATCTCCAGAGTCATCATCATCATCAGTATGGTGGAAAGCAGTGGCTGCCTGTCTATACAGGGCGCAGGGGCACCGCCCCCTTATTCCAATGCGCCTGTCCCCTAATCTACATGCGGGGCTCCGGACACATGGATTTCAATGTGGTTTTCTTAACAACACATGATTAGAGCCTGAGGCGTCCGGGGCCCACCCAGTTGTGTGACAATAGCAAATTAATATTTGCTATTGTCTTCCTGATTCTCCTCCTGGCCAATCAGGAAGTGGGTCCTGAGACCCATCACCAATTGGCGGAGGAGGGAATCGATCCTATCGGCACCTAGGAGGGGGAGGAGGGAGGAGAAGGCGCACGTAAGGAAGCGGCTGTGATGCAGAGGAGGAGGAGACACAGGGGAAGCTGCCACCCAGAGGAAGCGCTGCCCATGACCTAGATAAGGTAAGTGCAGGGCTGGTGATCGACCGACTGACAGTGGGTGCTGGTGACCCGACCGATGTATGCAGGGGAAGGGGGGTGTCTGTGGGTGCATTGTTTGCACACCCCCACAAAAAAATACCACCAGCCACCACTGTTGGAAAGCTAGATGCTTTTTGCTTACCGGTGCCAGGTGAGATGGAGAGGCAAAGGGAGAGGGGGCTGCCCACTTAGAGCTGTCCTTGTGTTCTCCATGAGGGGCTATACAGTCAATGGGATCCAGTGCTGGTGGAGTGGAGGTGCATTGTGACTGAGGCTCGTGGTACTGCATTATTTTAGGAGCCGGCGCCATCTTGGGACTCCCGGGGGCCAGTAGCCGCAGAAGAATTTGTCTGCTTTTTAGGGCCCGGCTTGTTGTTTCTCTTGTGGGACATGTCACTCCGGTAATACAGGAGGATGTAGGGGTGCTCGGCAGTACGGTATGGTGGCCTGTAGTGCTTGATCAACAATCAACAATGTTCGGTGGGGTTTCGAGTCAGGCTGAGGCCATCAATGGCCAACAAAAAACAATGAGGATCAAAATAATCACGATTCCGTATAAACCCGGCAAACAATAGGCAAAAAAAAAAAAGCAGCTTGACTGCGGCGGAAAGACAAAGATTATGTTTTACATAAACCTGCAGCTGGGGACGTGCTCAGCCTTCATGTAAACATGAATATATGAACTCAACACAGAACACCGATAGTCTGCAATAATGGGAGAGAATGGGAGAGAATGGGAGGGAATGGTAGAGAGCCTCTTGACCATAATTACAGGCCAGTTAAGTTGGGCGTGCTGTGTAACAAAGGTCGCTGCGGCGGCAAAATGCAGGTACAACAACGGAACATAATCCCTATTACACGAGATTTAAAGGGTAATTCCACTTTTGTGGGAAAAAAATATAGCAAGTCAATAATAATAATAATAATAATAATAATAATAATATAGCAGATACAATTGCTACATAAGCCATATTATAATTGAATTTATAATTTAATTTAATGTTATTAAGCACTTCAGCTCCAGGAAGATTTTACCCCTCCCCCTTTCATGGCCACGCAATTTTTTGCGATACGGCACTGCGTTACTTTAGCCAACACTTGCGCAGTTGTGCGACACTGTACCCAAAGTGAATTGATGTCCTTTTTTCCCCACAAACAGAGATTTCTTTTGATTATTTTTGATTATTTTTTTCGCTATAAAGAGCGACAATTTTGAAAAAAAAAAATATATATATATGTTTTACTTTCTAAACCACATCCAAAAAAAATCAGTTTGGGCCAGTATGTATTCTTCTACATATTTTTGGTAAAAAAAAAAAAAAGAAAAATATCTCAATAGGCGAATATTCATTGGTTTGCGCAAAAGTTATCGCGTCCATCCATGTCCTTACCTTAGAAGGTGGTGCTGGTGATCCGGGGTAGGGCTCCTGGAAGCTGCCCCTCCACCTTCTGCAGCTTGCCGTGACCAGGGGCGGACTGACAACTCATGGGGCCCCCTGGTCAATAGAAGATTATGGGGCCCCTGGGCTTACAGATGGCCAACAAGCCAAGTGGCAGTACAGAGGCGGAGCAGCTAAAATCTTGTGATTTTCACATCAAAAGCATGTCGGTTTTGGACATATCAGGGACAGATGTAAAAAAAAAAACACAGATTTTTACATACTGTCCCTGGTTTTAATGAGCCTGGCAACCCTGATGGGGCCCCCTAGTGGCATGGGGCCCTAGGGCAGTGCCCGAGTTCCTCAATGGCCGTGACACCGGGGCCGTTGCTTCACCTCCTGGGCTGAATAGGAAATGGGTCCTGAGACACGATTGGCAGGGAGTCCTAAGACTCCTCCATGGCCAATCAGGTCCCAGGACCCTCTTTCTGATTGGCTGGGAGGGGAATCAGGTAGAAATCATCAACACAAAAAGGCGACAATTTTGAAAACAATATATATATATATTTACTTTCTGAACCACATCCAATAATTAAAGTTTAGGACAATATGTATTATTCTACATATTTTTGATAAAAAAAATATCCCAACAGGCGTATTGGTTTGCGCAAAAGTTATAGCGTCTACAAACTATGGGATAGAGTTATGGCATTTTTAATTTTTACTACTAGTAATGACGGTGATTAGCAATTTTTAGCGGGACTGCGACATTGCGGCAGGAAAATCTGACACCTAACTGACATTTTTGACACTTTTTTGGGGGAACCAGTGACATAGTATGCAAAACCTTTAAAACAAAGCCCTATCACCGCTGACAAGGCTTCCATCTTCAACTGTTCTTCCTTCCGGGTTCGTGGCCTCTGGCTATATAAGTGGCCAGGGGCCTTGATGATGTCATTCCTGTGCAATGTGCGCGGTAGCCGCTGTTTACGGCACAGGATCCGAAGGTTTGGCGTGGTATGCCACCAGTTGCATGCGGTGTGAATATCTCCTCAACAGTGCAAGTTTAGGAGATGTTCACAGTACAGTAGAACCCCGGTTTACGAGTGAGGCCCCGTACACACGGCAGAGAACCTCGACGGGCAGAACACATCGTTCCGCCCGTCGAGGTTCTCTGCCGGCCGTCAGATTCAGCGACCCGCCCGTCGGGTAAGGCAACCAGCCATTCATCCCGACGGGCCGTCGAGCAAATAGAGAACCTGCTCTCTATTTGCTCGACGGGTTACCCGACGGGCGGGGCTCGCCGAGAGCGTACACACGGCCGAGGTTCTCGGCAGAATGCGGCTCCCAGCGAGGTTCTCGCTGGTTTCTGCCGAGAACCTCGGCCGTGTGTACGGGGCTTAACACAGTTAACGAGCATTTTGAAAGATAAACAACTTTTTTTTTTTAAATTCTGACTCGGTTTGCGAGTGTTGTCTCGCAAAATGAGCAGAATTCAAGCTAATGGGGTGTGCAATACAGCATTTGGCCAGAAGTGCAAGGGGGCGCCAGAGCCGAGCAGAGCTGAGCGGGGCCGATCGGAGCCATTCAAAAATACCTGGAAATATTTCTGGCCACATGCGGTATTGCACGCCAAGGTTCTACTGTACCTACGGTGGGGAAAATAATTATTTGGATCTCCTGCAGATTTTGTAAGTTCGAAAACGTTGCTCTTTTTATAATTCTCACATGCTCATTAATAGTGATTTGAACTTGGATTCAGTCCGAACCCAACATCTTCTGAACCTGGAATCTGGATTATCTGTCGGGTAATCTGTTATTGCTGGATCAATGAGCTGTGAGTAGAGGCTTCACCTCCCCGCTGCTGATGTACACAAAGCACACCTCCCAACATTTTTGGATGGGAATGAGGGACACCTCCTTGCAAACATATGTAGGCATAGAGCATGCCCCCCCTTACCTTAGGAGGTGGTGCTGGTGGACAGGAGTAGGGCTCCTGGAAGCTGCCCCTGGACCCCTCGCTTGCACTAGCCCCCCCCATGCGGACGGGTCGGACGCCATCCATGTTCTTACCTTAGGAGGCGGTTATGTTCATCCGGGGTAGGGCTCCTGGAAGCTGCCCCTGGACCCCTCGCTTGCACTAGCCCCCCCATGCAGATGGGTCGGATGCCATCCATGTTCTTACCTTAGGAGGTGGTGCTGGTGATCCGGGGTAGGGCTCCTAGAAGCTGCCCTGGACCCCTCACTTGCACTAGACCCCCCCGCAAACGGATCGGACTCCATCCATGTCTTTACCTTAGGAGGTGGTGCTGGTGATCCAGGGTAGGGCTTCTGGAAGCTGCTCCTGTTCCCCTCGCTTGCACTACCCCCCCATGCAGACGGGTCGGATGCCATCCATGTTCTTACCTTATTAGGTGGTGCTGGTGGACTGGGGTAGGGCTCCTGGAAGCTGTCCTGGACCCCTCACTTGCACTAGACCCCCCCGCAAACGGGTCGGACGCCATCCATGTCTTAACCTTAGGAGGTGGTGCTGGTGATCCAGGAT
This sequence comes from Rana kukunoris, assembly GCA_029574335.1. NCBI lineage: Eukaryota > Metazoa > Chordata > Amphibia > Anura > Ranidae > Rana > Rana kukunoris. The sequence continues at coordinate 209,692,273 of CM056057.1, forward strand.
AGGGCTCCTGGAAGCTGCTCCTGTTCCCCTCGCTTGCACTAGCCCCCCCCAAGCGAACAGGTCGGACACCATCCATGTTCTTACCTTACGAGGTGGTGCTGGTGGACCGGGGTAGGGCTCCTGGAAGCTGCCCTGGACCTCTTACTTGCACTAGACCCCCCCGCAAACGGTTCGGACGCCATCCATGTCTTTACCTTAGGAGGTGGTGCTGGTGATCCAGGATAGGGCTCCTGGAAGCTGCTCCTGTTCCCCTCGCTTGCACTAGCCCCCCCCAAGCAGATGGGTCGGACGCCATCCATGTTCTTACCTTAGGAGGTGGTGCTGGTGGACCGGGGTAAGACTCCTGGAAGCTGCCCCTGGACCCCTTGCTTGCACTAGCCCCCCACGTAGACAGGTCATGCGCCATCCATGTTTTTACCTTAGGAGGCGGTGCTGGTGATCAGGGGTAGGGCTCCTGAAAGCTGATCCTGGCCCCCTCGTATGCACTAGCCCCCCCATGTAGACGGGTCGGACGCCATCCATGTCCTTCCCTTAGGAGGGGGTGCTGGTGATCCGGGAAGTGTTCCTGGAAGCTTCCCCTCCATCTGCTGCAGCTTGCCGTGACACTGTGTCCGTCACTTCTCCTTCTGGACCGGATAGGAAGTGGGTCCTGAGACCCGATTGGGCGGGAGTTCTAAGAGGAGAATCAGAAAGAAAATAGCCAATATTAATTTGCTATTGTCACATAACTCGGTGGGCTGGGGCGCATGTATTGGGGGGGGCGGTGCCCCCTGCTTCCCATATGGAGCAGCCGCCACTATGGAAAATCTACTGTCTGTGAATCATGGCCTCTGCAATGACAGCTATCTTCCAGGTTGGAGCCGGCAGATACACAGCCAGCCTGCAGTGCCCATTGTTCTTTAAAGCAGACATAACTTCGGCCCGCTGACTTCGCGAAGAGAAAACGCAATTACCGGTTGCCACGGAGATGCAGAGCCATGCAGATTCCCTATCTGTGAAGAAAACTCGCAAGATGAATCTGGCAAATTAAAATTCATTTTATCAAACCTTGGAAGAGCAAGTCCTCGACTCAAAACATGTTTACTCTCATTTTCTTTCCAGAGACATGCTTTGCATGGAAATGCCGGCGTCCTTTAATAGGTTACCGCGCTCTGACAGCCGAAAGGCTTGAAGCTCTTGTGACAACTATATTATCATAGAAAGGCTCAGGGACTCACTGATGAGAAGTCAGTCATGTTCAGATTTATAGAAGTCTTTTAGCAGGGTCACTTTTAAAGGAAATTAAAATTTAATATATATATATATATATATATATATATATATACTCACCAGCCACTTTATTGGGTCCCCCTTGCTAGAACCTGGTTGGACCCCCTTTATTAGGTCCACCTTGATAGTATCGGGTTGGACCCCCTTTATTAGGTCCCCCTTGCTAGTAGCGGGTTGGACCCCCTTTATTAGGTCCACCTTGCTTGTACAGGGTTGGACCCCCTTTATTAGGTCCCCCTTGCTAGTAGCGGGTTGGACCCCCTTTATTAGGTCCACCTTGCTAGTCCCGGGTTGGACCCCCTTTATTATCTCCACCTTGCTAGTAGCGGGTTGGACCGCCTTTGGCCTTCATTCTTTGTACCGGGTTGGACCCCCTTTATTAGGTCCACCTTGCTAGTACCGGGTTGGACCCCCTTTATTAGGTCCACCTTGCTAGTCCCGGGTTTGACCCCCCTTTATTAGGTCCCCCTTGCTGGTACCGGGTTGGACCCCCTTTATTAGGTCCTCCTTGCTAGTAGCGGGTTGGACCCCCTTGATTAGGTCCACCTTGCTAGTCCCGGGTTTGACCCCCCTTTATCAGGTCCCCCTTGCTAGTACCGGGTTGGACCCCCTTTATTAGGTGAGCAGAGCCGTTGTGCTGTAAAGTTTTAATGTCATCCCATGGCTATTCTACTTGCGATGGACCTCACTTGAGGAGAGAGGAGGATCTGAGGACACGAGAGGATTAACCTTTGGAGGGGACAAGTGCTTTTATGACCTTACTGGTAATTCAGGGGTCATATTTTGGAGGTGAGTGCCTATCATTCACTGCTGATGGAAGCACAAAGAGCACTTTAGTATTTAAGTTTTGTTCAGAGAGCACTAGGCTCTCTCTTTTGCTTTTACATGAACATACATTATTCCCATGATTGTTGGTGAGGAGAGAGGAGGAGGCACCAGGAGCACTTTCGTTTTGTAAGTGCTATTTACCAGCGGGTAGATGTGACAGCTCCTTTCCTACTGAAGAAGTCCTGCCTTAGGACGTAATGCATATAGGAGGGCGGAGACAACGTTTTGAAGTCATCCCACGGCCATCTTACTTGTGGTTAGATGCCGGTCTGTGTCATTGCCCTCCTTATTGGCACTGTTACAGTATAGTGCTAGATCTCGTAAGTGTATTTTGAGCAATATCAAAGTTTTGTACGGAGAGCACTAGGCTCTCTCTTTAGCTTTTATAACACGTACAGTATTCAAAAGGCTCGTTGGTGAGGACAGAAAAAGCACAAAGAGCACTTTCGTTTTCCAAGCACTATTTAACAGCGGGGTAGACGTGGTTGGCTCCTTTCCTACTGAAGAAGTCCTGCCTTAGGACATAACGCATATAGGAGGGTGGAGTCAAAGTTTTGACATCATCTTACAGCCATCTTACTTGAGGCTAGATGCAGATCTGTGTCATTGCGCTCCTTATTAACACTGCTATAGTGCTAGATTTTGTAATTGTATTTTTTTCATGAGTAATATTAAAGTTATGTACGGAGAGCACTAGGCTCTCTCTTTTGCTTTTATATGAACATACAATATTTTCATGCTCGTTGGTGAGGAGAAAGGATGATCTGAGGACACCAGAGGATTAACCCTTGGATGGGGCAAATGCTTTTATGATCTTACTGGTAAATCAGGGGTCATCTTTTGGAGGTCAGTGACCATTATTTACTGGTGGTGAAGGCGCAAAGTACACTTTAATGTTAATGTTTTGTATGGAGACCACTAGACTCTCTTTTTTTGCTTTTATATAAACATACAACATGTCCATGCTTGTTGGTGAGGAAAAAAGAAGGGCCACAAAGAGCACTTTAGTTTTGTAACTGCTATTTAACAGCTGGTAGACTGGCGGCCCCTTTCCTACTGAAGAAGTCCTGCTTTAGGACGTAAAGCATATAGGAGGGCGGAGCCAAAGTTGTAAAGTCATCCCACGACCATCTTACTTGTGGTTAGATGCCGATCCGTGTCATTGCCCTCCTTATTGGCACTGTTACCGTATAGTGCTAGATCTTGTAAGTGTATTTCATTTTTGAGCAATATTAAAGTTTTGTACTAGGCTTTCTCTTTTGCTTTTATATGAGTATATAAAAGTATGAGTATTTTCATGCTCGTTGGTGAGGAGAGAGGAGGATCTGAGGACACCAGAGGATTAACCCTTGGAGGGGATCAATGCTTTTATGACCTTAATGGTAAATCAGGGGTCATATTTTGGAGGTCAGTGGCCATTATTCACTTGTGGTGGAGGCGCTTTAATGTAAAAGTTGTGTACGGAGAGCACTAGGCTCTCTTTTTTGCTTTCATATAAACATACAGTATTTCCATGCTTGTTGGGGAGGAGAGAGGAAAAGACACAAAGTGAAGTTTAGTTTTATAAGTGCTATTTAACAACTGGTAGACGTGGCGGCTCCTTTCCTACTGAAGAAGTCCTGCCTTAGGACCTAATGCATATAGGAGGGCAGAGTCAAAGTTGTAAAGTCATCCCACGGCCATCTTGTTTGTGGCTAGATGCCGATCTGTGTCATCGCCCTCCTTATTGGCACTGTTACAATATAGTGCTAGGTCTTCTAAGTGTATTTTATCTATGAGCAATGCTTTTATGACCTTACTTGTAAATTAGGGGTCATATTTTGGAGGTCAGTGGCCATTATTCACCGGTGGTGGAGGCACAAAGAGCGCTTTAATGTTAAAGTTTTGTACAGAGAGCACTAGGCTCTTTCTTCTGATATTTCGATGCTCATTGGTGAGAAGAGAGGAGGATCTTGGGACACAAGAGGATTAACCCTTGGAGGAGCAAATGCTTTTATGATATTACTTGTAAATTAGGGGTCATATTTTGGAGATCAGTGGCCATTATTCACTGGTGGGGGAGGCACAAAGAGCACTTTAATGTAAAAGTTTTATAAGGAGTGCACTAGGCTCTCTCTTCTGATATTTCAATGCTCATTGGTGAGGATAGAGGAGGATCTGAGGACGGCAGAGGATTAACTCTTGGATGGGGTAAATGCTTTCACAACCTTACTGGTAATTCAGGGGTCATCTTTTGGGGGTGATCGCCCATTATTCACTGGTGGTGGAGGCACAAAGAGCACTGTAATGTTAAAGTTTTGAACAGAGAGCACTAGGCTCTTTCTTCTGATATTTCGATGCTCATTGGTGAGGAGAGAGGAGGATCTTAGGACACCAGAGGATTAACCCTTGGAGGAGCAAATGCTTTTATGATCTTACTTGTAAATTAGGGGTCATATTTTGGAGATCAGTGGCCATTATTCACTGGTGGGGGAGGCACAAAGAGCACTTTAATGTAAACGTTTTATAAGGAGTGCACTAGGCTCTCTCTTCTGATATTTCAATGCTCATTGGTGAGGATAGAGGAGGATCTGAGGACAGCAGAGGATTAACTCTTGGATGGGGTAAATGCTTTCACGACCTTACTGGTAATTCAGGGGTCCTCTTTTGGGGGTGATCGCCCATTATTCACTGGTGGTGAAGGCACAAAGAGCAATTGAATGTTAAAATTTTGTACGGAGAGCACTAGACTCTTTCTTCCGATATTTCGATGCTCATTGGTGAGGATGGAGGAGGATCTGAGGACAGTAGAGGATTAACCCTTGGAGGGGGTAAATGCTTTTATGGCCTTACTTGTAAATTAGGGGTCATATTTTGGAGGTCAGTGGCCATTATTCACTGGTGGTGGAGGCACAAAGAGCACTTTAATGTTAAAATTTTGTACGGAGAGCACTAGACTCTTTCTTCTGATATTTTGATGCTCATTGGTGAGGAGAGAGGAGGATCTGAGGACACCAGAGTATTAACTCTTGGACGGGGTAAATGCTTTTATGACCTTACTTGTAAATTAGGGGTCATATTTTGGAGGTCAGTGGCCATTATTCACTGGTGGTGGAGGCACAAAGAACGCTTTAATGTTAAAGTTTTGTACGGAGAGAACTAGACTCTTTCTTCTGATATTTCGATGCTCTTTGGTGAGGAGAGAGGAAGATCTGAGGACACCAAAGCATTAACCCTTGGAGGGGGGTAAATCCTTTTATGACCTTACTTGTAATTCTGGGGTCCTCTTTTGGGGGTGATCGCCCATTATTCACTGGTGGTGGAGGCACAAAGAGCACTGTAATGTTAAAGTTTTGTACGGAGAGCACTAGGCTCTTTCATTTGATTGTTCGATGCTCATTGGTGAGGAGAGAGGAGGATCTGAGGACACCAGAGTATTAACTCTTGGAGGGGGTAAATGCTTTTATGACCTTACTTGTAAATTAGGGGTCATATTTTGGAGGTCAGTGGCCATTATTCACTGGTGGGGGAGGTACAAAGAGCGCTTTAAGTTTTGTACGGAGAGCACTAGGCTCTTTCTTCTGATATTTCGATGCTCATTGGTGAGGATAGAGGAGGATCTGAGGACAGCAGAGGATTAACTCTTGGATGGGGGTAAATGCTTTCATGACCTTACTGGTAATTCAGGGGTTATCTTTTGGGGGTGATCGCCCATTATTCACTGGTGGTGGAGGCACAAAGAGCACTGTAATGTTAAAGTTTTGAACGGAGAGCACTAGGCTCTTTCTTCTGATATTTCGATGCTCATTGGTGAGGAGAGAGGAGGATCTGAGGACACCAGAGTATTAACCCTTGGAGGGGGTAAATGCTTTTATGACCTTACTTGTAAATTAGGGGTCATATTTTGGAGATCAGTGGCCATTATTCACTGGTGGTGGAGGCACAAAGAGCGCTTTAATGTTAAAGTTTTGTACAGAGAGCACTAGGCTCTTTCTTCTGATATTTCGATGCTCATTGGTGTGGAGGATCTGAGGACAGCAGAGGATTAACTCTTGGATGGGGTAAATGCTTTTATGACCTTACTGGTAATTCAGGGGTCATCTTTTGGGGGTGATCGCCCATTACTCACTGGTGGTGGAGGCATGAAGAGCACTTTATTTTTTTTATTTTTCAAGACTTTTAAGCACAGAGGTGAAGGTGGATTCATTCTTTGGACTTCATCATGTGATTACATCATGTGACTTTTAATTTCATCATGAATTTACAATTGTGTGTGTTTTTTTTAATATAAGCTTGTATTGGAAATGATTAGAAGAGGAAGTATTTAATATGTTCAGGGTTGTGCTGCACTATATTTCACAATGATGGCCTGCAGGTCCGATCTCGTCCTCCGATCGCCTGTAGCCCCTGTGGCACCGACCTCGTCCTCCAGATTCAATGATGCCTCTCGAAGCAGCTCTGCTCATCGTCTCTGCTCCTTCAGACCTGGACGTAAAATATTTATGGCATGGTTGGCATCAATTACCTCCATGAAACGAATATAACTTTTTGGTGATAGCCCGTTATATTTCCAGATTCACAAGGATGTAGTAAGTGGGAGGAGGGCGGCGGGTAAAAACAATTAAGAAATTCTGATCAGGAAGATGAGTTTTAATTTAATAAAGACAAATGTGTCCCAATCAATAAACTGTAATCAGACATTAATTACGGCTGCTTCGGCATACAATATGTCTTCATTCTTGGCGGATGACTTACCTTGTCAAAGGCTTAGTGATTCGATCAATGAGAAGATCATTTCATAGCCATTCGTTAGATGTTTTTCTTTTTCTTAAAGGTAAATACAACATGTCCGTACACTTTATATATAAAATGTCCCACCTCAGCCTCACACTATAATTATTATACATGTATATAGTGCTGACATGTCTTATCGAGAGGGCACACTTGGGCACTGCCCAGAGGCCCCAGCTGCATGGGGGGCCCCATCCCTTTCCCCAAAGCAGCTGGTCCTTGAAATTGGGGCAGCCCAGGATGCCCCCTACATCCCAGATATCCCCCCAGAACTCTGACCCCTCTACACCCTAGATATTCCATACCTCCTACCTACTTGATTTCTGTTTACCTGCACTGTCTCCATTGTAGGGGCTCCAGAGCATTACTTTGCCCAGGGGCCCATGATGCTATTAAGACGGCTCTCTGAGAGCCAGTCACATCAGTGTCTGTACCAGTGGAGCTTACACTCTAATGTCCCCCCGCAGTCACACACTATTAATTATTACTGTACATTCATATAGCTCTGACATATACTGCAGTTCTGTACAGAGAACATTGAATTAGTCACATCAGTCTCTGTACCAGAGGAGCTTACACTCTAATGTCCTCCCACAGTCACACACTATTATTAGTATACATTTATATAGCTCTGACATATACCGCAGTGCTGTACTGCTCTGGGTGGGTCACCGACTCACAGAGGGTGACTGGCACCCTGGCCCTGCTGTGGGTGGGTCACTGTGAATGGCTGGCTGGCACCCTGGCCCTGCAGTGGGTGGGTCACCATGGATGGCTGGCTGGCACCCTGGCCCTGCAGTGGGTGGGTCACCATGGATGGCTGGCTGGCACCCTGGCTCTGCTGTGGGTGGGTCACCGACTCATCGTGGCTGGCTGGCACTCTGGCTCTGCTGTTGGTGGGCCACTGTGCGTTGCTGGCTGGCAACCTGGCCCTGCTGTGGGTGGGTAACTGTGGGTGTCTGGCACCCTGGCTCTGCTGTGGGTGGGTCACTGTGGGTGGCTGGCTGGCTGGCTGGCACCCTGGCTCTGACTGGCACCTGGCTCTGCTGTGGGTGAGTCACTGACTAACGGTGGGTGGCTGGCACCCTGGCTCTGCTGTGGGTGGGTGACTGTGGGTGGCTGGCTGGCACCCTGGCTCTGACTGGCACCCTGGCTCTGCTGTGGGTGGGTCACCGACTGACTGTGGGTGGCTGGCACCCTGGCTCTGCTGTTGGTGGGCCACGTAAGTTGCTGGCTGGCACCCTGGCCCTGCTGTGGGTGGGTAACTGTGGGTGGCTGGAACCCTGTCTCTGCTGTGGGTGGGTCACTGTGGGTGGCTGGTTAGCTGGCACCCTGGCTCTGACTGGCACCCCGGCTCTGCTGTGGGTGAGTCACTGACTAACCATGGGTGGCTGGCACCCTGGCTCTGCTGTGGGTGGGTAACTGTGGGTGGCTGGAACCCTGTCTCTGCTGTGGGTGGGTCACTGTGGGTGGCTGGTTAGCTGGCACCCTGGCTCTGACTGGCACCCCGGCTCTGCTGTGGGTGAGTCACTGACTAACCATGGGTGGCTGGCACCCTGGCTCTGCTGTGGGTGGGTCACTGTGGGTGGCTGGCTGACTGGCACCCTGGTTCTGCTGTGGGTGGGACACCGACTAACTGTGGGTAGCTGGCACCCTGGCCCTGCAGTGGGTGCGTCACTGTGACTGGTTGGCTGACTGGCACACTGGCTCTGCTGTGGGTGGGTCACGGAAATGCGCCTATGTGTCAGTGCACACTGGATATGGGCCTGAGCTCATCTGTGTGCTGGTACATGTAGTTCACATGCAGAAGTATTAGCATTGGCTGAACTAGCTTCTTGAGAGACAGAATCCCTGAGGACAGAGGAAAGAGAAGGACAGTGTACAGACTCCATGTTGACAGGGACCTGGTGGAACCCAGAACCCCCATCACTGCAATGTAACAGAGCGAGCTGACCTCTCTGAGCCCCTGTGCTGCCTAACTAGGCATGGAGACAAACTTGTCTGATACCATGAACATAAATGTTGCTCTTGTCTAATGCGCCCATGTAACGTTGGCTTTAATGACCTTTGGAAAGGCATCCTAGTTCCGTATGTGACAGATATGGCCACAAAGTGACAGAAAAGGAAGAATCACATATGTGTTTCTTGCAAATGTCTCTGTGTGTGACCTGTACATTTCATATATCTAGTGCACCATAACCAAGCTCCATGGATTAACACCCTCAATACCGGCAGCTTCCTTTATTTCCCAAAAATGTGGGAAAAAATATTAAGATCACCTTGTGCTGTCTACTAGGACAGGGGGGTCTTTTTATTTTATCAGAAAGTTTGCCCACATTTATACGGGTAAAAACCGTCGCTTAAGTTCTGATTTTACCAACCCCTGACCGCCTAGACCCAAGCACAAGGCCAGCGGGCTTGTTAGTACACACTGCCATGGTTGGACCTGCCCAACATGACTTGTCAAATTTACGCGGTTTCACTGCAACCACGGGCCAGATGCTTGGCTTTAATTTGCGCCTTGGTATTCCCATTTAGAATTACCATTTAAATTCAGTATCGTCGCCTGGCTGGCTGGCACCCTGGCTCTGCTTTGGGTGAGTCAACGACTTACTGTGTGTGGCTGGCTGGCTGGCACCCTGGTCCTTGGCCCTGCTGTGGGTGGGTCACTGTGAGTGGCTGGCTAGCGCCCTGGCTCTGCTGTGAGTGGGTCACTGTGGGTGGCTGGCTGGCACCCTGGCTCTGCTGTGGGTGGGTAACCCTTGGTGGCTGGGCTGGCACCCTGGCTCTGCTTCGAGAGGGTCAACATGGGTTGCTGGCTGACTGACATCCTGGCCCTGCTGGGGGTGGGTCACAGTGGGTGGCTGGCTGGCACCCTGTCTCTGCTGTGGGTGGGTCACTGTGGGTGGCTGTCTGGCACCATGGCTCTGCTTTGGGTGGGTCAAAGACTTACTGTGTGTGGCTGGCTGGCTGGCACCCTGGTCCTTGGCCCTGCTGTGGGTGGGTGACTGTGGGTGGCTGGCTAGCGCCCTGGCTCTGCTGTGAGTGGCTGGATAGCGCCCTGGCTCTGCTGTGGCTGGGTAACCTTTGGTGGCTGGGCTGGCACCCTGGCTCTGCTTCAAGTGGGTCAACATGGGTTGCTGGCTGGCTGACATCCTGGCCCTGCTGGGGGTGGGTCACAGTGGGTGGCTGGCTGGCACCCTGGCTCTGCTGTGGGTGGGTCACTGTGGGTGGCTGGCTGGCACCATGGCTCTGCTGTGGGTGGGTCAACGACTTACTGTGTGTGGCTGGCTGGCTGGCACCCTGGTCCTTGGCCCTGCTGTGGGAGGGTCACTGAGGGTGGCTGGCTAGCGCCCTGGCTCTGCTGTGAGTGGGTCACTGTGGGTGTCTGGCTGGCACCCTGGCTCTGCTGTGGGTGGGTAACTCTTGGTGGCTGGGCTGGCACCCTGGCTCTGCTTCGAGTGGGTCAACATGGGTTGCTGGCTGGCTGACATCCTGGCCCTGCTGGGGGTGGGTCACAGTGGGTGGCTGGCTGGCATCCTGGCTCTGCTGTGGGTGGGTCACTGTGGGTGGCTGGCTGGCTGGCACCCTGGCTCTGCTGTGGGTCCGTCACTGTGAGTGGGCCAGATGCTTGGCTCAAAGTTGCGCCTTGGAATTCCCATTTAGAATTCCCATTTAAATGCAGTACTGCTGCCTGGCTGGCACCCTGGCTCTGCTGTGGGTGGGTCACTGTTGGTGGCTGGCTGGCACCCTGGCTCTGCAGCACGCGTGCACCCACACAGCAGCAAATTTAAAGGGACGTACATGTACGCCCATTTGCCTGACGTAAAAGTGCGTGCGTGCGTGCGGCGGTCGGCGAACGGTTAAATCCATGGAGCAATTTCGATTCTCTTCTTCTTGTAAATCATACTGAGAAGAGTGCGAAGAGCTGCGGAGATTCTGATGACACAAAGAAAGTCAATAAAATCTGTCGGCTCGGAACGCAAACCATAAAAATAACGGGAAGACGATTCGCTTAGCCCAAAAAAAAAAACGCGCTCGGCGGCTCCTACAGAGATTTCAAATATTTCATAATAAAAGAAAAGGGATTGAAGATCGGACGAGGGGCTCCGTGGCGTGCCCTCACTGTGCGCATGCTTTGAGTGATGATAGTAATATTCACCTTGAAGCTGAACTCCGGGGCGGATATAGAAAAAATGATGCGATTTCACGTTCATTAAAAAGTCATCAAATGTTTCCATACATACAACTATTGTAAGTGGCCGGAACTGTCTTCCTGTCATAGCAGACTGGGGGGGGGGGGGCAGAATTAGAAACTAGAACCTTAAAGTGTTTGTAAACCTCTGAAATTAAAAGAATAGTACAAAGCACATCCCTCTGTAATGTGTATTTGCCTCAATCCAAAGCATTGAGTGTGATTTCTGTCTGCTCTCTGCGAGAGTCAATTATATGACAAGTTACACCAAAACCAAGCAATCCCTGGAAAAGGTCCCATCCCCACCAAACACACAGCACATAATTGACAGCCCCGGCGCTGTGCATGTTTCCCTATAAGATGTGTAGAAGGGGCATGCCCATTCCCTCCACTCAGGTCTCAAATTACACTTAGCTCCCTGCTCGCTTTGATCAATGTTTATAAACAATGTTACTTTGTATCTCTGTGCCTCTCGTCTGAAGAATGTTTATAAACAATGTTACTTTGTATCTCTCTATCTCCTGTCTGATCAATGTTTATAAGGAATAGTACTTTGTGTCTCTTTATCTCCTGCCTGAACAATGTTTATAAACAATTTGACTTTATATCTCTCTATCTCTTGTCTGATCAATGTTTTTAAACAATGTTACTTTGTATCTCTCTATCGCCTGCCTGAACAAAGTTTATAAACAATGGGCCAGATTCAGAAAGGAATTACGCCGGTGTATCTACAGATACACCGGCGTAATTCGAATTTCCCGCCGGCGTATCATTGTTTACTATTCAGAAAACATGATACGCCGGATTTACGCTAAGATCCGACTGGCGTAATAATCTTACACCGTCGGATCTTAAATGTAATGTTCCGCCGGCCGCTGGGTGGCGTTTACGTTGTTTCTCACGTGAAATATGCAAATGAGCTATTTACACCGATTCAGAAACGTACTTGCGGCGGCGCGTTGTATTTTACGTCGTATGCGTAAGCGGTAGAGCGGTGAAAGGTTACCCCTGCTATAGGAGGCGCAGCCAATGTTAAGTATGGACGTCGGGACCGCCTCGAATGGAACGTCGGTTACGTCGTTTGCGTAAATCGTTCGAGAATGGGGCTCGACGTTAGTTACGTTCACGTCGTTTACATTGAGAAAAAGCGACGTGAATTCGCACATGCGCACTGGAGCCATCCAAAAAAAAACTCACTTACGTGGGGTCATGATTCATTTACATGAATCACGCCCCCATCTTCCAAATTTGAATTGCACGGCCTTGCGCCGCCACAGATACACTATGCCGCCGTAACTTAGGGCCTAATTATTTTCTGAATAAGGAACCTGACGCTGATAGTTACGGAGGCGTAGTGTATCTGAGATACGCTACGCCTGCCTAAAAATAGGCAGATGTCTCTGAATCTGGCCCAATGTTACTTTGTATCTCTCTGTTTATGGTCAGATCAATGTTTATAAACAATGTTACTTTGTATCTCTCTATCTCCTGCCTGAACAAAGTTTATAAATAATGTTACTTTGTATCTCTTTATCTTCCATCTGTTCAATATTTATAAACAATGTTACTTTGTATCTCTCTATCTCCTGTCTGAAGAATGTTTATAAACAATGTTACTTTGTATCTCTCTATCTCCCGTCTGATCAATGTTTATAAACAATGTTACTCTGTATCTCTCTATCTCCTGTCTGATCAATGTTTATAAACAATGTTACTTTGTATCTCTCCATCTTCCGTCTGATCAATGTTTATAAACAATGTTACTCTGTATCTCTTTCTTTCTATAAACTCTCTGCTATCTATTCCGCGGGGCCGTACCTCCAAACCACAAGGGAGAAAAGAAACATAAAAAATAAAGATGACCTTACAGATGAAAGTCTTTCGTAGTTTGGACCTGAGGGGTGGCGTGTGTGAACGTGTGCCTGTACCGCGGCGGTATCATTGTAAGCAACCATTGCATATGCCTGACCAAATGTGCCGAGACAAAGCAACGCTTTGCATTCTAATTGCGGAAGATCATTACATGTCCAGATATTAACACCCGCCGAGCCGCAGATTAAAGCCTTAGGAGTCCTCGGAAAATGAGCTTCGGAGAAACAACAGAACGTTATAGTTTCCCGAGGTTCCCGGGAGGGGGAGGGGAAGTTTGACCGTTCTGAATTACTGCGGTTTGGATATTCCGGCTACGGGAAGATTATTACCCAAGCTGGCCGTACGAGGAGACAATATCGGAGCTGGTTCCTTATGAAGTGGAAGAAATTTGTGTCGTAGGCGACCCCAGGGCCACCATCAGGGGGGCAGAGGCAGTACACCTGTAAGGGGCCTGGATGGCAACCCCCCTTTTTTTTGTAAGGGGCCCGGAGATCCCGAGGGCCCTGGATGGCAACCCCCTTTTTTTTATTTATTCTTTTATAATGTTATATATATATTTTATTAAAGGGCCCAGAGGTCCCCAGTGATTTTCATGGGGCAAACTGGCATCATTTGATGGGGCAAACTGTGGCGACAATTGATGGGCACAGTGGCTGCGTTTGATGGGCACCGTGGCTGCATTTGATGTCACAGTGGCTGCGTTTGATGGCACAGTGGCGACAATTGTTGGGTACAGTGCCTGCGTTTGATGGCACAGTGACGGCAATTGATGGGCACAATAGCTGCGTTTGATGGCACAGTGGCTGCGTTTGATGGCACAGTGGCTGCGTTTGATGGCACAGTGGCTGCATTTGATGGCACAGTGGCTGCGTTTGATGGCACAGTGGCGACAATTGCTGGGCACAGTGGCTGCGTTTGATGGCACAGTGCTGGCAATTGATGGGCACAGTAGCTGCGTTTGATGGGCACAGTGGCTGCAATTGATGTTTTTTTGTTTTTTCAGTTTGTTTGCGCCCCCCCAAAAAAATTGAGCACCAGCCGGCACTGTTCAGCAGAGTAGTCTGGCAAAATAAGAAGTTTGGTATTCTGGTATGCCAGGGCTCCCTGCACCCTAGCCGCCCTGAACACCTCATCTCTATCTCTAAAGTTTAGGAACTTCAGAATAAATGTGCGTGGCGGTGCACCCGGCAGGCCTGGCTTTAGGGGGATACGGTGGGCCCTCTCCACATCATAGAAAGGCGAGAACTGAGCAGAGGGAAGGAGGGAGCGCAGTAACTGTTCTACAAACACTGTCGGGTGCAGGCCCTCCACTCCCTCCGCCAGGCCCACGATATGGAGATTGTTCCTCCTATTGCGATTCTCTGTGTCTTCTGCCTTGTATTCCAGAGCCTTTATTTTAGTATGCAGGGTGCGGAGGTCGGTGCCATGGCTCTCCACCGTATCCTCCACATGGCCCAGGCGCTGCTCAGCAGTAGAGAGCTGGGATCACATTTTATCCACGTCCTGCCGTTGAGCCCCACATCCATCTGCACAGCATCTACCTTTATGGTCAGGGTGGTGATGGAAGCCTGACAGTTCGCTATGGCTGCTAGTACATCAGACAAGCCCGGCTGGGAAGGGGAGGGCAGTTCATCTTGCTCTGTCTGCGACGCCATGCTGCAGGAGGAGTGCGTGCGGGTCCCTACGTGCTTACTGGTCTACTGGAGCCTCACAAACTTGAGCGGTATTATTTTTTGTGTTTTGAGCTACTTTATTCTGCAGGGATTGGGGGGGGGGGGGCAGTCATAGAAATTAGTCCAATAAATTAAATGTTTAATTTATCTATTTTATTTTATTTTTATATTTTTATGACTTTTTCTCATCTCCATTGCCTGATATACCAACATGTTTAATAAAAATTTGATATCTGTGTATTTGTGTGGATAAGGCCCCCCCTCCCCTCCCCCCCAGCGCCCTGTGATGTCCATTCTATAGATTGCATCCTGCCCTCCACACACGGGTCATTATGTACGGGTGAGCGGTGACACCGGGCAGATGGTGACATACTTCTGTGCCAGAGACGGCTGCCAAATATTCCTCGATCTCGGGGTCGGGATCGGCAGAGACAGTTGTGTTTCATTACATATACTCTATTTATTTTGGCTCCTCCGTGTTGGGTTTGTATTCAATGAATTAAAGGGGATGATATTTTATGTGTCAGGTTTATTCCCCTCTTTACAAACCTATGGGGGCGGGGGTGGGGGGATATTTGTCTATTTGTCATTACTTATGTGTACAGCGCCTTGAAAAAGTATTCATACCCCTTGAAATTTTCCACGATTTCTCTTGTTTCAACCAAAAATGTAAATGTATTTTATTGGGATTTTATGTGATAGACCAGGGGGCCAGATGTGGCCCTTTGCTTGCTTTTATCTGGCCCTTGGGGCACTATTTCATCCACAATGGCACAAACTCTCCCAATGACGCCAACAAGGGGACACAATTCTTCTCAACACCCAAGATGGGGCACAATTCTTCCCAAGAACTCCCAACGATGGGGCCCAATTCTTCCCAACACACCAACAATGGGGCCCAATTCTTCCCAACACACCAACTATGGGGCACACTTCTTCCCAACACACCAACTATGGGGCACACTTCTTCCCAACACACCAAAGATGGAGCCCAATTCTTCCTAACACACCAACGATGGGGCCCAATTCTTCCCAACACACCAACGACGGGGCCCAGTTCTTCCCAACACACCAACGACGGGCCCAATTCTTCCCAACACACCAACGATGGGGTCCAATTCTTCCCAACACACCAACGACGAGACCCAATTCTTCCCAACACACCAACGATGGGGCCCAATTCTTCCCAACACACCAACGACGGGGCCCAATTCTTCCCAACACACCAACGATGGAGCCCAATTCTTCCCAACACACCAACGATGGGGCCCAATTCTTCCCAACACACCAACGATGGAGCCCAATTCTTCCCAACACACCAACGATGGGGCCCAATTCTTCCCAACACACCAACGACGGGGCCCAGTTCTTCCCAACACACCAACGATGGGGTCCAATTCTTCCCAACACACCAACGATGGAGCCCAATTCTTCCCAACACACCAACGATGGGGCCCAATTCTTCCCAACACACCAACGATGGGGCCCAATTTTTCCCAAAACACCAATGATGGGGCTCAATTCTTCCCAATACACCAACGATGGGGCCCAATTCTTCCCAACACACCAACGATGGAGCCCAATTTTTCCCAAAACATCAATGATGGGGCTCAATTCTTCCCAATACACCAACGATGGGGCCCAATTCTTCCCAACACACCAACGATGGAGCCCAATTTTTCCCAAAACACCAATGATGGGGCTCAATTCTTCCCAATACACCAACGATGGGGCCCAATTCTTCCCAACACACCAACGATGGAGCCCAATTCTTCCTAACACACCAACGATGGGGCCCACCAAACCACTTGCTCCTCTTTGTTTAGCTCATTCCTTAGGCGTATGTTCTAATATCTAATATTATGTCGCGGTTTCTGATGGAACGCTCCTTTAACGCAACATTACACCACTTCATCATACAGACTATTAACCAACCAGAAGCGCCCATCCCTGTTCTCTTTGACAACATGTGATAAAAGGATTTCCCTAATGTGTAAAAGATTATCCCTTACAAACACAGATGAGTTCTTATCTTCCTCACCCTGGTATGGAATCGTTATTAGATAATAAGACTGACTAAAAAGTACGTTGTTTATATGATGGTATTGTAATCTGATTTGTTTGCTTCAATAAAAAAAAATGTATTGCATTTTTTTTTTAACTTAACAAATTTATGTTAATAATGATTTAGAAACAAACACATTTTTTTTTGTTCTGCACATGTCTAGTGTGATCCCTGTTCAGATTACTCTTCAGAGGGCATGTGACAAGAAATCAGATTTTTTTTTTTATTGCCTGCTTTAACCCCTTGAACTCTGCGCCGCATTGCACGTCGGTTGTGGGGTACTTGCAAAGCGGCTCCATTCACTTGAATGGGTCTCGCTCAGTAGGCACTATGACCCCCGACCACGGCATGTGTACACCCCCTCCCCCTGGTTATTGCGTCTGCATTTGAAGGGGGAGTTATTGGGGGGTAAATACAAGGCTCAACTACATGGCTTTAATACCCTTCTGACACTAGTGTGAATAAGCCCCAAGGCCCAGATTCACAGAGCACTTACGCCCACGCATAACAAGTTACGCCGACGTAAGTGCAAATGTGCGCCGTCGTATCTGTGCGACGGACCCACAAACAGGGATGCGCCTAAAACCAGGCTACACCCCGCCGACGTAACTTGCAAATGAGTTAAATACGGCGATTCAGGAACGTACGTGCACCCGACGCAGGCTACGCATGGTGCGCGTAAGTTGTACGTCCGGCGTAAAGTTATTCCCCATAAAAGAGGTGTAACTCAGCAACAGACATGCTCAGGTCTGCACCAGGAAACACAGGCCGGCGTATTTTACGTTGGACGTGGGTCTGGCTGGGCGTAGGTTACTTTAACGGCGCACACAGTGATCCGGCGTATCTTAGGCAGTTGTTCCGACGTGGTTGTGAGCATGCGCAGGGAGATGCGTTCATGTCACGGCACGTGCGCAGTTCGTTATACATTCTTGTCTGGTGCTCGGCCCATCATTTGCATGCGGTCACGCCTCATTTGCATGGATCACGCCCACTTCCACCTACGCCGGCCTGCGCCTTTGAAACCCACGCCACACTGGTGCAACGTTGGGAGCATTGGCTTTATGAATTCCATGCTTGCCTCTCTGCGCTGCGTTGGCGTAGTGTACAGGCGATACGCTACGGCGGCGTAATGTGCGCCTGCTGTCTGTGAATTCGGGCCCACAGGTATAAAGTGATTCTAAAGGCTGCAGTTTTTTTCACCATGAAGGTAAAAAAAAGAAACTTCTGTGTGCAGTGCCCCAGCCCACCTTAATCCTTATCTGAGCCCCCCAATCCTTACCTGAGCCCCCTCCAACTCTTTCCTGACCCCCCCTCCAACTCTTTTTCCTGAGCCCCCCCAATCTTGAAACCGTGAGTCAATTTAAATGGGATTTGACTTGTGTTTTTAGAAATGTAATTTTTGCTGCAGCAAGTTCCATACATGGTACACATGCAACACTTTACAGGCAGACTATGGGCACCCCCAGGCACTATATTTAGAGAAATTGTTCATTTTTATTGTTGCACTTTAATCATAATTATAATCACTGCTCCATGTCTCACTGTGCCAATGCCTCACTGTGCCAATGCCTCACTGTGCCCATGCCTCACTGTGCCCATGCCTTACTGTCTCCATGTCTCACTGTCTCCATGTCTCACTGTGCCAATGCCTCACTGTGTCCATGCCTTACTGTCTCCATGTCTCACTGTGTCCATGTCTCACTGTGCCAATGGCTCACTGTGCCCATGCCTTACTGTCTCCATGTCTCACTGTGCCAATGTCTCACTGTGCCCATGCCTCACTGTGCCCATGCCTCACTGTGTCCATGACTAGACTGACGTTTAACATGGGAATCTATGGAAGGGGTGCCCGGTTTTGAAAAATTGGTGCTCCCCGGCTGTAGGTCCTCCAGACAACAAACTTTGCACACTTGTAGAGGAGAAATGGGGCTACAGGTTTGCCAAGTTCCAGGTCCAGAGGACCTACAAACGGCCAGTACCAGATCCCCAAATTCCGGGAGATAAAGCGCCAAAAGTTAACTCGGGTATAAGCCGAGGGGGGCATTTTCAGCACCAAAAAAATGTGCTGAAAAACTGGGCTTGTACTCGAGTATATACGGTAAATATTTTAGAACATGACCCCAATACCCCTATTATGGCCAATTACTTGCATATAAGCCTTTAAAATTGGCACATTTTTGTGAAGGAGGGCGGTGTCCCTGAATGGCAGTTTAGAAATGTGGTCACCCTATGCCCGAATGGTCAGTCCGCCCCTGATCAAGGGGTTAACTCTGTGCCTCACAAATGTGTACTGCTTTTTTTTTACTACAGATCGATTTGTTTCTTTTCCCTGCTTTGCAGGTCGAAATCTATGTCAAAAGGAAAGACACCTGCAATGGAATGAGAAAGCCCGGACCGCTGATCTCACCATCTGCATATTTCTGTAATCAAGGCATTTATCCACCATCGTCACCGGGGATTTCACGCCTCATTTACCGCCGGCGTCCTGGAAGCCGTTGGCTCCTATTTCCAGAGCCGCACAATTCAACGCAGGAGGAGAAATAAAGATGCGGCATTATACAGGAGATTGCATATATACATTGAAAACAGCGGGGCCCCCCTCTCCGCCAACATGGTGTAGAAGCAATTAAGTTTTTCAGTGACAATCTTTACACGCCTGTTTTGTAAAAGGGAAGCAATTGCCTCCCCGCTCTCTCCGCGGCGGCTCCTCGCCCTGAGACAGGGAGAATTGCCGCTCGGCACCCGAGACCAATCACTCTCCGTGACTTTTAATACGTATCCAATAATTACAATGTAAATGGAAGAGCCGAGGTCTTCACAACTACTAAACGTCAGGAGGAACCACAACAAGCTAATCATTCTACAACTAGCTGAAAGGGCGACTGCAGGATACATTTTAACCACTTGATCTCCAGGGGGTTTTGCCCCCTGCATGACCAAGGCATTTTTTGCTATGCAGAACTGCGCTACTTTAACCACTTACCGCCCGGTCAATAGTGAATTGACGTCCGGGCAGGGCAGTCTTAATGAGAGGGCATGATGGCACTGAGAACACTGAGAGTGATGGATACACAGGGGAGGCAGGCTGGCAGTTGTATGCTGTGCAGAACGATACCTATTATTTCACAGCCAGCAGGGAGGAGCAGGGCCGGAGCACCAGTGATGCTCTGACCCCCCCCATGTAGATTCAATGCTCGGGACTCAAAGCCTGCGGGGTAGGAGTTGGATTGGGAGCTGCTGAGTCGGCAGCCCTGAGAGCCCACCTGCGGAAGTAACATTGTGGATGGTGTCATAGTAAGCCCATCTGTCCAGCACTGTTGGCACTGAAAGGCTTGGAATGCCCGGAGGGATGCTCCCTCCTCTGCCCCTCTTTCTGCCTGTTTTATTGGTATAGGCGAGTGCAGTGTTAAAGGTGGGCACAGAGCCAAAAGTTTACATTGTATCTTCATTGGAAAAGGGGGTACTACATGGATGGAATAATGGTGCCTGGGAGATATCAAGGGTGTATGGGGGAAAGCAATGGGGGATCTGGGGTGTATAGGGGGTAGCAATGCTTGGGGGACCGATGCCGAGTATTTGCGCTAGTACTTGTACTCGCACAAATACTCCCGATTCCTAAATAGAATACCCCCCCCCCCCGCCGCTGCCGCCGCATCTCGCCACCGAATCGATAAGCCGTCATATCGTGCCGCCGCTGCAAGGGGTTAAACGCTGTGCGGGAACATCACAGCATTCATTTGAATAGCTGTAGTGTTCCCGCCCGTATAGACACTCCCTCTTGCTCGGGATTGGATGGGTGATTGTGATCTGTTCAATCCCGAGCAAGGGGGAGTGTCTATACGGGCGGGCTATTCAAATGAATCCTGTGGTTTTCTCCATGCGGCTTTCGGCGGCAAAGGTAAGGGAAATGGCTGAACGGACTTTGCTGCATATGTGAGGGACATGGCTAGAGGGACATGGGACATGGCTGCATATGTGAGAGACATGGCTAGAGGGACATGGCTGAACGGACATTGCTGCATATGTGAGGGACATGGCTAGAGGGACATGGGACATTGCTGCATATGTGAGGCACATGGCTAGAGGGACATGGGACATTGCTGCATATGTGAGGGACATGGCTAGAGGGACATGGGACAATGCTGCATATGTGAGGGACATGGCTACAGGGACATGGGACATTGCTGCATATGTGAGGGACATGGCTAGAGGAACATGGCTGAAGGGACATGGCTGCATATGTGGGGGACATGGCTGAAGGGACATGGCTGCATATGTGAGGGAGATGGCTGAAGGGACATGGCTGCATATGTGAGGGACATGGCTAGAGGGACATGGCTGCATATGTGAGGGACATGGCTAGAGGGACATGGGACATTGCTGCATATGTGAGGGACATGGCTAGAGGGAAATGGCTGAAGGGACATGGCTGCATATGTGGGGGACATGGCTAGAGGGACATGGCTGCATATGTGAGGGACATGGCTAAAGGGACATGGCTGCATATGTGAGGGACATGGCTAGAGGGACATGGCTGAATATGTGGGGGACATGGCTGGGGGGACATGGCTGCATATGTGGGGGACATGGCTGCATTTGGGGACACATGTAAAAAAAGTATCGGTATTCGGTATCGGCGAGTACATGAAAAAAAGTATCGGTACTTGTACTCGGTCCTAAAAAAGAGGCATCGGGACAACCCTAGTGGCTATCGTGCTAGAGGCATCAGGAATGTAGAGAGGCCACAGTGTGGGGGGTAACAGGGATGTAGTGGGGATGTAGTGGGGTCACAATACAAGAGGTATCTTTTGGTATATGGTTACAGTGCTGGGGGGAAATATCTAGAGTGTAGAAGGATCAGAGTGCTGGGGGATATCTGGGGTGTAGAGGGGTCAGAGTGCTGGGAGGATATCTGGGGTGTAGAGGGGTCAGAGTGCTGGGGGGGATTTCTGGGATGTAGAGGGGTCAGAGTTCTGGGGGGATATCTGGGGTATAGAGAGGTCAGAGTGCTGGGGGGATATCTGGGGTGTAGAGAGGTCAGAATGCTGGGGGGATATCTGGGGTGTAGAGAGGTCATAGTGCTGGGGGGGATATCTGGGTGTAGAGGGGTCACAGTTCTAGGGGGATATTTGGGGTGTAGAGGGGTCAGAGTGCTGGGGGATATCTGGGGTGTAGAGGGGTCAGAATGCTGGGAGGAGATATGGGGTGTAGATGGGTCAGAGTGCTGGGGGGTTATCTGGGGTGCAGAGGGATCAGAGTGCTGGGGGATATCTGGGGTGTAGAGGGGTCAGAGTGCTGGGGGGAGATCTGGGGTGTAGAGGGGTCAGAGTGCTGGGGGATATCTGGGATGTAGAGGGGTCAGAGTGCTGGGGGGATATCTGGAGTGTAGAGAGGTCAGAGTGCTGGCGGGATATCTGGGGTGTAGAGAGGTCAGAGTGCTGGGGGGATATCTGGGGTGTAGAGGGGTCAGTGTTCTAGGGGGATACCTGGGGTGTAGAGGGGTCAGAGTGCTGGGGGGATATCTGGGGTGTAGAGGGATCAGAGTGCTGGGGGGATATCTGGGGTGTAGAGGGGTCAGAGTGCTGGGGGGTTATCTGGGGTGTAGAGAGGTCAGAGTGCTGGGGGGTTATCTGGGGTGTAGAGGGATCAGAGTGCTGGGGGGGATATCTAGGATGTAGAGGGGTCAGAGTGCTGGGTGGATATCTGGGGTGTAGAGGGGTCAGAGTGCTGTTGCGATATCTGGGATGTAGAGGGATCAGAGTGCTGGGGGGATATCTGGGGTGTTGAGGGGTCAGAGTGCTGGGGGATCACGCAGGGCATAGAGGGGCCAGAGCATTACTTATTGCCCAGGGGCCCATGATGCTATTAAGACAGCCCTGCATCCGGGAAGTGGTTTTGTTATCCTGACTGGACGTCTATTGATAACAGCCGCCGCGCGCCCGGAGGGGGGGGGGGTGTGCAGAGTGGCGGCTGTTATCAATAGACGTCCAGTCAGGATAACAAAACCACTTCCCGGATCGGTGATGCAGTGCCATCTCAAGCTGACCAAGATTTCCCATAGAGGCCAATGTTAAAAACCGGGAGCCGTGCCATGTCAAGCTGACCAAGATTTAATATAGACGCCAATGAGTGTCGGACTTTACTATTGTTTCACAACGTTTTTCCTAAAGGAGTCATTACAATGGCCGCCCATTCCTGCACCATCGGAGGAATGCACTGCTGAGTCAGATCTACGTGAGGGGATCAGAGGCTTATCATTGATCACAATGCGGTGTTTATTGTGAGTTTTTTACATTAATATTACATAATATAATTATATCTCATTAATTAACTCGAGGCGTTTGATGACTTGGAAGCTCAAAAACTTGAAAAGAGACAACTTTGAAAGGGCAACCCGTCCCTTTTATGTCAAATTGATGAAACATATAAATGTATAAGATGGGATAACATAATAATAATAATAATAGATACATGTGTGTTCTATTGTTATTATCTATTATTACAATATGAATATACACAGAGGAATTGAAAACGATTTAGGATTTCTCCACATTATTTTTCACTTTACCGGAGGCAAGATTTCCCTGTAGTGGAACCTTTTTATTTCACTCATTGGACTGTTTTGATCTACTCTTTTTTTTTTTCTTTCTTGATATAAAATAGTTTTTTGTGTGTGTGTGTGCGCGCATTTCGAGTAGTTTGGTTTGATTTAATGTTGCTTATAATGGGACCGCGATGGGAAATCTGACACTAACTGACTTTGGGTGGGAACTGACTAACTGCCACTGACATCACCAGTGACACTAATACAGTGATCAGTGCTAATACTATGCACTGTCACTGTATAAGTGACACTGGCTGGGAAGGGGCAAAAGTGGTTGTAAACCCTGTTACACCACTAGAAACGGGCTGCTCGTTTCCTTTCTTCGGTAGCTGTGTCGTGACTGGTGGCTCCCGCGCGCACGCATGGGAGTGACGTCATTCAGGGTCACCCCCCCCCTTCCCAAAAATCAGCTTGTGCTGTAACGAATCACAGCACAGTGATTGGACACAAGAGGCGGGAATTATGATTTCTCCAATCGCAAGCAGGGGGCGGGGATGATGAAGAAAAGAGGGAAGGACGGCCGCACTCCAAGGATTTTCAAACGAAAAAAGTTGTCTTTATTGTAAATCCAAAAACATGTACAGTCACAGCAATCACAGAAAACAGGACAGCCGACGCGTTTCGCACTCGATCAGTGCTTAGCAGGGGGCGGGGACTGTGCTTCTCCAGACATTCCCGGCCAGGACAAGTACTGTCAGTGAGTAAAGCGGTGATGTGGCGTCCTTTTTTGGGGGTATTCGTTTGGCTTGGGGGATGGCTGTGTCAGTTTCATTCAAGGACACTGTACAGTATCGTCCTGGAATGAAGGTGCCCGGGACAGAACTGCAAAGTGCGGGACTTTCCCGGGCAATCCGGGACACGTGGTCACCCTAAGCCCTGGCCAATCACAGATCCGGAGCCCGCAAACCCAGACATAAATCTGTGAGACATGTCAACGGTCACAACAGTTTAGGGGTTTGCTGCAACAGCTTGGATCTCAGGTAAGTATTTCATAATGAGCTAGTATTGTGAGCTAGTACAGATCTCTCTCTCTCTCTCAGATTCCCTTCTGAGTCTCAGGCCAGAGCTCCCCTGTGCTCTCTTCCTGTTCATTTGAAGTCCACCCGAGCGTGGACTCAAGTGTACCACAACATCCGGACCGGAATCAAGCTTGCCACAGAGGATGGAAAATACCGGGCAGGATTCCGCTTCAGTCTCTTAGAACAGAACGTATGCAAGGTGAAATATATCTATAATCCATTACCTTACCTCGCATACCGTCACAATATACCGTATGTACTTGAGTATAAGCCAACCCGAATATAAGCCGAGGCACCTAATTTTACCACAAAAAAATGGGAAAACTTATTGACTCGAGTATAAGCCTAGGGTGTCCATCTGCATGCCTCACTGTGCCTCACTTTACCTCACTATGCCCATGCCTCAATGTGCCCATGCTTCACTGTGTCCATGCCTCACTGTGCCCATGCCTCACTGTCTCCATGCCTCACTGTGCTCATGCCTCACTGCGTCCATGCCTTACTGTGCCCATGCCTCACTGTGTCCATGCCTCACTGTCTCTATGCCTCACTGTGCCCATGCCTCACTGTGCCCATGACTAGACTGATGTTTGACATGGGAGTCTATGGAAGGGGTGCCCGGCTTTGAAAAATAGGCGCTCCCCAGCTGTAGGTCCCTCAGACAACAAGCTTTGCACACTTGTAGAGGAGAAATGGGGCCGAGTCCCCAAATTCACAGGAGAAATTACTGTTTAACATGGGAGTCTTTGGAAGGTGTGCCCGGCTTTGGAAAAATCAGTGCTCCCTGGCCCTAGGTCCCCCGGACAACAAACTTTGCACACTTGTAGAGGAAGAGTCGGCCATTCGGTACTGGGTCACCAAAGTCTGGGAGATCAGGCGCAGTATAAGCCAAGGGGGGCATTTTCAGCACCAAAAAAAATGTGCTGAAAAACTTGGCTTATACTCGAGTATATACGGTATATATTTTAGAACATGTACCCCAGGGTAGTGCCCGGACCGTACTACCCCTTTTACAATGTATATCGGTGGGAAGGGGTCCTTAAGTGATTAAGCTGCCTGAATCAGGTCTCCCGTGCCTTCGCCTGGTCAACATATCTGGATACTCTCTGCTGTGTTTTCCTGTTAAAAACTTTTGCCTGGCCGACTTACCTTCTGGTACCTGATCCTGTTTACTGCCTCTACTATGCTGATCTCTGGCTTCCTGGTTCACTGGCTTGTTGCAACTACCTGCTCTGGTTACCGAACCCTGGCTATGTTTTGACCGCTTTTGTACCATTTTATCAAAAAGTGTGAATTTTACTGCACTCCTGTCTCAGTCTGATTCATGGTTCCTGACAAGAACAACATACAATTATCAGAATACAAGTTTATTATAGTGGACCTTTAATGGTTGGCATATCCGAAAAATATCCATCCCCACCAAGCTAATGATAAGGCTGCATTCACTCATTATTATTGGTTACAATGTACGTCATTGACTGCCTAATGATCGTGGCATTGCAAGAGACACATATGACACATCTTATGACTCAGGACAAACCGGAATAAGGGGAGAACGGTTTCATTCTTTATCGCGCACATTACGTTTTTAGCGAATTCCATTAAGCGCCGCCATTAATTTGATGGCGCCGCTCGATACAGATGTGGGTATATTCTTCCACGTTCCAGCCAAATGTGAAATGATCTCTCTATCCGCCGGTTTAATCAGCTCTAATTGTTGCGGCATTTATCTTATTCGGTGATTCACAAACATTCTTTCCCTCCGCTGGCCCGCGCTTTTATCGTTCTATTTGTTTCGCCTCCCCAACGAAGACGATTGCCAAAGCAAATCCCTCTTAGAATTTCTCTGTGAATACGATATGGGAGAGGGCTGGAAGGCGGCCAGGCGACTGTGCCAGCTACGCTAATCCTTGCTTGCTAAGGACGCCTGGATGAATTGCAGATTCGGCGTACGCCTTTCCTGCATGGCAATTGCACCGAGAGCGCCGGTACAGGGCAGGGACGGGACGAGGGACACGTCTGCATGTCACCATGGGAAGCTCGGCTGTCATTTCCGAAAAATGCACATCTGAAATGATTACTGTAACATCTACCAGAAAGTCTTGTGTGACTTGATACTTTGTTGATATTTGTTGCTTCCAGCCTTTCTTTTTTTATTTTTTTTATTGGCATTTGTATTTGTTGAAAATGTTTAAAAAAATTGTAAAAAGAAAATATATACACTATATTACCAAAAGTATTGGGACGCATGCCTTTACACGCACATGAACTCCAAAGGAATGCCACTCTTATCTAAATTTATTGTACTTACCGTTTACACTCGCCAAGTTTTTCAGAACATTTTTTTGTCCTGAAAATACCCCCCCCTGGCTTATACTCAAGTCACCTTTTTGCACCTGATCTCCCGGATTTTGGGGACCCGGTACTGGCCGGTTATAGGTCCCCTGGACCCCAAACTTTGTTGTCCGGGGGACCTACGGCCAGGGAGCACCAATTTTTTCCATTTCCATAGATTCCCATGGTAAACAGGTATTTTTCCAGTAATTTTGGGGACACGGTACCGGCCGGTCGTAAGTCCCCTGGACCCGGAACTTTGCACATATGTAGCCCCATTTCTCTTCTGTAAGTGTGATTTGGGGACCCGATACTGGCCATTCGTAGGTCCTCTGGACCCCAAACTTGGCACACATGTAGCCCCACTCTCTCTCTACAAGTGTGCAAAGTTTGTCGTCCGGGGGACCTACGGCCGGGGAACACCAATTTTTCAAATCACGGCACCCCTTCCATAGACTCCCATGTTAAACAGTAATTTCTCCAGTGATTTTGGGGACCCGGTACCAGGGCTGGACTGGCCCATCGGGATACCAGGAAAACTCCTGGTGGGCCAGCTGCCTGGCTGCTCTTGGAGGCCACTGAGAGGGCAGCGACACCTGAAAAAATATGGCTGCGGCTGTGACATGCAACTGCACATGCGCCAGCGGAGTTCCAAAGCTAGCCGAGCTCGGGAAAGCCTGTACACGCTCGTCAATTTTCGGAAAGGCAGGCGCATGCGCAGTGACACGATGGTGGCACAATTTAAAAAAAATTAAGCAGTAGCGCGCCGCTCAGTGAGGTGAGGTCTCGTCTGGTGCATGTTATAAATGCACCCACAAAAACCCCTCTAAATAAAAAAGGAGATTTTTTTTTTTTACTGTAGTAATGTTATTGTAAAATTATTTGTGTAATGTTGCTTTTTTTTCCCACTATTACAAAAAAATAAAATAATAAATAATAAAAACCCTTTAAGTTCATCACAGAATTATCTTTATATTCAAAACATGAAACATAAAAACTAACTTTTCAATAAAATAAACTTTCTCTCTTTGCAGAAAAGACAAGAAGTCGTTAGACAGAGGCCGGGAAATGACGGTGTTCAGGTAGATCCCCCGTCTCCGGTAGGAAGCGGGGAGTGATGCGCGGGTTCCGGTGGCAGGAAAGGTGACATCCATCCTGACGATGAATCATACTTAAAGCTGCCTGTCAGTCAGACAAAGGCGATCATTTGTCAGCTGGGATGCAGTTATCGCACTTTTAAAACAGCGCTCAGACATTTAGTTAAACGTTCTGTTGACACGACGGGAACAATCGGAGTGTAAAATGTTAATTTTCTCAAGATTATTCATCAACATGAAGCGGTGTTGTGACACCGATATACATATATATATATATATATATATATATATATATATATATATATATATATATTTGCTGTTGTAGTCAGACAGAATATACCTTGAAATTATTGAATTTGTCATGCAAGCGAGCAGAACCTGATACTACCCCCCCCCCCCAAAAAAAAAAAAAAAGAAAATAATACATTTTGAATTGTGAAATGTTATCTCAAGTCAAGAATAATCTTCAGCTGGACGGTGAAACATCTTCAAGACACGCTGTTTTTCTTTTATTGAATGGGGAAACCCACTTTCATGGAAATAAAATATTGTGGAACCTCGGATTACGAGTATAATCCGTTCCAGGAGAACGCTTGTAATCCAAAGCACTCGCATATCAAAGAAGGTTTCCCTATAGAAGTCAATGGAAACAAAAATCATTTTTAGAATTTCCAAAATTTAGAATTTCCGAAACTTAGGCCTGGTACACATGATAGGATAGCCAGAGGACAACGGTCTGATGGACCGTTTTCAACAGTCAAAACTGATCGTGTGTGGGCCCCATAGGTTATTTAACCTTCAGTTAAAAAAAAGTCAATTTGCTTTAAAATTTAACCGGTGGATACCTAACGACAGTGTTGCTCATCGTCCTTTCAAAAAGTAATTAGTTACAGTTACAAATTACTTCTAATAAAGTAATTGAGTTAGTGACTCAGTTACTACATTGGCAAAGTAATTAGTTACTCAGCAAAGCAACTGTCTTTTTTTGAGGCATTAGGCATGTTACAGGCACAGTGAGGCATGTGAGGCATGTTACAGGCACAGTGAGGCATGTTTGGCATGTTACAAGCACAGTGAGGCATGTTACAGGCACAGTGAGGCATGTTACAGGCACAGTGAGACATGTTACAGGCACAGTGAGGCATGTGAGGCATGTTACAGGCACAGTGAGGCATGTTACAGGCACAGTGAGACATGTTACAGGCACAGTGAGGCATGTTTGGCATGTTACAGGCACAGTGAGACATGTTACAGGCACAGTGAGGCATGTGAGGCATGTTACAGGCACAGTGAGGCATGTTACAGGCACAGTGAGACATGCTACAGGCACAGTGAGGCATGTTAAAGGCACAGTGAGGCATGTTACAGACACAGTGAGGCATGTGAGGCATGTTACAGGCACAGTGAGACATGTTACAGGCACAGTGAGGCATGTGAGGCATGTTACAGGCACAGTGAGGCATGTTACAGGCACAGTGAGACATGTTACAGGCACAGTGAGGCATGTTTGGCATGTTACAGGCACAGTGAGACATGTTACAGGCACAGTGAGGCATGTGAGGCATGTTACAGGCACAGTGAGGCATGTTACAGGCACAGTGAGACATGCTACAGGCACAGTGAGGCATGTTAAAGGCACAGTGAGGCATGTTACAGGCACAGTGAGGCATGTGAGGCATGTTACAGGCCCAGTGAGACATGCTACAGGCACAGTGAGGCATGTGAGGCATGTTACAGGCACAGTGAGGCATGAGGCATGTTACAGGCACAGTGAGGCATGAGGCATGTTACAGGCACAGTGAGGCATGGGCATGATCCTCAGCCTCGGCCTCGGACGATGAGAAGGCATCTGTGATAGGCTGAACACTAAACAGAGGCACTGCTGGGAAAATTACTGTTCTGCCTATCACGGAACAGCCTGAGGAGGAGGCGCGGCTTTTGATAATGGACGGCGACGGCTCCTGCTGACACAAGTAAGTAATTATGGTAACGCCGCCCCAGTAATGGGAGCGGCGTTGCCAAGAGGGGAAGAGTAATCTGGTATATTACTCATTACCCTCAAAAGGTGAATGGTTACCTAACAGTGTTTATTTAAACGCTGTTAGTTACAACACTGCCTAACGATCGGTCAAAACCGATCGTTAGTAGGCACGACCATCGGTTAAAAATCCATGCATGCTCAGAATCTAGTCGACGCATGCTTGGAAACATTGAACTTCATTTTTTTCAGCACGTTGTGTGTTTTACGTCACCGCGTTCGGACATGATCGTTTTTTTAACCGACGGTGTGTAGGCAAATCAGACCATCAGTCAGCTTCATCGGTTAACCGATGACAACAGTCCTTCAGACCGTTCTCATCGGATGGACTGATCATGTGTACGAGGCTTTAGAATGTTGACATTTTATGAAATTCAAGTTATTTGAATTATAGATTTCAGAAATTCAAAAATTTCAGAAACTCAGAATATTGATATTCCGAAAATTTTGAAATTCGGAATTAGGAAACTCAAAATTTCAGAAATGTGAAATCGAATTTTCACATTTCTGAAATTTTGAGTTTCCTAATTCAGAATTTCAAAATTTTCGGAATATCAATATTCTGAGTTTCTGAAATTTTTAAAAAAGCAGAAATTCGAAAATTCCAAGATTCAAAAATTTAGAAATTCAGAAATTTGAAAATCAGAAATTAGAAAATTAGAAATTTCAAAAATTTGAAAATTCCGAACTTTCAAATTACTGAGTTTCCGAATTCTGAATTTTTGCATTTTCAGAATTGACCAAATTCAGAATTTTCAAATTCACGGAAAAAAGCAAAAAAAAAAAAAAATGAAACAAAATAAAACAAAAACGAAAACAAACTATTTTTGGATGGTGTGATGCCTCTATGGTGAGAATTGCGATCAAGAAGGTAGAGAGAAAGTCAGTAGCAGGAAATGTTCTACCTTCACTGGAGAGTGTGATATATTATAAGAGAATAATTATCTGCAGTAAACCAAATAAAAAATGAAAAGTCAACAAACCATATTTTTTTTTTACTACAGTAAGCACTTTCTCGGGGTTGTGATGAAAATTAGGCATTTAAAATGTAATTAGTTGTGGTGTCTCAATGATAATTTGTTTTCTGAATCAAATGTCGGCTTTAACAAATTGCTGCTTCATTAAGAATAATTCAAAGCAAGCAAAGCATTCATAAATGTTGAATAACTTTATTGAGACTGCACGACCATCGTACCCTTCCCAGCTCTTCCCTCTTAGTGATGCCAGATGGAATCCCCCCCCGTCTTTAGGATTTTTTTTTATTTTATACATTTTCTTACAAATGTCATGTTTTTGGACAGTTTTAAAAAAAAAAAAAAAAAAACTTTTTAACGAATATTTTTAACATTTTTATTAGTTATAAAATATACGTTTTAAATGAACCTTTAAATGCTTCAGCCCCAGGAGGATTTGACTCCGTTAACGACCGGGACATTTTTTTTTGCAATATATAAAGATAATTCTGTGATGAACTTAACCACTTCAGGCCCGCGCTACCGTCGGATGACGGCAACAGCGCGGGCCTGAATATCCAACATGCCGTCATTTGACGGCATGTCATTCTGGCGTTTCCAGAGTGGCCGTTTGCGATGCGATCTGTGGGCCAATGAGAGATGATCTCTCATAGATCATCTCTCATTGCCGTTTTACACAGAGACAGCGTCCTGTCTCTGGAGGGGAGGAGCCCGATCTGTGTTCCTTCCTACATAGGGACACAGATCGGTCACCCCCCCAGTCACCCCCCCCTCCCCCCACAGTTAGAACACACCTAGCATACACATTTAACCCCTTCCTCACCCCCTAGTGTTAACCCCTTCAATGCCAGTCACATTTATACTGTAATTAGTGCATATTTATAGCACTGATCGCAGTATAAATGTGAATGGCGCCAAAAATGTGTCAAAAGTGTCCGATGTGTCCGCCATAACGTCGCAGTAACAATAAAAATCGCAGATCGCCGCCATTTCTAGTAAAAAAAATAATAATAATAATAATTCTCTCCCCTATTTTGTAAGCGCTATAACTTTTGCGCAAACCAGTCGCTTATTGCGATTTTTTATTTTTTTTTACCAAAAATATGTAGAAGAATACGCATCGCCCTAAGCTGAGAAAAAAAAAGTGTTTTTTTTTTTTAATTGGGATATTTATTATAGCAACAAGTAAAAAATATTGGCCTAGATTCACAAAGCGATTACGCCTGTGTAAATGTTGTTAGACTGGAGTAATTTCGACTTACGGGCGTTTTTACGCTAGTCGAAATCCTCAAACCATGAAAAGACACCTGCGGGCTTCATTTCGACTGTATTACGTGTTAGTACGCCTTCAGATCTACGCTGCAAGAAAATTGCGGCCACTGGGCGGACTTCCTGTTGTTTTTCGCCGTCAGGGTATGCTAATGAGCTTTTGCCTGCAATCCACAAAATTTCGCACTTTAAACGCAATCTCTTACGGCACCTTTAGTCATCTTTTTTTTCCGTTTCACTATACCAGCTTTTTGCTGGTCTAATATTAGACAGCCCATGTTAAGTATGGCCGTCGTTCCCGCGTCGAATTTCAACGTTTTCCGATGTCTTTTATTATTTTTAACGTAAGTCGTCCGGGAATAGGAATGTTCGTAAACGCCGCTACTCAAACAACGAATGACGTCACGACGTGATTTCGCTCAATGCACGGCGGGAAATTCCTGAACAGAGCATGCGCAGTTCGATCGTCGCGGGGACGCGCTTAATTTAAATGCTTCACGCCCCCTAATCACGTATTTCGATTGCGCGGCGGAAAAAAAATACGACACAATAGCGTACGCGCAAAAAAACTACCTGAATTCGGTGTAGAGTCTGGTGAAATACGGCAGCGTACCGTATTTCGATTACGCAGCGGAATATTACGTCTTTGTGAATCTGCCCCATTGTATTTTTCTTCAAAATTGTCGCTCTTTTTTGTTTATAGCGCAAAAAATAAAAATCGCACAGGCGATCAAATACCACCAAAAGAAATCTCTACTTGTGGGGAAAAAAGGACGTAAATTTTGTTTGGGAGCCACGCCGCACGACCGCGCAATTGTGAGTTAAAGCGACGCAGTGCCGGAAGCTGAAATTTTACCTGGGCAGGAGGGGGGTGTAAGTGCCCAGTATGCAAGTGGTTAAAGGGCTCTTTCACACGGGGCGGACCAGTAATGCACCGTGCTCAGCGGGGATCGCTCTGTTCATCCCCGCTGAGCTGGCGGATGACAGGGCGGTCGCTGCACCGTCTTTCCTCCGCTCTCCCCTATGGGTGACGTGGTGACGTATCGGCCTAAACTGAGGAACATTTATATATATATATATGTATATTGGGGATATTTATTAGAGCAAAAAGTAAAAAAAATATTGATTTTTTTTTCAAAATTGATGCTCTATTTTTGTTTAAAGCGCAAAAAATAAAACCGCAGAGGTGACCCCCTGACATAGGGAAAGACGATCAGTGACGTCACACATCCAGCCCCGCCCCGAAACACATATGAGGTCACACTTAACCCCCTACAGCGCCCCCTAGTGGTTAATTCCTTCACTGCCAGTGTAATTTTTTACAGTAAACAGTGCATTTTTATAGCACTGATCGCTGTATAAATGCCAATGGTCCCAAAATAGCATCAAAAGTGTCCTATGTGTCCGCCATAATGTCACAGTCATGATAAAAATCGCAGATCGCCACCATTACTAGTAAAAAAAAAATACATTAATAAAAATGACATAAAACTATCCCTGATTTTTCTTCTTTTTTTTTTACCAAAAATATGTAAAATAATACGTATCAGCCTAAACTGAGGAAAAATATATAGGGCCAGATTCAGGTAGATGGGCGTTTCTTTATTCTGGAGTAACGTTTCTCGTTTACGTTACTCCGCCGTAACTTTAGGAGCAAGTACTGTTATTCACAAAGCACTTGCTCCTAAAGTTGCGGCGGCGTAGCGAAAATGAGCCGGCGGAATTCAAATTGGGCGGGTAGGGGGCGTGTTTTATGTTAACTATGCGCGATCCCGCGGCGAACGTACTGCGCATGCGTCGATTGTCAGTGCGCATGCTCCAAATTCTTTCAGGGAACGTCAATGACGTCAATCCCCATTCACGGACGTTTTACACAAACGACTTGAATTTTTTTTATTGCGACGCGATGACGACGGCCATACTTAACATAGGATACTCCACTAGGGGGCTGCTTTATCTTTGCGCCGCGTATCTCTTACGGAAACGTCGGAAAGTCACTGCGTCGTGCCCGAATACGATTGTGAATTTCCGATTCCCGCTGATTAACATATTCTCGGCGTTAATCAGCGGGAACGCCCCGCGCGTCATTTTTAAAATTGAAGTTACGATACGACGGCAAAATACAATTACGCCGCTCGTATCGGAACTCCAACCCGGCGTTTCATGTTTTCTGCTTACTGAAAACAGAAATGCCGGCTCAAAGTGACAGTTAGGCTGGAGTATCACTGATACTCCAGAGTAACTCTACCTGAATCTGGCCCATATTTTTTATATTTTTTGGGGGATATTTATTTTAGAAAAAGGTAAAAAATATTGTTTTTTTTTCTCAAAATTGTCGCTCTATTTTTGTTTATAGCGCAAAAAATAAAAAACGCAGAGATGATCAAATACCACCAAAAGAAATCTCTATTTGTGGGAAAAAAAGGACGCCGATTTTGTTTGGGAGCCGCGTCACACGACCGCGCAATTGTCAGTTGAAGCGATGCAGTGCCGAATCGCAAAAAAGTGCTCTGGTCTTTGGCCAGCCAAATGGCTGAAGTGGTTAAACAGAAAAGAATGTGGAAACATCAATACATAAAAACAGGTTTTTATTTTATTTTTTTGCTAACCCGTTCTTATAATTATCCAGAATGAATCCTCTCTAACCCACGGCTGAGATTCCCGATGATCGGCTCCTTTCCCTTTTTTCTTCTCATGAACCGCACGGCTCTCCGCGGCCTCGGCTGTCAGCGGTACGTTCCAAGGGAATTTCAATATTTCTGAAGTGGCTTAAAAGGAGCAGAAGAGCGGCTTCTGACCTCGGAGATCTCTCCCGGGATCTGAAATAAATTCTGAAGCTCGGAGAGCTGGAGGAGGGAGAACTTAGAGCCTAGTCAATGAGAATTAGAATCCGTTATTTCCTCCAACAAATTCCTAAGTGATTATTATGATAATCGTAGGAAGACGGAGGGCATTGAGAGCTCCGCTCTCCGAAAGGGGAAGTCCACACACCCAGATATTATTGTAATATATAAAAATAAATAAATAATAACCGCTCTTGGAGCCGGTTCACACTTGGTACCCCCCAAGTCCATACCAGACCCTTATCCGAGCACGCAGACCGGCCGGTCAGGAAAGGGGTGGGGACCATGGCTGTCTTAATGAGAGGGCACTGCCCAGGGGCCCCAGCCGCATTGGGGGGCCCTTGCACTTTCCCCAAAGAAGCTGGTCCTTGAGCCCACACTTCCCCAAAATTGGGGGCCCCATGATGTCACTGAGAGTGATCGATACA
Organism: Rana kukunoris; assembly: GCA_029574335.1. Lineage (NCBI taxonomy): Eukaryota > Metazoa > Chordata > Amphibia > Anura > Ranidae > Rana > Rana kukunoris. The sequence continues at coordinate 209,727,551 of CM056057.1, forward strand.
CAGGGGCGGCAGGCTGGCAGAAGGATACCTATTATTTCACAGCCAGCAAGGAGGGGCAGGGCCAGAGTGCCAGTGATGCTCTGACCCCCGCCCTATGCAGCTTGAATTCTCGGGACTCGACTTGTCTGCCTCCTACCTACTTGATGTCTGTTTACCTGCACTGTCTCCATTGTAGGGGCCCCAGAGCATTACTTTGCCCGGGGGGGCCAACAATGCTATTAAGATGGCCCTGGTGGGGACAAGCGAGCGCCCCACCTTCTGAGCCATACCAGGCGGCATGCCCTCAAAATGGGGGGGTGGGTGCTTTGGGGCAGGGGGGCGCCCTGCGGCCCCCCACTCTAAAGCATCTTGCCCCCATGTTGATGGGGACAAGGGCCTCTTCCCAACAACCCTGGCCGTTGGTTGTCAGGGTCTGCAGGCAGGGGGCTTATCGGAATCTGCGAGCCCCTTTTATTGAGGGGGAGCCCCTGGATCCTGGCCCCCCACCCTATGTGAATGAGTATGGGGTACATAGTACCCCTACCCATTCACCTGGTGGAAGAAAAATGTCAATAAAAAAACACTACACATGTTTTTAAAGGCAGCTCCGGGGGTCTTCTTCCGACTTCGGGGGTCCTCCGACTTCTCCCTTCTGCCGGGCACCACCGCTATCTTCTTTCAGCTCTTTTATCAGCGGGGGCCCGGTCTTCTCCCTTCTTCCGACTTCGGGGGGGTCTTCTTCCGACTTCTCCGCTCTTGGAGGGGCCTGGTATGCTCTTGGAGGGGAACCTCTTTTATTTAAAATTTGGCATCGAGTTCCCCTTCCTGGAGGCGACCTTAACCACCTAAGGACCTTGGGTATTTTTCAGATTTGGTGTTTACAAGACTAAAACAGTTTTTTTTTTTGCTAGAAAATTACATTATATATATTTTTCCCGAACACCCTAGAGCAGGAGTCTCCAAACTATGGCCCTCCAGGTGTTCAGGAACTACAATTCCCATCATACCTAGTCATGTCTACGAATGTCAGAGTTTTACAATGCCTCATGGGAAGTGTAGTTCCACAGCAGCTGGAGGGCCGTAGTTTGGAGATCCCTGCCCTAGAGAATAAAATGGCGGTCATTGCAATACTTTTTGTCACACCGTATTTGTGCAGCGGTCTTACAAGCGCACTTTTTTGGGAAAAAGACAACAATAAATTTGGTCCAATTTTTATATATTGTGAAAGATAATGTTACGCCGAGTAAAATGATACCCAACACGTCACGCTTAAAAATTGCGCCCGCTCGTGGCATGGCGTCAAACTTTTACCCTTAAAAATCTCGATAGGCGATGTTTAAAAAACTCTATAGGTTGCATTTTTTGAGCTACAGAGGAGGTCTAGGGCTAGAATTATTGCTCTCGCTCTAACGATCGCGGCGATACCTCACTTGTGTGGTTTGAACACCGTTTTCATATGCGGGCGCTACTGGCTTATGCGTTCGCTTCTGCGCGCGAGCTCGTCGGGACGGGGCGCTTTAAAAAAAAAATTAGTTTGTTTTCTTATTTATTTTTATTTATTTTATCATTTTTTACACAAAAAAAAAAAAAATGGATCACTTTTATTCCTATTACAAGGAATGTAAACATCCCTTGTAATAGAAAAAAAGCATGACAGGTCCTCTTATATATGAGATCTGGGGGTCAAAAAGACCTCACATCTCATATTTAGACTTAAATGCAAAAAAAAAAATTGGAAATGTTGTCATTTAAAAAAATAAAAAAAATAATGTTTCTTTAACCACTTAAGACCCGGACCAAAATGCAGGTAAAGGACCTTGCCCCTTTTTGCGATTCGGCACTGCGTCGTTTTAACTGACAATTGCGCGGTCGTGCGACGTGGCTCCCAAACAAAATTGGCGTCCTTTTTTCCCCACAAATAGAGCTTTCTTTTGGTGGTATTTGATCACCTCTGCGGTTTTTATTTTTTGCGCTATAAACAAAAATAGAGCGACAATTTTTAAAAAAATGCAATATTTTTTACTTTTTGCTTTAATAAATATCCCCAAAAATATATAAAAAAAACATTTTTTTTTTCAGTTTAGGCCGATACGTATTCTTCTACGTATTTTTGGTAAAAAAAAAAATCGCAATAAGCGTTTATCGGTTGGTTTTCGCAAAATTTATAGCGTTTACAAAATAAGGGATAGTTTTATTGCATTTTTATTAATTTTTTTTTTTTTACTACTAATAGCGGCGATCAGCGGGTTTTTTTCATGACTGCGACAATATGGCGGACACTTCGGACAATTTTGACACTTTTTTGGGACCATTGTCATTTTCACAACAAAAAATGCATTTAAATTGCATTGTTTACTGTGGAAATGACAGTTGCAGTTTGGGAGTTACCACAGGTGGCGCTGTAGGGGATGTGTGACCTATGTGTTGTGTTTACAACTGTAGGGGGGTGTGGCTGTAGGTGTGACATCATTGATCGCGTCCCCCTATTACAGGGATGACGCGATCGATGCTACAGCCACAGAGAAGCACGGGGAAGCCGTGTTTACACACGGCTCTCCCCGTTCTTCTGCTCCAGGGACGGATCGCCGCACTGCAGCGGTAATCGGGTCCGCGAATCCCACGTCCTGGTCCTGGAGCTTCGGACCGGGTCACAGGCGCGCGCCCGCGACCCACGGCTGGGTACTAAAATCAACGTATATATACGTTGATGTGCCCAGCCGTGCCATTCTGCCGACGTAAATGTGCAGTAGGCGGTCCTTAAGTGGTTAAGACGCATGGGCGGGACTGACGTTTTGACGTCGTTTCCGCCCTGCAATGCTATGGGGACGGGTGGGGCCATCTTGCCCTCACTCGCATCCCCACACAGCAGGCAGCAGGCCCGATCGCCTCCGCCGCCTACGACGGCTCCGGTAAGCGACGCAGGGCGCGGGAGAGTGGCTTGGGGCAAATGTAAAGCTGATAAAAATATTTTAAAACTTACAAAAAAAAAAATATTGATGACCAGCAGCCGACAAGAAATTATCGAGATACAAATTGATATAATATTATACGAGCATCACTCCGCCCACTTTATTTGGTCCACTTTAAAACCCATCACACATGGCAGGTAAGTATACCATGTTTTGTTATTTTAAGGTAATAAAAAAAACAATAGACTTTACAATTACTTAAAATTAATTCCACTTTAACCACTTGGCGCCCACGCCCTAGCCGAAAGATGACTACAGAGATGGCTTAAAATGGCGGGTGGGCGTGCATGGATGTCACGTCCTCCATTCCTCCCGCTGCTCTGCTGATCACTGGTCAGGGTAATAGGCCAATCACAGCGGCCATTTAAGGTGTGATCAGCTGTCGGTCGAGGATCGCGCTAGTAAACGGAAGCCGGTTATCGGCTTTTTTCCACCTCGCGCTCTCAGTGAGAAGAAAAGAAGAAAAGCGTTAACCGGCTTCTGTTAGAGGGACATCGGTCCCCTTAGTGCCCACCAGTGCTGCTAATCAGTGCCCCCAGTGCCATCTATCAGTGCCCATCACTGCTTCATCATCAGTGTGACTTATCAGTGCCGCCTACCAGTGCCTATTAGTGCCAAGTTCCAGTGCTCATCAGTGCCGCCTAACAGTGCCCACCAGTGCTGCCTCATTAGTGCACATCAGTGCCACCTATCCATGCCGATCAGAGCTACCTCATCAGTGCCCATCAGTGCAGCCTATCAGTGTCCCCTATCAGTGCCCATCAGTGCAGCCTATCAGTGTCCATCCGTACAGCCTCATCAGTGCCACCTATAAGTGCCCATCAGTGATGCCTCATCAATGCCCATCAGTGCAGCCTATCAGTGTCCATCAGTGCAACCTCATTGGTGACACCAATAAGTGCCCATCCGTGCCATCTATCAGTGCCTATCAGTGGCCACCAGTGCAGCCTCATCAGTGCACATCAGTGCCCATCAGTTCTGCCTCATCGGTGCCCATCAGTTCCACCTATCAGTGCCCATCAGTGATGCCTCATCAATGCCCATCAGTGCCACATATCAGTGCCCATCAGTGTCAATTATCAGTGCTTATCATTGCCCATCAGGGCTGCCTCATCGGTGCAGCTTATTAGTGCTCATCAGTGCCACCTATCAGTGCTTGTCATTGTCCATCAGGACTGCCTCTTCAGGGCCAGATTCTCAAATATTTTCGGCGGCGTAGCGTAAGCCAGTTACACTACGCCGCCGCTGCGTACTGGAGCAAGTGCTTTATTCTCTAAGCACTTGCTCCGTAGGTTTCGCCTGCGTCGCGTAAATCGCGCAGCGTAAACCCGCGCAATTCAAATGGGGCGGCTTGTATTTAAATTAAGCGCGCCCCCGCGTCGAACGAACTGCGCATGCGCCGGCCGGGGAAAAAGCCCAGTGCGCATGCTCCAGCTCACGTCGGAAAGCGTCGTTGAAACCGACGTCAAAACGACGTGAGCGTCATTTACGCAAGTCCCTATTCGCGAACGAGTTAGTAAAACGACGTAAGCGACGGAAAAAGCCGACGCTGACCCGACGCCGTACTTAACATGGCATCCGACGGGACACGACGGCATCCGACGGGACCTCGTAAGGTTACTCCACATAGAAGCTGGGGTAACCTTACGAGTTCGTAAACGACGTACGCGACGACGGGGCGGCGTAAAAGCGATCGAGAATCGGCGTACTACTTCATTTGCATATGCAAATGAAAAAACAACGTAAAGGCCACCTAGTGGCCGGAGTTGTCATTACACCTACGATCCGAAAGTGTAATTGTATTACACTTGTCGGATGTAGAAGCGTATCTATGCAAAAGTGATGCTAAGCATCACTCGCATAGATACGAGTAAAAAAAAAAGGCGATACGACGGGGGATCTGAGATACTCCGTCGTAACGCCTCTGAGAATCTGGCCCTGAAAGTTTTTAAAACAAAATATGAAAAACATTTAGCAAAAAAAACTCAGTGGTGAATAAATACCACCAAAAGAAATCTCTATAAAAATGTCCTACTGTATGCGTACAGTGTCACATGACTGAGTAATTGTCATTCAAAGTGTGAGAGCGCTGAAACCAGAGAATCGGCCTGGGCAGGAAGGGGGGTAAAG